>JAODXP020000033.1:20596806-20785998 GCA_027497455.2 Sardinella longiceps | reverse complement strand
CACACAGGAAACTCTGCAAACTCTGCAAAGACAAATATAGCTGCCCAAAGGTAAGTGTTTTAATAGGGGTATGGTGAAGAGGGGTGTTAATTCTTAGACCAAAGACTACATTAAACAATATAAAACGTAAAGTTAGTAGAGCTGTGTAATAGCAACATTTTGAGGTTTCCGAAGTGGAGCCACGATATGGATACCATAATTAAACTGGTCACAGCAAAAGCATGTAAACTCTGTAGTTTACTTGTCCAGCAGTGACGTCAGTGTTTTATGGACCACATGTTCACCAAGAGCTCGAGTTGTCAGTGTTTCACATTTTCATCTAGATGAGTGACGACCCATAAGCAGTGATGTGAAATGGTAGAGAGAGCTTTTACAGTATATGTTATTATCTCTGACACAATGTAGAAAAGTGGATGTTTATGGAAAGGTTAAAGGTGTTGTATGTTATTATAATAAGGCGTTTGGTTTCTTGTTTTTATTCATTCAGCTTTTGTAGTATTCATTGCTTTGCAATGTTTAGTGATAGGTCATTGCACCAATTTCAGGCTGTTTGCCTGCTAACTTCATTGTATATTGGCACAGTACTGAGAAAAAGCATTTTTCACATTACTGTGTAGGGCGGATATGTTTGTTTTCACATTATAATGTGTATGTTTGATCTGTTAGACTGAGAACAAAGGACCTCAGGCTTTGTCCTCTTAAAACACTATCCCATTTATTTTGGGTTAAGCTATATTTTTACTGCATTCACCTCACTGTCATAATATTATTGTTGTGGTTTTCCAGAATATAACCTTATATGGCTTTTTTTGTATAGATGTTTTTTTTTTTTAGTTAGATTAAATGAATAAAAACAAACAAACAAAAAATAACCCTGTTAACCCTCTGAAGGCTGAATTAATAACTTACTCCAGCATTTAAGGGCACGTGGACACGTGACTGTCGCAGGTGGGGTGTGAAAATTATTACCATCATGCAGCTCTTGATATGCATATGGCCCTGTAGCTTCAGCTTAAGAAAGCAGAGTGTGAAACCACACGGCACAGGCATTGCACAGTATAGGGTCTGAAGTTGCAGAGACAATGTGGCATTGTCAGTGGGGGAGAAGTCTGTCTCTTCACCTCATAAGAGACCATGTTCATATGTTATAGCCTTTAAAATTGACACATGGTGACAATATGGATGTGTTGCACTGATTACTTACTTCTGAGTGACATTTTCATAGTTTTTCTTTCTATGTTTCAAGAATGCAGTTTTTGCATTGACTTGCATTGTATCTAATGCAACAGCCACAGCTGGTTGAATGCCATATTTTAGAGGGGATGCAGAGTACAGTGGTCTAATTTTTCTTAATGTTGAATTTGAAACTTTCAGGGGTTTCTGTTGATGCTTATGAGCTTTGCGGCCATTATCTCAACTAAAGGTAGGCCTACGTTATATTTTTTTTTCCAGAAACAAATTAGTATGTATATGTTAACATGCAAGTAATCTGTGACCACACCAGAGATTTGTTAAGTAAAAAGTGTACTCTGTAGCCTACAGTATAGAGAGCTTCAGAAAGCAATTCCACACTCAGTTTAAGTTCACATTTACTTGCTTCTGGCTACATTGACTGCATAACAATAACGACAAAAGAAAACTAACATAAACTAGACATTTGGACATAGTAAAAAAAAAAAAAACACTAACTTTAATTTAAAACATTCCAACATAACTATCGACTACTGTGGCAAATGTAGAATCTGCTCGATGGTGTTTTTTGCCCCCAACGGCATCTTCCAGGCAGCACAGCCTAAAAGGCACTTCCTTAACCCTATTCCTAACCCTAACCCCCTCAACCCTCATCCTAACCCTAAACTGAGGGGCGTAGTGCCTTAAAGGCAGCACTGCATGGAAGGCACCGTTGAGGGCATAAAAATACCAAAAATCTCTGATCTGTGTACAATTTTATGTGCAAGGAGTGAATGTTCACCCAAAACCCCTATGCACAGACTACATGTGCACAACTGTGACAAATAAGATCTCATAGCCACGTCAGACACAGACAAACCACAGATCACCCCATGCCATTAATGGAACATCATGTTTACTTCTGGTGTGTGTGTGTGTGTGTGTGTGTGTGTGTGTGTGTGTGTGTGTGTGTGTGTTTGTATTTTCTGTGGTAGGTGTGTGTGGTCAGCAGAGATATGTTACTTACCATCCTGAAAGCATCTGTGGTGTTGTGGGTGAATCGGCTGACATGTCCTGCTCTTACACCTATCACAGTGGCGAGAGCATTGGCCAGGTGTACTGGACAAAGAGATTAACTCTGGGGATGCTCTAACATCCAACCCAGATTACACAAATAGAACCAGAGAGTATTGGTCATATCATAATACATTTAACTTGCAAATAAGCTCACTGACTACATCAGATGTTGGTAAATATTACTGCAGAACAGCAAACACAGGGGAGAAGAGGACTGCACAGCTAGGGGTGCAACTCTATATCACAGGTAAGGGAAAAACAATATCTTGCACTTACTTAGTTTTTATTTAAGTTATGGATATTGGCTGCAGAGGTGCCCTCGATGTAGAGGAAAAATAGAGACGAAAGCGAACAATAGCTCAACCTATATCTGGACACCTCAAAGGCCCTATCCCTTATCCCTCTCCTCACCCAGTTGCAACTCAAGTATAGTTAATAAAAAAGTGTTTAAAACATAAAGAAACATGTGGTTCCGTTTTAGACAAGGTTTAAATGTTCGGTGGAGGTATTACTTCTCCAACAGTTAAACATCCAGGTGTCCCGTGATCAGGAAGTAACAGATACCCTTTCAACCAATCAGAAAACAGAAATTCATTGCTCCATGTGATAATGTTGATATCTATTATCTTAGTTGTGGCTGTGTGTGTGTGTGTGTGTGTGTGTGTGTGTGAGAGATAGAGAGAGAGAGAGAGAGAGAGAGAGAGAGAGAGAGAGAGAGAGAGAGAGAGAGAGAGTGAGAGAGAGAGAGATAGAGAGAGAGAGAGAGAGAGAAAGAGAGAGTGAGAGAGAGAGAGAGAGAGACTCAGATAATCAGACATGTATTGTTCTCCCTGGTAGATGCCCCACAAACTACATCCGTGTCCATCTGTGCCTCGGACAACAACATTCTGGAAGGCACCCGCCATGTGACTCTGTCCTGCACCAGCAGATCTCCACTACAAGGGCTGAGCTACGGCTGGTACAAGACTGACAACCATTCATCCCTCTATCATGGCCCAGAGAAAACACACACTTTATATAACATCAAATCTACCGACAGTGGAGAGTATTTCTGTACTCTGAGTTACAATAATGGTGCCATTGAGAGTTCATCTCCTCTGTACCTGCAAGTTTACTGTGAGTGGCATTCTCTCTATATACTGCCATTTTCTACATAGGCCTACTGCTATTTCAAGTCACAACAAAACAGCAAGCATGTGCACAAACACAATACAGCCACTGTTCCTGCACCCCAAGCTGTTGATTAACTGTTAACGTTGTTGGGAAGTGAATGTAACTGGGTGATACATTGGCAGGCCAAGGGTCCAGTAGCCTGACTATGCCAACCTGAGTGCCTAATGCCTCAGGGAATCTTTAAGCAAATGTGGTCGTGCAATTCTGAAATAAACAAACCAAACAAACACCTTCTGTATTCCAGATCAGCCAAAGAATACCAGCATTTTCTTATCTGATCCTGGTTGGACTGTAAAGGGTAGCTCAGTGACTCTGACCTGCAGCAGTGATGCCAACCCACCAGTGGTGAACTACACCTGGTTTAAGGTGAATGAGTCCACTCCAGTAGTATCAGGACAGCAGTACAGCATCACTGACATCAGATCTGAAGATGAAGGACAGTACTACTGTGAGGCCAGGAATAAATATGGAGCTGAGAACTCGACTGCTGTGTCAGTACGAAATAAAGGTATAGTGCCGCAATATCTCTTTCCACAGACATACTTCATTTTTAGTATGAATGTCGATTTATTGTTAGTTTATTGTAATAGACTGCCATCTCTTATAGCCTAGAAATCTACACATACACTAGCAAATTCTTTTGCCAAGCCATCACCCATGAGGAAGGTGCTATTTAACCCTCGGTGGTGTGGAACCTATCACAGTGCTCAGTTTCTATGTCTCTGGTTGTAACGGTAGCCTATCCTATTGTGTGCATAGGCTGTTTGAAAGATTCCACCCCTAGGATCCATTGTGGCTATACTATACATTATAATTGTGTCATTGTCTGGCTTGTTAGGCTAAAGAATTTTTGAATTTCCATGGAAAAATTCGGCCTCTGGCATCCACAAAGAGGATGTCTATGGACTTTTATGCCAAGATGGCGCTATCAGCAAGATAAATGTCTGTCCATCGTTTATAGCATGTTTTAAATTGTTTTAAAAATAGCTTTTTGCATTGGCACAATTACATTCCCTACACCTCCACTTCCCTACTCCCATTTTAGCACTTCAGGTTGTAATAACAAAAAAAAAAAAACCTTTTCCTCTTACATCATCCGATTAAAATTTTGCTACCAACTCTTAACTATGCAATGATAGCCCTAGAAAGGCTATTGATTTTTTCCTTCAACTTGTCATTTCTATCCTCATTTTGTATACACTGACTCATACAGCAAAACAAACTCCTGCAAGAGAACAGCAGAGTCCTGGTGGAGAACAGCGCCCTCGAGTGGCTGGTGTGATGAAAACAGTCTCTGTCTGTGGAGCTGTGAGTCTCCTCTGTGTGTTTTTCATGGTGAGGTGAGTCAATGCGACTGAGAGTCGATACTGTTCCTTTCACACCACACCAAATACTGGGTGTGTTCTAGTTGATCTGAGTACTCACACAATTCATGAAGGATTTGGTCAAAAGAAAGACACATGACAATTTTACTTCAAAGCAATCTCTATGTCTTTCACAGGAAGAAATGCAAGAAAGGAGTAACAGATGCAAGATGTGAGCAAGTAAGGTGGACATTACACAATTTGCTGGCTTGATATTCTCGTGTTGAAACATTGGTCATGCTATGGTGATATCTTTCAATTCAGGATACCGAGGATTATGTAAATAATGCTCAAAGCCTGAACCCCAACACCACCCAACCTGATGCAGTTTACCAGAGCCCAAACCCCAACACCATTCAACCTGATGCAGTTTACCAGAGCCTGAACCCCAACACCATTCAACCTGATGCAGTTTACCAGAGCCTGAACCCCAACACCACCCAACCTGATGCAGTTTACCAGAGCCTGAACCCCAACACCACCCAACCTGATGCAGTTTACCAGAGCCTGAACCCCAACACCATCCAACCTGATGCAGTTTACCAGAGCCTGAACTCCAACACCACCCAACCTGATGCAATTTACCAGAGCCTGAACTCCAACACCAGCCAACCTGATACAGTTTAAAGCCTGAACCCCAACACCACCCAACCTGATGCAGTTTACCAGAGCCTGAACCCCAAACCACCCAACCTGATGCAGTTTACCAGAGCCTCACCCCCAACACCACCCAACCTGATGCAGTTTACCAGAGCCTGAACCCAACCACCACCCAACCGATGCATTTTACCAGACAGACACAGACACAATGAAACACACAGACAGATGAAAACATAACCTCCTTAGTGGAGGCAATGAACAGTCCTTTACACACGCATAAATATATGCATAACATCTGATCCCTTTCGGTGTAGTCTTTGTTGAAAGACTATATGCCTTATGTGGATAATGTCTCTTACTCTTACAGTATATATTATCAAATATATGTTAAAAATGCTCAGGTCACAGGCTGCGAAAATAGAAAGTTTGTCCGAGTTCTTGGTGAAGGAAATGTCATAGAACCTCTGAGGCAAATATAGCCACTAAGAGGTGCTAGTTTCAATGTGGGTGGAGTGTTGTATCTTAGATTGAAAGATTACATTAAACTATATAAGAGGTAGAGATAGATAGCTGGTATACAAGCATGTTTTTTTATGTTCATGTAGTTCATCTTGAGTTATCAGTTCATCATTGACGTCAGTAATTTATGCAGTGTTGAGCATATGGTCACTAAGACAGTTTGGCTAGAGTGTCCGCTATTTGCACCTGGATGGGACTGATCAACCACAAGCATTGGTGCGACATGGTGAGACATACTCGATACTGATACAATGTAGGCCTACAAATATGGATATTTATGGAAATAAGGTGTTATAGGACGTTAATGTAAGTTTTTCTGTTTCTAATAATACTTTTTGTATTCAATGGCTTGCGTTTTGTACTGTTAAAAGGCATGGTGGAAGATGATAGGACAACAGCACTGGCATTAGGTCAATGTAGAATTGTTTTCATCCTTTTATGATTCTATATCTAGGCCATTTATGCATATTTGTTTTGTTTGTGTCACAAAACAGTACATCTTAATTCATGTGCTTTTGTTGCTTGTGGTTCATTTGTGATTTTGCTTCTCTGGCTGTGGACAGCCTTTACATCCACCAGCCTAACATCCATCATGCATGGCATTGCATTTGCTAGCGGTAGCAGTCTTTTTTTCCTAAACGACTGAATGTCACCCCACCCCCATTCTTCACACAAATGGCCAGATTGGTATTGTTAAAGGAATAGTTCACCTCTTTATGAAAATTGGTTATTCACTCCCTTACCCGGAGTTACATAGGTGGGTAAGAGCATTTTGGTCTCAGTGCTTGCGTTGTTTTAGTCTGGCAACCCCAATTTTACCTTTAGCTTAGCATAGGCACTGGAAAGTAAAGTTGCCAAAGAGTTGCTATCTGGCAACATTACACTCCAGCGCCTATGCTAAGCTAATGCTAAAAAATGGGGGGAATTGGGGGGAGGAAAACGCAAGCACTAGGACCAAAATGCTTTTACCCACATATGTAACTCCAGGTAAAGGGGTGAAATAACCAATTTTCGTAAAGAGGTGAACTATTCCTTTAAAGAAACGACCATATGTCTTATGTGCATAATGTCTCATCTATTACCAAATGTGTGTTAAAAATGCTCAGGTCACAGGCTGCAAAAATAGAATGTTTGTCCAAGTTCTTGGTGAAGGAAATGGCAAACAACCTCTGAGACAAATATAGCCGCCCAAAGGTGCTAGTTTCAACGTGGGTGGGGTGTTGCATGTTAGATTGAAAGATTACATTAAACTATATAAGAGGTAAAGATAGATAGATTATTCACACAAATGGCCAGACTGGTATTTCTTAAAAAAATCCATATGTATTATGTCTTATGTGCAAAAAAATATTTTGTTTTCAACAATGATTCAGATTCTTCAACTGTCTTTCGATTCATGACACTGTCATGGTTGTGACTTCCACCCCTAACTATGCCAATCTGTTCATGGTTTACCTAGAATCATCATATCACATCACATCAATACAAACAATACTTTCTCTGAAAACATGCTGCTTCACAGGTGCTGATGATCTGATGATTTATTTTTAATTTGGAGGGGCAGGCAGGGAGACAAAACTTTTTGAACTTATTGACACTTCCTTGACACATGGGTAGTGCGAGACACTTGTAAACTTAACACCACCCTATATAAGAAACCAAGTCACTTCTCAGAAGCCAAGAACTCAATCTCAAAGTATTGATAGCGTCCCTTCCACCCGCAGAAAACCCAGGCGCCCCTTGTTGTGTTGGTGTGTGGCCTGGAGTTGGCTCTCTGCCCTTTGGCTTAAGATCAATCCCAATGCCCAAAGCATTGGCAGGAAAGCCCATCGGAAAATCTGATATCACCAAGAAATTAAATGTCCAGGATCAATGTCAAACGTGTTGCCCTGGATCAATGGGTTAGGTTTAGGGTTAGGAGTAAGTACATTATATCCGACTCCATTTGACCGCAGCTGATTGGTTCATTCTACAGTTTCAGCTCTGGAAATTTTGTTCAGTTTCTCCAGTATATTTATAAACTCCTTGGTTAAATCAAGGTTCTGACTCACAGAGGTCATAAAAAGGTCTCACAACACTTAGAGAGTAGGGGGTTCCCCAGTGCCCTGGTTAAAGTCCCAACCGAGCCTATTGAATCAGGCCTCTTAGTCATTAGCCCATTGGGTAGCACTTTATAATAACCGTCCTCTATAAATGATTATTAAATAGCTTATTAACATTAGTAAGAAGTTAATTGGAAAGTTTGTGGTTTCAACCCGTTAGATAATTTAATTCCATCAGGTTTTTCCATTTTATCATTCAGCCATAACAAACTGTAAACTAACTGTTAACTTACTATCTAAATAACTGTCCTGTAAAATTACTGTTAATTACTGCTACCTAACTGTTAACTGCTATCTATTAACAGTTAAATAATTACTTACTGATGTTAATAAGCTATTTAATAACCATTTATAGAGGACGGTTATTATAAAGTGCCACTGTAATTGGCTTATTTGTCCATTCCCTCACTCTCCACGTCAAGCTGATGTGTGGTGAGTATTCTGGCACCCCCTGGCTACGTTCACACTGCAGGACTTAATGCTCAATTATGATTTTCTTTTTATGGTAAATCCAATCTTTCTGCGAGGTTGAGTGGAGAAAATGAGTGGAGTGAGCCTGTGGTGTATATGTAAAAAAACAGCACTCAAAATTTGCTCCAAAACAAAATGAGCTCCTCTGCTTGTCAGCTCTAGTCTTTACACACCTCGCATATTACACACGGTAACATTTGTTGTGATCGCGGCTGCTTAATTGACATGTAATTATCACATTGTATTGATGCGGTTCAGACTGGAGATGCATGTCAAAAGATCAGATACATATCGGTTTTAGGGCCACATATCCAAGTGGCCTTGTTTGTATTTGAAAAAAAAAATAAATAAATAAGATCTATGTAGTTAAAATATCAGATAAAGGTTGCACAGGGGTGAAAAAATCGGAACTGGGTCACTTCAGGCTGCTGTGTGAAAGTAGCCACTGTAATGGCTGTCATGCATCACCCAGGTGGGTGCTACACATACAAAATACAAGATACTTTATTTGTCACATGCATCGTCATACGTGTACAACCTACAGTGAAATGTACTCTGATCCCCCCACAACTATGCATGTAGCTAAAACTAGTCCAAATAAATAGAATTAATAAAAAATTCTATATAAATAGGTTTTACACATACAAAAACACACACATGGTCATTCATGCACATGTAGACATGCATACATGTACACACATGCACAGTAAGATACTCACACACTGTGCATATGTATTCACACAGGCACACTTAACACACACACACACACACACACACACACACACACACACACACACACACACACACACACACACACACACACACACGCACATACAACATGCAGCATATGCCTGCAGAGAGTGATAGCAGAGTGGTTAAAGTGCAGGTGGTTAGCGAGGTCCCCCTTCCACTGTAAAGCACTTTGGATCAACTGTGCTGTGATAAAAACACGCTATATAAATACTAGTGCTGTCAGTTTAAAGCGTTAATAACGGCATTAACGCAAACCCATTTTAACGCCGTCAATTTATTTTTCACTCGCGATTAACGCATTTGACCCGCCATTGTCTAAATGTGGAATATGAAAAAATATTTCCGCTATTATATCGCGATTAATTATGAGTTAACTACTGCATTAATTCGACTAATCACAATTAAATATTTTAATCGCTTGACAGCACTAATAAATACATGACTTGACTGGTGTATCTACTACAAAAAAGCATAATATTTTTTACTGTCAATGAGTACTACTTAGTATTAAGAAGGCAGTAACGCTGCAGCCTGTGAAGTACTGGGTAAGTATTAGGTAAGAATGGTGTAACAAAAAAGTATCAAGGGATAAATTACTGAGTACTTACAGCGTAAGTTTGCTGGAATAACACACGTTCACACTTTATTTTACAGCCCGTGAAGTAGTGGGTAAGTACAGGTAAGAACAACGGGAACGTGTCTATGTTCCCACAGCTCTATGTTCCCACAACTCTATGTTCCCACAGCCCTATATTCTCACATTTTTAAGAGTTTTATTTTCTTTCTTTCTTCAGTCAGGTACTATAGTCCCGCATTTCTACCCATGCCTGGTAGACCCCCTATGTAAGTTCAAGCAAGATTCGATCTTTGGTATTATTTGCCCTCAATGGTGCCTTCCAGGTAGTGGGGTTAGGTTTAGGGTAAGGGTAGGGTTCTTTTATGTTGTGCTGCCTAGATATATATTGCAATGAAAACGATCTTCATCCACTCTCGTTTTCAGAATGTTTTGCATCCACATTCCACAACGATTTTATATTCATCCACCTCAGCGATCATTTTTGAAATCGACCACAGCAATCATTTTTGGAATAATTTTCATTTTCAGAATCTTTTCAATTCAATTCAATTTTATTTGTATAGCGCACAAATACAGTACATTGTCTCACGGCGCTTTACAGACAGTACGGGAAGCATCCATGAGAATCAGGGGCAAGGAAAAACTCCCTCGCTTTGTAAATAATTTGTTATGTAGGAAGAAACCTTGGGCAGATCCACGTCTCATGGACTCAGCCTACCTGCCTGGGGCCTAATAAAGTATCCGTAAAGTCTGATGCATAGATTGACCATGGTTAACACAAAACAGTATGAGTACTGAATGTAGTCAGAGATGATATACACATAGTTTGTGTGACAGTCAGGGCCAAGGGATGGAGTCAGTAATTGGAGTGGGATCAGAGTTCATTGGGTGTTGGTCGCCATCTAAGTAGTGGTCATCAGGGGGCCATCAGGCCAGTTCCATCACGGGCCTCAGAGAAAAGGGGAGGATGGTCCTGGTGTGTGGCTCCGGGGGGGTTGGTCAGCATCCGTAGTGGGGTAGAGTTGGTGGCAGGGAGGTTCATCACTCAGCCAGTGCGTCGGGGCAGAGGAGGCAAGAGAGACAAAAAGAAACAGAAACAAGAGGGTTAGGCCAATCTAGGAGGATATCACTTCATGATATGTGTCATATAATCTAGCTAGAGTGAGGAGAGGGAGAGAGAGAGAGGAGAAAGAGGGTTGTACAGGATGGCAAGTGTGCAGAAGGTGGCAGCACTAGGCTATCGCAGCATATCTAAGGTATGGTACATGGCATCTCACCAACCCAGAAGGGGGTGGTCAGTGGCCGCCTTGGAAAAACAGCAGAGGTAGCCCTCCCAGGAAAGCCCAAGAGGAGTGGTGATATGCCATGGCCCACTCCTAATTATAGGATATGTCAAAAAGGAAGGTTTTAAGTCTAGACTTAAAGGTATTGAGAGTGTCCGCTTCGCGAATGTAGGGAGGAATAGAATTCCATAGAAGAGGTGCTCGATAGGCAAAAGCTCTTCTCCCAATTGTAGTTTTAGATATGGTCACTTTTCAAGGAGGCCAGCATTTTGAGATCTCAGAGGTCTTGCTGGATGGTATGGAACAAGTAAATCTGTAATATATGCAGAGCTAAGCCATTAAGTGCCTTATACGTCATGAGAAGGATTTTGAAGTCAATTCGACTTTTGACAGGAAGCCAGTGTAGAGATGTAGAATGGGAGAAATACGTTCATATTCTTAGTTCTAGTGAGTGTTCTAGCTGCTGCATTGGATTAGCTGTAGACTTTATGCAGGTGTTACTGCACCCTGAGAACAGAGCATTGCAGTAGTCGAGTCTGGAGTCGAGTTCAGCATCCTCAAAGGACAGGAACTTCCTAACCTTAGCAATGTTTCTAAGGTGAAAAAATTATGTTTTAGAAATGTGCTTTACATGGCTATTCAAGGAGAGGTCTTGATCAATAATTACCCCAGATTTTCACTTGTGAGCTAAATGAGAGTGTAGGACTGCTAAGTGAGCTATGATGGTGAAGCGAGGTGTCCTTCAGTTGTTTAGAGGCAATCATTATAACTTCAGTTTTATCTGAGTTCAAGCATAAGAAATATTTTGACATCCAAACTTTAATGTTTTCAAGATGGGCATTGAGTGTGGTTGTTGGAGTGCAGTCGCTAGGCTTCATTGAGAGATATAGCTGTGAATCTTCCATTCTAATGTGAACGGAAAGGCTAACTGGATAAATATTACCTGTGTTGGTGTGAACATATTGAACTTATCGGAACATATTGCTGTGGGAAAATAAAGTCTAATTAAAAAAAAAATAAAAATAAAAAATCTTTGTAATGTGAGAGCATGGGGCTGTGGGAACATAGGGCCCAATTTTCCAAATTTCCTAAGAAAGTGGGAACATAGGGTTGGGAACATAGGCTTGGGAACATAGGGCCTAATTTCCAAACATTCTGTGAAAAATAAAAATTCCTAACAAATTTGGGAACATAGAGCTGTGGAACATAGGGCTGTGGGAACATAGGGTTGTGGGAACATAGAGTTGACCCCAGAGCTGTGGGAACATAGGGTTGTGGGAACATAGAGCTGACCCCAGAACAACGTAACAAAATAGAACTTTATGTGTAATATTGCCAAAATTACAAATAAGTGTGGTGGATGCAGAAGCGTAAAGGAAAGCCTGGGTTCATCAACTTGCACGGACTTTATTTTACAGCCCGCGCATCCTTCCCTTGTTATTGTTGATGAACAGAATTATTTTCAGTCATGTCGGTAACTCTCATGGTAAGGAGGCTGTTGTGAGCTTCTTCGGTTCGCTTAGACCTTCATGTGAAAATGGCATCTTGTCACACCACAAACCTGTGTGTGAGCGGGTGCGGTCGTGGTTTTGGTCCATTTCTGTTTAGAATGCACGCTAACAGGTCAGGTCATTCAGACAGCACGGCCTGTTCTGCGTGGCTCCTGTCCTGACTTCCGCACCGCGAATGCAAAGTTTGTGTGTGAAACGGGCCTGAAAAGTAGGCTAAAGAATAAATACCGTGGAATGACCAAAACACCTCAAAGCCACTTGTAACTACACCCTAATGTTGGATGCGCAGGCTGTAAAATAAAGTGCATGCAAGTTGATCCAACCCTTGCTTCCCTATACGCTTCTGCATTCAGGTTACCCCACATTTATATTGTAATTATGGCAATATAACACATTAAGTTCTGTTGTGTTACGTTGATCTTACTTGTACTTGGCCAGTACTTCACAGGCTGTAAAATAAAGCGTGAGCGTGTGTTATTCCAGCAAACTTACGCTGTAAGTACTCAGTAATTTATCCCTTGATACTTTTTTGTTACACCATTCTTACCTAATAATTACCCAGTACTTCACGGGCTGTAAATCAAACCAACTGAGCTAAAAACCTGAGCTTCTAACTCAGATGTTAGAAGCGTCCATGGAATTGGGTGATTTACACATACTGCCGCCAAGTTAGCCGGGCTCTGTTACACTCACCCTCCAAATCCTCACTCCCACCCGGGTCACGGCACCAATGTAGCCGGTGGCGGCCCGCCCCGCACACGGGTCTCAAACCCGCCACCCCGCAAGCTACAAACTCCCAGCGTGGGAGTGGGATGCTTTAACTCAGCTGTTAGAAGCGCCCATGGAATTGAGTGATGAGGATTTACATGTACTACCACCAAGCTAGCATGGGCTCTGTTACACATGGTTCCTCTTCAATTACACCAACTAACAACAAAACAATGTTGAAATTTAAACTTTCAGGGTTGGTTGTTGGTGGTTATGAGATGTGTGACCTCTCTGTCTGCTGTGGTTTTCATCACTACTAAAGGTACATCAAACACCTTTTCCACAGTTGCCATACATATGTTTGCGAGGGGGAGGGAATGTTCCTTCATTTTTGTCTTACTTATTGTATATTGTATTGTATATTGTAAAATATTACCAGTAATTTCACAGTAAACTCTATGCAAGACTATGTTTACTTTTGTGATAGTGTTCAGCTGTGTGTGCGTTTCCTCTCTTTAGGTGTGTGGGGTCAGCAGTTGAGTGTTACTTACCATCCTGAGGTCATCTGTGCTGTTGTGGGGGATTATGTGGTCATGTCCTGCTCTGTCACCTCCTCCAGTGGCATTTGGCAGACTTACTGGACAAAAGAGATCAGGGGGTGGGGTGATCCACCTGTTCTTACATCTTATATACACAGAACCAGAGAGTACTGGTCATATCCATTTACTATATTTAACTTACACATAAACTTACTGACTACATCAGATACGGGTAAGTATTACTGTAGGATAACAACAAACACAGGGGAGAAGAGGACTGCACCGCCAGGAGTTCAACTCTATGTCACAGGTAAAAGGAAACAGCATTTTAATATGCAAATTACATGTAAACATTTATCTTAATATTGATATGTTTATCATCTTATTTGTGTGTGCAGGCACCCCTACATGTGTCTGTTCCATATAATTAGACATGTTTTTTCTTCACCCTGGTAGATGACCTAAAAACTTCATCAGTGGCCATCTGTGTCTCAGACAACAACATTCTGGAAGGCTCCAAAGTGACTCTCGCCTGCAACAGAAGATATATTCCAATAGTGCAGAGTTACAGCTGGTATAAGAAGACTGACAGCCAGTCATCACAAACCCTACTGAAACACGGCCCAGAGAATACCTACACATTCCATTCCATCACATCTACAGATAGTGGAGGATATTACTGTCGTGTGACTCACAGTACCTTGGCCATTGAGAGCTCATTCACTGTGGACCTGCAGGTTAACTGTGAGTGACCTGCATATAACTTACAAAAACAGTGGTGTAGCCAGGAATTTTTTACATGGGGTGGCCATGTGATGGGGGTCCAAACTGTCCAGGGACTTTTTGATTAGCTACATTTGATTTCCTGCGTTTTTAGCAGTTTTAGACTAGATTTTAGTCACAGAAGAATATTTTTTAGGACGTTGTGCGCGATGCGCAAGGAAATGGCTGAAATGTGGCCGTTCACACTGACATGCTTTTTTTTACCTCCAGGCGCTAATAAAAACGCAAGCGACTAAAAAACGCAAGCGCTCAAAGTTGAAAATAGTTTAACTTTTGAGGTCGCATTTTCTTCAACATTGGGCCCTTTGCCTAGCTGCCAGTCATAGCTAAGTCGGGGAGTTAGCGGTTAAGCCAAATCTAGCTGTCATAGCAACAAGACGGACATATATCACTTTCGACCTTGCATGTTTTTGTCACTCAAATTTTCAGAATACTCGCGTTTTACAAGTGGAAAAGCGCGTTCAGTGTGAACGGCCCCGTTGTGCTGAATTTTGGTTGTGCCAGCTATTTAGGCTACATTAGGCGATTTAATCAAATAATAGTGGTTGACGAGACAAACGCCTTTAAATTCAAGCTGTGAACTGACAAACTAGGTTAGCCTTCTTATTTGCACCATAGAGTAATTTCCGGTAATGGGGGTGGTATGTTATCCTCATACAAAAATAAAAGCAGTCTTTTTTTTTCTTTCTTTCAATCCCTCCACCACCAACAAGCCTCATACTTGACTGTTCGGACCTGTTGGCAAATATCAGACCCAACATTGCTACAGTATACTTGTTCAGAAAAACTCAGCTCAAAATACCTACGAAATACCTGGTTTTAGGACAAATCTGAATTCCTGAATTAGACCAATCTATCTACTTACAACTGCTTAGATTATATTCATTAAAGACAGCAGATAAATTATGATGTCTTCATTTTATAATTCAATTAAAATGGCTCAATGTAATTGATTTATTGTTATTATGTTTTGAGTGTAGACCCACCCAGGACTCCAGTAATTGTGACCGACCCTCCTGGGCAGATAACTGAGGGAAGCAGAGTGACTCTGACCTGCAGCAGTGATGCCAACCCACCAGTACTTGACTACAGCTGGTACAAAGAGAATGAGGGACACACACAAGAGTTAAGGAACAGAGAGAAGTCTTTAATCTTCAGTAGCATCAGGTCTGAGGACAGAGGAATCTACAGTTGTCAGGCATCTAACATCCATGGTTCTGCCTCATCTACACATACAGAGCTAAACATTTACTGTGAGTTAAAGCCTGGCATATTATATACCACTGGGGGGGAGGGGGATGTTATCATCCTATTATTGTTAAAGAACTCCACTTATTTTCTGTTTAGGTCCTCCCAGGACTCCAGTGGTCGTGATTGATCCTCCTGGGCAGATAACCGAGGGAAGCAGAGTGACTCTGACCTGCAGCAGTGATGCCAACCCTCCAGTACTTGACTACAACTGGTACAAAGAGAAGGAGGGACAAACACAACAGTTAAAGAACAGAGAGAAGTCTTTAATCTTCAGTAACATCAGGTCTGAGGACAGAGGAATCTACAGTTGTCAGGCATCTAACATCCATGGTTCTGCCTTCTCTGAATATACAGAACTACAAGTTTACTGTGAGTTAAAGCCTGGGATATTATACCACTGGGGGGAGGTCACCATACTAATGATTGTTGAGTAACTGCACACTTAAAGTTCTCATGATGTTACAATATAATTAAGTATTGTAACTTGTATCTCTGATGTCAAATGTATTAAAATGTTTAATTGTATTTTGTCAAATGTATTAAAATGTTTTTTTTTTTTTTTTTTGCATAAACAACACCCCGCTCCGTCCACCTCAATTGAACTGCAATGGCTTTGTGCTATTTGACATCACTTGTAGGCTTTATTCTAATTTGCCCACATGTAGGCTTTATTCTAATTTGCCTATTTCTAATAAAACATTTCCATAATGAAAGCGGGCAGAACCATGCCTCATGTTCATGATAGGTCTTTGACCATGCACAACCTCTCTTAATTCATCAAAGCCAATGTAAAAGTAGTTTTCTCTTCTATGTCTTCTTTAATTCCTATTTAGACCCACCCAGGACTCCAGTGGTTGTTATTGACCCTCCTGGGCAGATAACTGAGGGAAGCAGAGTGACTCTGACCTGCAGCAGTGATGCCAACCCACCAGTGGAGAGCTACACCTGGTTTAAGGTGGACGAGTCCACTCCAGTAGGATCAGGACAGCAGTACAGCATCTCTAACATCAGATCTAAGGATGGAGGACAGTACTACTGTGAGGCCAGGAATAAATATGGAGCTGAGATCTCCACTGCTGTGTCCATCACAGTTGAAGGTATCAGTGAACCTCTGTTTCTTTTCACTGAATGATATTGGGGTTTCCTCTCCTCATCTCCGCCTGTATTCTAGACCAGAGTCCTGGATTGAGTCCTGTGCTGATTGTTGTGGTGACACTGGCCATCTGTGGAGCTGTGGGTCGGCTCTGTTTTATTATCATACTGAGGTGAGTGAATGTAACTGAGGCAATCTTGTGTCAATCTCATCTCACACCACACCATAGATTCAGTTTATTTGAGCTAAGTTGAGTTGATACAACTGCTCACACAATTAGTAGGGTCATAAACCTCACTTCCTCACCTCATTGTAGGTGCTTTGGTTAAATAGTAAACTTCGATCTGTAATTAAATTCTTGATGAAGAATTCTTGATTTTAGTTTAATGAGGCTTGACTATTTCACTCGATCTGTAATTTTGTTCACAGTAAGAAATGCAAGAGAGGAGGAGGAGGAGAGGACGCAAGATATGAACAGGTAAGACAGACATCATCAACCTTCCATCTTACTATAAGTGTGTTAAAGAACTTGCCAACCTAAGATGATATCTTTCAATTTAGGAGACTGAGGTTTATGAAAATGACGTCCAGGGTGAAAACGCTAACGCCATTCAAACTGACAGAGTTTACCAGAGCTTGAACCCCAACACCATCCAACCTGATGTAGTTTACCAGTGCTTGAACCCCAACAGCACCCAACCCGATGCAGTCAGAGTCTGAAGCCCAACACCACCTAACCTGATGCAGTGTACCAAAGCGTGAACCGCAAAACTATTCAGGCTGTCTGAGTTAACCGAACCCTTTAAGGTACAATGTGTCACGTTTTTATTGGTAAATATCAAAATCTGCTTTATCTGTTGACAAGCTTGTCCTTTCTCAAAAATATTAACCACCACTATTAATTCCGTGTGTCCGTATTGGCTTGAAATTTCGCATTTGCATGCACATTAACTGGGGTAGACTCTCCATGTATTGCCGCCATCTTGGAATACAGAAGCTGAAACTGTCATAGTAAAAGGCTGAGCAAATTGATTTTGGGTGCTCCCCATATTGTCTATAAAGCATAGCGAGACAATGTATTGTATTTGTGCGCTCTACAAAGTGTATTGTATTTTCGATACGAGAAACTGGGATGATTTTTTTGTTTTTACATTCATGTTAATTCTTTTACTTTCATGTTGTTATTACACAGATTGTAACTTTGAAGTTGAATTTTCATTTAAGTCAATTATTTATTCTTTCCTCTTTGCATTTTCTTCATGATTATTTTTTTCATCTTAAAGTCATGTTAATGCATTTTTCCAGTAGACACATTTATGTATACCTGTGTAATATGTAATGATAATAATGATTGGCTAAGATACGGTTTTGTTTGTCTGGAGAGACTGAATGAAGGAATTGATTGGTATTGATACTGTATATAAACATTATGTTATCAGGCAGTGAATTTATATAATAATACATTAAATATTACAAATTCAATAAATTCAATACATTATTCTCAGAAGTTAAAAGTCAATAACTTATCATTATTTCATTTGTTTAATTTTCTAATTTCATGCCAACATTCTGGAGATCTATATGATATCCTGCAGGGGGCGGTAGTCAGTGCTGTTTATTGTTGGTGCCAAAGCGTAGGTGTTCACACACACACACACACACACACACACACACACACACACACACACACACACACACACACACACACGAGAGAGAGAGAGAGAGAGAGAGAGAGAGAGAGAGAAAGATTTATAGGCTAAGGAGTTGATATAGGAGTATATGGAGTACAGGTTCATTTAGAGGACACACATACACACTGAGTCTGAACCCTTTTTAAGAGGCTGTCTTTCTCTAATTATATGTACATATGTCTTAGGCTATGGGTATTATTTAGCATCTGATGAAAATGTTCGGGCCACAGCAAGGTTGCTAAATGTTCTTAAATAGAATGTTTGTCCGAGCTCTGAGTGAAGAGCTCTAAACCACACAGGAAACTACCTCAGAGTCAAATATAACTGCCCAGAGGTGTTAGTTTTAATGGGGGTGGGGTGTTGCATCTTAGATTAAAAGATTACATTATTATAGAAAAGGTAAAGTTAGACACTTGGTAAATGGGGGTTTTGTGTTCCAGAAGGAGATTTATCAAGACTCTTATCAAGATAGCATAGGAAACTACTCAAAGCATAAGGACATAAACACAGTTTCATCAGTGACGTCAGCAATTTGTGCAGTGTTGACCACAAGCTCACAAAGACGGCTTGGCTCTAGTGTTCTCTATACTTGTATCTGGATGGAACAGGTCAGCTAATACAAGACATGGTAAGAGACATACTTTTTATTTCATGGCACACTGGCACAATGTTTAAGTCAACAGTGTTAAATGATGTTATGGTAAGTTTGTTTTAAACAGTATTGAAAAAATTTTGTATTCATTGCCTCACATTGTTCACTGACACCAGGCTTGAGTAGGACTAGCATTACATGGTTGAATATAGGTGCTAGTTTTAACAGGGGGTGGGGTGTTGCTTCTTAGATTAAACTTAAAGATTACATTAAACATTAAAGAAAAGGTAAAGTTAGATACTGGGAGAGAACATTTCTTTGTTGTCCCTGAATGAGACATTTTCACCAAGATATGTTGGGATATCGTTAGTACTAGTCATAGAATAGGATATAAACTGAAGTTCAGCTTGAGTGGAGTATTAAGTCAGTGACGTCAGTAATGCAGTGTTGACCACATGCCCACTGAGAGCTTGTCTAGAGTGTTCTCTATTTGCATGTTACTGATCACCTGATAGCAGTGTTGAAGCATGGTAAGAGACAACTCAATATGTTATGACCATTGACTCAATGTATAAATTTGGATGTTACTGGAATGTTATCAGTGTTACAGTATATGATTGTATGGTAAGTCTTTCTGTTTCAAATAGTGTTGACATTTGTAACTTTTCGATATCATTCAATAGCTTGCATTGTACTGTACTGTTACCAGGCGTGGTGGGACATGATAGGATAGGAGAGCAAGACTAGCATTAGCTGATTTGGATGCCAACTTCATGGATAGAATTGTATCATCATCGTGTAGTTCTATTTTTCAAATATGGATGTTTTTCTTTGTTGTTGTTTTTGTTTTGACACACAATCCTGCAGAATATCGTAAGAAGACAATGGGCAGAATAATGTTCAGCCCAACTCCATCTCACTGCGGAATAGTTTTTGGTCTCATGTTAGGCAAATGGAAAAGTGTATCTAGGCCTATGGCCATATTTCTGTAAACTGCATAGCAAATCAGTGTGTGTGAGAACCAAGGTGTTTTTTGTGTTTTTTACCATCAGTATCAGATGTAAGGTGCTGAATAACCATACTACTCTACGAATGATAACCAACTAACCACAACATCTGCTGATATTTCAGGGTTGGTTGTTGGTGGTTATGAGATGTGTGACCACTCTGTCTGCTGTGGTCCTGATCACAACTAAAGGTATCCTACATCAAACAACTTTTCCACACTTGGCAATTTAAAAAGTAAAACTATTTGTGTTTTATGATTATCAATTGTATACAGTTTAGATGTGGCATGAATTTTACTGTAAATGTTTACTGTGGAAACTGTGAAACCCGTAATCTATAAAGATGATTTCTCGGGCAAACTGTATGTAACCCCATGTTTGCTTAATATTGTTCAGCTGTACACTGTGTGTGTTTCCTCTGGTAGGTGTGTGTGGTCAGCAGTGGAGATTCACTTACAAACCTGAGATTGTCTGCGGTGTTGTGGGGGGTTCAGTGGACATGTCCTGCTCTCTAACCTCCTTCAGTGGTCTGGCCATTGAAAAGGTTTACTGGACAAAGGGGTTTGGGGGATCTGGGGATCCACCTGTTCTTACATCCAGCCCAAACTATAAACAGAGAGCCAGTGAGTACCAGACATATGGATATAATAACTTGCGTATAAACCCACTGACTACATCAGATGTGGGTAAATATTACTGCAGGATTATAACAAGCACAGGAGAGAAGTGGACTTTACAGCCAGGGGTTCAACTCTATGTCACAGGTAAGCAGAAATAAAATCTATTCACAGAGAGAGAGAGGGAGAGAGAGAGAGAGAGAGAGAGAGAGAGAGAGAGAGAGAGAGAGAGAGAGAGAGAGAGAGAGAGAGAGAGAGAGACACTTATAATCAGACATGTAATCGTCTCCCTGGTAGATGCCCCACAAACTACATCAGTGTCCATCTGTCCCCCTGATAACATTCTGGAAGGCTCCAGGGTGACTCTGACCTGCAATAACAGATCCAGTCTACCAGTGGAGACCTGCAGGTGGTTCAAGACTGAAAGACATTCAGTTCTGCAACAAGGCCCAAAGAATACATACACTTTCCCTTCCATCAGCTCTGCAGACAGTGGAGAATATTCATGTAGTGTGACTTACACTAATGGCGCCAGTGAGAGCTCATTTTCTGTACGGCTGCAGGTTTACTGTGAGTTTACTTATTAGTAATCTTATTCTAAATTGGGTTCATTTGGTGTAGCAACCTCATTTCAATTAAAAAAGTAATTCATTAATGTTATGGTTCTGTTTCTGTTTAGACCCTCCCAGGACTCCAGTGGTTGTGATTGATCCTCCTGGGCAGATAACTGAGGGAAGCAGAGTGACTCTGACCTGCAGCAGTGATGCCAACCCACCAGTATTTGACTACACCTGGTACAAAGAGAAGGAGGGGCACACACAAGACTTAAAGAACACACAGAAGTCTTTCATCTTCAGTAACATCACTTCTGAGGACAGAGGCCGATATAAATGTCAGGCATCTAACATCCATGGATCTGCCTCATCTGTATCTACAGAGCTACACGTTTACCGTGAGTTAAAATCTATCATTTTGTAAGCCACTGAGGAATACAAAGTTATCCTGTCATTTTTCCATAACCCCACTTATTTTTCTGTTTAGACCCTCCCAGGACTCCAGTGGTTGTGATTGATCCTCCTGGGCAGAAAAAGGGGGGAAGTAGAGCGACTCTGACCTGCAGCACTGAAGCCAACCCACCTGTGGAGAACTACACCTGGTTTAAGGTGGGTGAGTCCACTTCAGTAGGATCAGGACAGCAGTACAACATCACTAACATCAGATTTGAGGATGGAGGACGGTACTACTGTGAGGCCAGGAATAAATATGGTGCTGAGAACTCACCTGCTGTGTCCATCACAGTTGAAGGTAACAGTGAATCCCTATTTATCTTCACTAATGAGTGATATTGGGATTCCTCTCCTCATCCTCACATGTACTCTTGTATCTAGACCAGAGTCCTGCATGGAGTCCTGTGCTGACGGCTGTGGTGACACTGACACTCTGTGGAACTGTGGGTCTGCTGTGTTGGCTTATCTGGATGAGGTGGGTCATTGAGACCAGGATTTTCAGCCTCAAATAAAATCTTTTGTTTACCTTCTCTCTTCTCATTAATTAGTATTTATGTGGTTTCCCAATTTTCATGTGAGTTACATGTCATGTTTTGTCCCACAGGCAAATGAAAAGGAGACAGAACCCTGTGGAGGAGGTAATGTGTCTCATTCTGTCAGAACTCACTCACTCACTCAAGTGTCAGAGTTCAATATATCCATATATATATCCTGCTGGATTCTCCATATTGATGTTACCTGCCTCCTCTCAGGACCATCACTACTTCACTATCAGTGATCAGAACAGAGCAGCAGAGGCTGCAGAAAGACCAGATGATGAGGGTCACTACTCCAACATCCAACCTCAGAGCTCCAGACTCACCTCAGGAGGACCAGATGATGCTTGCCTGTACTCCACCGTCCAGCCAAAGTCCTCCAGACTGACTGCAGGAGGACACAGGTCAGAGGATGAGGGTCACTATTCCACCATCCAGACTCATGAGTCCCAAGTTGGGGACGGTGTCCAGTATGCCAGTGTCCACTTCAAGAAGGCTGAAGCTGCAAAGAGGTGAGTCTCTGAATTGATGGAAAATCGAGATTACAAGTCAGCACATATCTGGCAGTGTTGAATAATGAACTTTTGAAAGTGTATTGTTAATTAATTAGGGTGGCATCTAAAAATATATCCACAAAACTTCTTTGTCATGTCCATAACACATATTAAATGTCATTGCTATTTTTGGCGGCTTATGTGGAAAACAAAAGTTACTTAACCTCTCTCTCTCTCTCTCTCTCTCTCTCTCTCTCTCTCTCTCTCTGTGTGTGTGTGTGTGTGGTTGTGTGTGTTTTAGTTGGTGTGTTCAGTCAGAGTTGGACTCCACTCTCATGTACAGCAGTGTGAAGCTTCAATAGGATCTCTGAAAGCATCTTGAGTATCATGTTTTAATTGACATTGTTACATTATTAAAACAAATTATTTTTTGAATGGATGTTTAGGCTATTTCTTATGAGCTTCCTAGGTTTGAGGAATAACACAATGACTTTAAATGAGCCTTCCAAAAGAAAGAAAAATCGAACCAAATAACTTTCCTTCATGACTTCTATTTCATTGATGAGTTAATCATTGGAATTTTACACGATTGTGATATTTCAAATATACAGTTTCTTAATTCACATACTTCATGGTTTGTCTTTCTTGTTTACAAAGCTGATAGGAATTTTAGGGAAAAACATCTTCATATGTACACAGCATGTATCTTATCATCGCCAAATTAGACACATCTTGAATATGACACAGGTTTGTTCACTAAGCTCTGACCTGGTTAGTCTCTTGGGTTATTTTTGGATTGCAACTGCAACTATCAAACTGCTACTATCAAGCGGTCTCCTCCGGTCTGCCCGTATGTATCAGAACTCTTCAGCAAAAATTCAAACATTATACTAGCCATTCATGATGTTGCAATATAGTAGCGACCCTTATCACACCGGCATTTTCCATTAATTAAGCGATGTGAAAATAATCGAATTTGTTCTACATTCTGAGCATGCTCTCAAAAATCTTGCAAAACCATGACATTAAACACAAATAATGACCACTTACCTAATAATAATAATAATAATAATAATAATAGAAATTATGACCACTTATCTAATAATATAAGTCCTTATAAAAATATTTTAATTCTGGAGTGGCTGATGAAATTGCACAGCCTATCATTGCATGCATATTCACAACACTAAAAAAAACAAGGTGATAAAGTGTAGGTTGCTAAAATAAAAGAAGCTCTAAGTTTCAGCATGAGATCACCCAACCAGGAAGCTGTAGGCTACCTCTGTAAGGTCAAATATAGCTGCTCTAAGGTATTGGGGCAGAGGGATATTTACAACAAAATGACAAGAAACACAAGATTAAAGTTAAAGTTACAATATTGATAAGAGCAAATATATAAACAGACGTTAATATCAAATAGTGTGATTAGTCTTTTATGCTTATGCAGCTGATTCTCCTTAGAGATAATAAAGTGGCAGATGTAAATTGCTCAGGTCACAACAAGGTGGCTGAAGGTTCTAAAATAGGATGCAGAAATGTGTGAAGACTCCTTGTAACCACTCAGGAAATGGCCTCTCTGCAGAGGTAAACACAGAGGCAAACACGTCTTAGACTTAACATTAAACTAAACATTATGAAACAATTAAAAGCTAAGAGGAGAATTTTGAGATTCCAGTTAGGAACATACTTTGTACATTTTTTAACAGGATATAGGATATAATTCTGAATAAAATAATAAAAACTCAAGTTGATCTGTTCTTAAGTGACGCAATTCATGCAGTGTTGACGACATGCATACTTGCACTTGGAAACTTGACTCAACTGGCCTCAAGTTTTGAAGTTGAAAGACCAGGCACATCTATCGACATTTGAACTCAAAGTCAAGACCACTGGACCCTTGAGTGCTGGAATTCCCCTTTAATGGAATCATAATTAGAGTGCATGAATATGCACTCTATTGTTCTTTTAATCTTCTTACTTTTCCACGCACCTAATTTGGCTTCAACCACTTGACATAGAAAATTCATTCAAACGTGTTACGAAGGTCATACTTAGTTTATTGTTATGTCTTTTCATCTTTGTAACTTTTATACTTTTTAAACTATGAATTATAAACTTTTACACTTAGACCCAATCCCATTTCTACACCTTACCCCTCCGCTTAGCCCTTTCCCTTGGTTTTTGCGCATTCCCGCTAGGAGAAGGGATGTCCCAATTCTCCTTGGGCACAAGGGGTAGGGCTAGGGGCGAGGGCTACCTGGCCCTTCAAACGAAGCCGCTCCAGGACCTCCCTCAAAATGAATGAGTTTTCAGCAGTGGAAGATAAGGACAACTGGCAAAGGATACGAATGGATTCGGTATTTATAATAAAGTTTAGAAACCTGGAAGTTCTGTAATGTGTTTTATTCAGTATTGTGACAACGAATCCTGTCAGGTTTTAGGTCATTTGTCTTTGACGGAGGTTAGCAATGCTAACATAATTAACGTTTAATGTTAATGTCGCTCATCTAGAAAGTTTCCAACACATTTCTTGTTTAAGATGTTATCACATGTATTCATATCATATTTGTTAGTCCACGAAATTATAAGTTGGACTCGGACACAAGTCCGTGGGCACGTCATTTTCTTAAGGTAGTAAATTAATGTATCGTCTCATTTCCTATGTTTACATCCCTCTCACTTGTCACTCGGTTTCAAGGGATAAGGGATAGGCGAAGGGGGAGGGCAAAGGGGAAAGGGAAGATAAGAAATGGGGATTGGGCCTTAGACTTAACATAAAGCAACCTAGCAGCAACATAGCAACCACCTCAAACACCCTGCCTAGCAACCACTTTCACACTTGCAACCAAGCAACCACCATAGCAACCGACATGATTTACCTAGCAACCACCATGCCTACCCAATAGCAACATCCTATCAACCACCTTAAGTACCCTAGCAACAGCATAGCCACAGCTGCAAACTAGCCACCAACATATCAACTGACATGACTAACCTAACAACCATCATATCTACCCAGCAACCACCCCAGATACCCTAGCAACCACCTCCACAGTTGAAAACTAGCAAGCAACATAGGAACTAACATGACTAACAGAGCAACCACCCTAGCAACCATCATCTCTATCCTTGCATCCACCTCAGGTGCCCCAGCAACCACCCCATATAGCAACCGCCTAGCAAACCACTTCCACAGTTGCAAACTAATAACCAACATAGCAACCAACAAGACTAACCTAACAACCACCCAACAACCAACAAAACTAACCTAGCAACCAACCTACCTACCCCAGCAACAACCTAGCATCCACCTCAACTACCCTAGCAACAACCTAGGTATGCCATGTGGATGCTAGGTTGTTGTTAGTGTAGGTATGGTGGTTGCTATGATAGACATGTCAGTTGCTATGTTAGTTGCTAGGTTGCAACTGTAGTAGAGCAAGTATGGCAGTTGTTGGGTGGTTGTTAGGTTAATCATGTTGGTTGCTAGGTTACAACTGTGGAAGGGGTTGCAGTTATAATTGGTCACACATGATTAATTTAGTACACACATGAGTCAGATCATTATCTATGAGGCAGTCTTTCTTTTATGTTCATATGACTGTTATGTATATTTCTTGTATGTACATAGGCTTGTAATGTATGTATATTTCCTTTTATATACATATGACTTATGTGTATTGTTAAGTGTCTGATGAAAATACTGAGGCCACAGCAAGGTAGAATTTCCCCTTAGGGATCTATAAAATATCTCTCTCTCTCTCTCTCTCTCTCTCTCTCTCTCTCTCTCTCTCTCTCTCTCTCTCTCTCTCTCTATCTATGTTCTAAAGAATGTTTGTCTGAGCTCTGAGTTAAGACACCTCCAAACCACACAGGAAACCGGCTCAGAGTCAATTATAGCTTCCCAAAGGTGCTAGTTTTAATAGGGGTGGGGGTTGCATCTTTGATTAAAGATTACATTGATCAACATAAAAGGTATAAAACTGGGACAGAGCTTTTTTTTGCTGTTGTTCCTGAAGGAGAAGGAACGTTTGTTACCAAGATATCTTGGGATATCATTAGTAGTCATAGCATAGGATATAAACATAAGTTCAGCTTGAGTTTGGGTATAAAGTCAGTGACGTCAATAAGGCAGTGTTGACCACATGGTCATTTGCGTGGCACGAGTGTTCTCTATTTGCATTTGGATGGGACTGATCAACTAATAGCAGTGTTGAAGCATGGTAAGAGACCACCTTCATATGACACAATCTACAAATGTGGATGTGGACAGTGTAATATGATGTTATTGCAAGTCTCTCTGTTTAGTAGTTGAATAGTGTTAAAGCTTGGATTCATTGGCTTGCATTTTGTACTAATCAGCTATCGTGAAACATGATAGGATCGGAGATCAGGACTAGTGTAGAATGAATTGTGGTTATGCAATACAAATTTGGATAGGTGACTTATTGTGAAGAGACAATGATAAAAGGGAGTTGTTTTACGGAAAAGAAAAGTTCAGTTGTGTCGGCTTGTAGTGAATTTGTGGTCTTGAAGTAAAGTTCAGTTAACTGTAGCCTGTCTCCATTAAGATACTGTGTCCCTCGTTGATATTGGAGCTGAGACAAATAGTTCATCTTACTTGAGAATCCAAATAACAAGGCCATATTATGCGGTTGTATCACATTATGGTTTTATTTCTAGGTATTTTATGGATTTTTTTTCTTTAACATTCAAACATACAAATGTACATATAGAATCTCATGTGCTCTGTTGCTATTACCATCTCTGCTTTCGTGAAGCTGGTCAGCCAAAAAAGGCGGATGCTACTGACCCAAATAATTTTCAAATGGCTATGAACCTCCTTTCACCAATGCTTAGTATGCTACTATATTTTAACCCGGCAAACCCATATTTACACCTGCTCAGTCTCTAGGTCTGTCAGGGCATAGCAAATCAGTATGTGTTAGAGAAACAGGCTTGTTTTGTTCATTTTACCATCAGTGTAGAAATAGAAGTGATGAACATGCTGATCAACAACGCTATTCTTGGAATGTTACCAATATGTTACCATGTAACCAACAAACTACAAAACATGTGGCAATGTTGAAATTGAAACTTTCAGGGTTGGTTGTTGGCGGTCGTGAGATGTGTGACCTCTCTGTCTGCTGTGGTTCTCATCACTACTAAAGGTACATTAAACCCTTTTCCGCAATTGTGTGTGTGTGTGTGTGTGTAAGCTACCTTTCCACAAAAACTACCCGGGTGATTCCGCAGAATGGGTGCCATTTGCTAAATAAAAAAACTCAAAAATGAACTTCATTTTTAGGCCTTTTTTATTCAAAATCTAGCAAACACACATGTTGAAGTATACAAAAAGTGTATTGGTCAATCTCATAAGTAAAAAAAAATAATGTTTTTTCAATGGAGCAATCCTTTAAAAAGTAACAGTAAATAAAGTAACAGCAATGAGAATTTGGCATATAATATATTGAAAATATCAACCTGAGGTATTCTAACTTCATGGGGACATTGAACACACTCTAAGGCTTTAATATAATTTGATATTTTTTAATGTTATTGGTTTCTCAATTAAAATAATTTGAGTAACAGGAAAGAAATTTTAGATTGATGAATCCAGTCAGCTGTATAATTTCATAAGATATGCAGTAAACAAAAGGAAACAGTCTCCTTTTGACCTTCCCATGGCCTTCAGAAGGCTTAGGTGATTTAATTGATAACTGAATTTAGTGATTTGCTGATTACTATTTGTCAGGAGGTAAAATATGTGTATTTAAAATATAAAATATATTAATTTATTCTGAAAATCATTTAGAGACTTAGTTGGGACATTGAATTGTACAAGAGAAGAAACAAAAGAAGATACAAGAGTGATTTTGGCCAAGATATTTGAAGTTGAAATTTAGAGTTCAGTGCTGAGGAGGACAGTGCGAAAATGCTGTTTTTCAGTGTTTTAGGATGGTTTTATGAAAGTTCTAAATCATGTATCTGGAATTTGCAATTAAGTACATGTGCAGAAATATTTAGTTAACAATAAATTGTGACTTTGGGGGAGAAAATGCGTGTGAAAATATACCTAATGCCCTTGGGACTGAAAATGCACCGATTCGGCGGAATCGCCCACCCGCTGATCTGTAAAGTGTTACCAGTGATTTCACTGTAAACTCTACAATATGTTTACTGTAATTTCCCGTTCATAAACTGCGGTTAATACATGCATTTTGCAAAATGAAAGCAGCTCTGAGGTTAATATTCGGGAGCGGCTTATTTAAGGATTTTTTTTTTTCATTGTACCGACTGACCAATCAGCCTTTTCTACCCTGGGAAACTATGTGATGAGAATCACTGTCATGCTGGACGCTGATGTAGGTATAAAGTAGCCTACAGTCACGAAGCTAACGGTAACAATCTTGATAAGGGAAGACTATCCTAGCGAATTTGCTTAACCATTGACAAACATGTTACATGCCCATTCAATGCACCCGTATTAACGGTTTCTTAACTGTGTGATGCAATGTTATGTATTGCAACATGCAGTTATCATGTACGCTGTAACCTGGCTAGAAGCTACATCTTAGAAACATGTACGGGTTCACACTTTACAAAAGTTCATGTAGGCTTGTCATGCGTGTGGTTTATTCATATCCACTGAAATCCAGATCATTTTACTGTCAATAATATGAAACGACTATATGCCGCCTGTATGGACTTCTGGTGCCTCTGATACACTACGAAGATGTGAGTTGGACTAGGCAAGTAGCAGAGGCGGAGCTAAGTTGAAATGACGCCAAGGGTCAACATTTTAAAGTGCAGTCAATACACGAGTGCGGTTAATATACAATTTTACTTTTTGCATTTACATAAATAACGGTTGTGCGGTCTATCTACGATGTGTCCAATGTACGGGAAATTACGATACTTCAGTTTTACTTCAGTGTTTGTTTGTGTGTTTGTGTGTGTGTTTCCTCTGGTAGGTGTGTGTGGTCAGCTGCGGAGTGTTACTTACCATCATGAGAGTATCTGTGCTGTTGAGGGGGATTATGTGGTCTTGTTATGCTCTTTCAACTCCTCCAGTGGTCTGGGTATTGAGCGGATTTACTGGACAAAAGTGATTGGGGAATCTGGGGATCCACCTGTTCTTACATCCAGCCCAAACTATAAAGACAGAACCAGAGAGTACTGGTCATATCAATCTACTATATTTAACTTACATATAAGCAAAGTGACTACATTAGATGTGGGTAAATATTACTGCAGGATTACAACAAACACAGGAGAGAAGAGAACTGCACAGCCAGGGGTTCAACTCTATGTCACAGGTAAAGGGAAATAATATCACAACACACATACTGTATATTTAAGATTAATTTTAGACATATATTTAATGTTGGTATGTTGATCATTTAATTAGTGTGTGTGTGTGTGTGTGTATGTGTGTGTGTGTGTGTGTGTGTGTGTGTGTGTGTGTGTGTGTGTGTGTGTGTGTGTGTGTGTGTGTGTTTCTTTCTGGTAGTTGCCCCACAAACTACACTTGTGGTCATCTGTGTCTCGGACAACAACATTCTGGAAGGCTCCAGAGTGACTCTGACCTGCAACAGCAGACGTCTTCCATCAGTGCAGAGTTACAGCTGGTACAAGACTAACAGCCAGTCTGCACAGACCCTACAGAAACATGGTCAAGACAACATCTACACTTTCCATTCCATCTCATCTACAGACAGTGGAGAATATTTCTGTGGTGCGACTAACAGTAATGGTGCCAGTGAGAATTCATCTACTGTGTACCTGCAGGTTTACTGTGAGTGGTCTTTTTCTCTGCCCAGATCAGTGTTTCTCAACGTGGGCGGTGCAGTCCCCCCAGGGCGCGTTCAAACATACTAGGGGGCACTGTGAGAGAGCCAGTTGAAAGGGGTCATTCAACCATAATAATGGGGCATTGTCACATATTTTGTGCAAACAAATTATTCAATTTTAATTTCAAATTTAAAACAAACTTATGTTCATGACGTTCGTTTTATAAGTAGGCCTATTTCTCAGGCTGTACCCTAGAGTTGCACAGCCAATGGTATAGTCGAGCCCCATTTTATACCCAGAAATTGTACAAATAAGTTAACTTGTAGGTTTAATTGAGATCATATAGACCATCTTGTCATGTAGAGTACAACATAAGTGTTGAGTGCTACATCCCGAATTTAGGGATATAATTAGGATTAAGTTAGTAGCCACTAGAAGGTGCTGTTTAGGGGCAAAAAACACAATCAAGCTCTGCATGTGTGTGCTGTAGGGAGGCGACAAGGGGGGGTCATGTTGACCTGTGGAGGCATGTTTTCTTAAAAGTTTGAGAACCTGTTGTAGATTACTGTTACTGTACTATTACTGTGAGGCCAGGAATAAATATGGAGCTGATAATTCTACTGCTGTGTTCATCACAGTTGAAAGTATCAGTGATTCTCCATTTTATGTTTAGTAAAAGTCTTGAAATATAGCACCACTGAGGGGTGTTGTTAGACATGAAGCTAGCAAGGCGAAGATTACCTGAGCTGAACGTGATTCAACCAATCACTGTACATTTAATTATCAGTGAGTGATGTTGTGATTCCTCTCCTCACCTCCAGCTGTACTCTTGTATCTAGACCAGAGCCCTGCATGGAGTCCTGTGCTGACTGCTGTGGTGACACTGGCACTCTGTGGAACTGTGGGGCTGCTGTGTGTGGTTGTCATGGTGAGGTGAGTAAATGTGACTGAGAGACACATTGTCAGCGTCTTGTGATCGACAGGCAGTTTTCCCAATTACCTGTGGTTATCCCTTCTTCCGAACTTGGTATTGGAAAGTTACATGGAGCTCTGGATTCCACTATAAAAGAATAAGGCGATTGCTACAACGAATACACAGGGGTTAGATGGAGCTAGAGAATTCATTTTTTTTTTCTTCCCAAAAATAGCCCTTTTTCATGCACTACTTCTACTACTTCCAGAATAACGTGATAATTCCACAACATTTTACTTTATAAGCGTAGCTGAATACAGCTTTAAAGAGTTTCATGACTATTTCACTTCAATCTGTAATTTTGTTCACAGTAAGAAATGCACTACATCCAACATGTGACCAGGTAAGATACATAGCAGTCTTCCATCTGGAAGTGTGTTAAAGCACTGGCCATGCTATAATGATATCTTTCAATTTAGGATACCGGGGATTATGTAAATAACGTCCAGGGTGTACACCCCAACACCACCCAACCTGATGCAGTTTACCAGAGCCTGAACCCCAACACCACCCAACCTGATGCAGTTTATCAGAGCCTGAACCCCAACTCCACTCAACCTGATGCAGTTTACCAGAGCCTGAACCCCAACACCACCCAACCTGATGCAGTTTACCAGAGCCTGAACCCCAACACCACTCAAGCTGATGCAGTTTACCAGAGCCTGAACCCCAACACCACCCAACCTGATGCAGTTTACCAGAGCCTGAACTCTAACACCACCCAACCTGATGCAGTTTACCAGAGCCTGAATCCCAACACCACCCAACCTGATGCAGTTTACCAGAGCCTGAACCCAACACCATCCAACTTGATGCAGTTTACCAGAGCCTGAACCCAAACACTACTCAACCTGATACCGTTTATCAGAGTTTGAAATCGAACACTACTCAACCTGATGCCGTTTATCAGAGTTTGAAACCGAACATCACCCAACCTGATGCAGTTTACCAGAGCCTGGACCCCAACACCACCCAACCTGATGCAATTTACCAGAGCCTGGACCCCAACACCATCCAACTTGATGCAGTTTACCAAAGCATGAAACCCAACACTGATGCCGTTTAGCAGAGCTTGAACCTTAAAATTATTAAATATTCAGATACTGAACTCACCTGCTGAAATATGACCGATCTTTAGAAACTGGAAGGATTTTGTATTTACTTAGATATTATTTTCAAAAGATTTTGAAGAAGTTGAACGTTGCATTTATCTGGGCAGAATGAATAAAGAAATGTACTAAATTGAAAAGGTAAGATACCTCATTATTTCATTTTAAATAAAATGCATTTTAGATAAAATGTTATTAAACAATAGAAAATGTGGTTAGATACTGGATAGCTGTTTTTTTTAGTTCCAGAAGGAGAAGGAATAAATATGGAGCTCAGAAGTCTGCTGCTGTGTCCATCACAGATGAAGGTATCAGTGAATCTCCATTTTATATTTAAGCAAAAAAGTTTTTTTTTTTTTTTTAGCTTAAATACAGCACAGCTGAGGGGTGTTGGTTGACATGAAGTGAGCAAAGAAGATTACCCTGAGCTGAACGTGATTCAACCAATCACTTTACGTTCAGTAATCAATGAGTGATATTGGGATTCCACCTGTACTCTTGTATCTAGACCAGAGTCCTGCATGGAGTCCTGTGCTGACTGCTGTGGTGACACTGGCACTCTGTGGAAGTGTGGGTCTGCTGTGCGTGGTTGTCATGGTGAGGTGAGTAAATGTGACTGAGAGACTAAAGCAATCTATAAACCAAATTTCACAACACACCACAGATTCAGTTTATTCTATAGCTAAGCTGAGTTGACCATTGATTCAACTGTTCTCACAATTCTTCATAAATTTGACAGTAAGAAATGCAAGAGAGAAGTACAACATCCAAGATGTGACCAGGTAAGATACATAGCAGTCTTCCATCTGGAAGTGTGTTAAAGCACTGGCCATGCTATAATGATATCTTTCAATTTAGGATACCGGGGATTATGTAAATAACGTCCAGGGTGTAAACCCCAACACCACCCAACCTGATGCAGTTTACCAGAGCCTGAACCCCAACACCATCCAACCTGATCCAGTTTACCAGAGCCTGAACCCCAACGACTCATGACAATTCAATAACAATGTGTCAAAAGTGCCCTTATGACATGACATTGTATGCTCAGATACTGAACTCACCTGCTGGGAAAAAAAAAAAAGAAAAGAAATATGACCTCTGTAGAAACTGGGAGGATTTTTGTTGTTATTATTTACTTTGATATTGTTTTCAAAATATTTTTAGAAGGTTATCTGTACTTTGCTGTTTGTGCTTGTAATAACGCTTTTATTCTGCCCTCACTGATTCTCTTGTACAGTTAGGCAGATAGCTAAACTTTCCACTGAAAAGACACAAGACTGTAGATTCCTTTTAGGACGTTTACTTGTTCTTCAATGGCAAAGTAAAAACTGAAACAGACAATACATTGAAATGAATATGGGCCTAAAGATGCAGTGGTCCTACTACAAGATACATTGTTTCAATATGAAGTAGTCAAGTAGATAAGACATTCTATGCTGGGGTTGAGTATTAAAAAGAAAAACAAATAGAAAATACATACAATATACAAAGGGTAAAAAGGTACATGCAATGAAGTAAAATCATTATAAACTTACAAGCTGTGCTTCTCAGAGTTCGCAACGTATTTTAAGCAATAGTAGTAACTCACAGAAATAGCCTACTTTAGGACTTGTGTTTAGATCAGTTAATCAGTGTCCATGGCAACGTAAACAAATAATGCATGGAATAGAATTCTGACAGAACTATGCATACTGGCTCTCATCTTGAGCCGGAACAGCTTTATTCCTCTCCTGCTAATTGCATGTATGTATACCCATATATTATGTATAATGATAATAATGACTGGATCTGATGATTGCATTTATCTGGGCAGACTGAATAAAGGAATCAACTAAATTGAAATAAGGTAGTTTGGAAATTATTCCCAGAGGTTCAAGGTAATATACCTTATCATTTATTCATTTAATCAGAATTCATTTGTTTCTGATTTCATACCAGCATTATGGAGTTGACCAAGATATCCTGCAGGGGGCGCTGGTTAGTGCTGGAGACCATGCTGGTGGCTAAACTATGCTGTCTGTCTGTCTGTCTGTCTGTCTGTCTGTCTGTCTGTCTATCTAAACCTAATCTATCTTTATTCCTTTGACAGCACTCAAAGACCACAGGGCTGAAATTCCCCTTTAGTCATTACTGGCCACACATGATTGCAGTCAAAGCTTAGGTGGTGTTCTGTAAGAATATCCAAACCACATTTACTCCTGTCAATCAAGAAGAACCAAAGGGCAATGTGCCCGTTTGGATCATTCAGTTCTGAAATTAACATACAGAGAACCAAGATTTGTTGAACATTTGCCTTGTAATAAATTGGTCATTTTAAAGGCAATTTAGGGGACACAAACACAAACATGCATGCATGCACACACACACACACACACCACAAACACACACACACACACACACACACACACACACACACACACACACACACTTTGCATGTGGCCTACAGTAGGCTATATGGAGCTAATTTAGACTAGAGTATATCAAGTACATGAAATTAATTTACAAGACACAGGCTACTCACTAATCAGTTTATGTGAGGCTGTTTTTCTCTCCAACTAAGTGTATAAACATCTATTATCAAGTCTCTGATGAAAATGCTCAGCCCACAGAAAAGTGGCTACAGGTGCTAAAATAGAATGCTTGCCCGAGCTCTGGGTGCAGAGCCCACAAGACCACACATGAAACTGCCTCAGTGTCAAATATAACTATCCAAATGTACTAGTTTTAATGGGGATGGAGTGTTGCATCTTAGATGGAAGGTTACATTCAATTATAGAAAGTTAGATGCCGGATATCTTTTACTATATGTTCTAGAAGGATACATCAATCATCAAGATAGCATGGGATCTCAATAGTAAAAGGCATGAGGACATAAACTCATTTACTTCAGTGACGTCAGCAGTTTGTGCAGTGTTGACCACAAGCTCACAAAGACAACTGGTCTCTAGTGTCTATTTGCATCTGGATGGAGCTGGTCAACTAATGCAAGACATGGTAAGAGACAGCCTTTAAGTTATGACATACTGACACAATGTGGATGTTTATATTTTTTATAACAGTATTATATGATGTTATTGTAAGTCTCTTGTTTCAAAAAGTGTTGATGCTTAGTAGTTTTTTGCATTCAATGGGTTGCATTTTTCACTGTTAACCAAACATGGTTGAACACGATAGGACAGCAGGACTAGCATAGCTGGTTTGACTGCGAACTTCATTGGTTATACAGAATTGTATTATGGTTATAGTTCTAGGTTCTTTAACACACTAACAGCATCTAAATTTACACATAAATAATCTCATGTGCTTTGTTGCAAATACCATCTCCGCTGTTGTGAATTCAGCAGGGTTCCCGTTGCGATGGTTGGCCGATAAGGTCAATGTTATGACCAAAATAATTTTCAAATAAAAAAAAATACTTAACATGCACTGTTTTGAAAAGGGTGAACAGGAAGGGCCAACTATTATTTACCACTTGCTCAGTCTCTCGGTCTCTCAGGGTCTAGTTGGTCGGTGCAGTAAGAATATTACTGGTGAAATGCCCTTGGTTTTTTAAATTAAAAAAAAAAAATACTTACACCGTTTTGAAAAGGGTGAACGGGAAGGGCCAACTAATATTTACCACTTGCTCAGTCTCTCGGTCTCTCAGGGTCTAGTTGGTCGGTGCGGTAGGAATATTACTGGTGAAATGCCCTTGGTTTGGTCTCCTGACAGGCAAATGGAAAATGTGTGTGGCCATATTCAGCTGCATAATCAGTATTTGTGAGAGAAACAGGCTTGTTTTGTTTATTCTACCAGCCATCAGTGTAGATATAGAAGGACATGCTGAACAACCACACAATTCTATGATTGCTAATAACCAACTAACTACAAAACATGTGTCAATGTTGAATTTGAAACTTTCAGGGTTGGTTGTTGCTGGTTATGAGATGTGTGACCTCTGTCTGCTGTGGTTCTCATCACTACTAAAGGTACATCAAACACCTTTTCCACAATTGCCAGAAAGATTCTTGAGAGAAATTTCCCTCTATTTTGTCTTACAGATTCATTTTTTATTTATTTATTCATTTTTATATGCAGCTTTTTCCACAGAACTACCCTCTTATTACTGGTCTGCAATGTAAAATGTAAAGTTTACTGACACACAACACTATGTTTACTTTTGTAATTGTGTTCAGCTGTGCACTGTGTGTGTGTGTGTGTGTGTGTGTGTGTGTGTGTGTGTGTGTGTGTGTGTGTGTGTGTGTGTGTGTGTGTGTGTGTGTTTTCTCTGGTAGATGTGTATGGTCAGCTTACTTACCATGCTGAGAGCATCTGTGCTGTTGTGGGGGATTCAGTGGCCATGTCCTGCTCTTACACCTCCTCCAAAGATCAGATTGTTGAGCAGGTTTACTGGACAAAAGTGATTGGGGAATCAGGGGATCCACCTGTTCTTACGTCCAGTCCAGACTATAAAGACAGAACCAGAGAGTACTGGTCATATCGATCTAATAGACCTATATTTAACTTACATATAAGCAGAGTGACTACATCAGATATGGGTAAATATTACTGCAGGATAACAACAAGCACAGGAGAGAAGAGAACTGCACAGCCAGGGGTTCAACTCTATTTCACAGGTAAAGAGAAAGTATAGGCTCTCAATCTCAATACACATATTTAATGTTTATTTGTGCTGGTGTGTTGATCATCTTATTAGAGTGTGTGTGTGTGTGTGTGTGTGTGTGTGTGTGTGTGTGTGTGTGTGTGTGTAATGTACCCGGTAGATACCCCACAAACTAAACTTGTGGTTATCTGTGCCTCGGACAACAACATTCTGAAAGGTTCCAGAGTGACTCTGACCTGCAACAGCAGAAGTCGATCAGTGCAGAGTTACACTTGGTACAAGACTGATGGCCAGTCATCACACACCATACAGGATCACGTCCCACAGAACACCTACACTTTCCATTCCATCTCAACTACAGACAGCGGAGTATATTTCTGTAGTGTGACTTACAGTACCAGGGCCATTGAGAGCTCATCTCGTGTGCACCTGCAGGTTTACAGTGAGTGGTCTTTTGTCTTTTGCCCATTGTAGATCATTGTTTCTCAGTGGGGCGGTACAGTCCCCAGGACGTGTTCAAACATACTAGCCTAGGGGGCACTGTGGGAGAGCCAGTTGAAAGGGGTCATTGAACAACAAAAATGGGGCATTGTCACATATATATGTCACACACATCACACAACTCTGCAAACAAATTTAATTTTGATTTTAAATTAAAAATGAACTTATGCTCATGACTGTTTATAAGAATCCCTATTTGGGTGGGTCATGTTGACCTGTGGGGGCATTTGTTCATAAAAGTTTGAGAACTTGTTGTAGATGACTATTTCAACAATCATGACTAGATATAGATATAACTAGATATGCTAGTGGTCTTAGGACAAACCTGAATTCCCATGGTCTAATGGTATATTCAAGGAAGGAAGTTTACTCTATTAAGTATCAACTGCTTAGAATATTATAAGGACAGCAGATCAATACTGGTGTCTTCATTTTGTTATAATCACAAAGTACTTTATCTATTATTGTTCTGTTTTGTGTTTAGACCCCCCAGGACTCCAGTGGTTGTGATTGATCCTCCTGGGCAGAAAAAGGGGGGAAGTAGAGCGACTCTGACCTGCAGCACTGAAGCCAACCCACCAGTACTTGACTACAGCTGGTACAAAGAGAAGGGGGGACAAACACACCAGTTGAAGAACAAAGAGACGACTCTTATCTTCAGGAACATCAGGTCTGAGGACAGAGGAATGTACAGCTGTAAGGCATCTTACATCCATGGAACCAAATCTTCTGCACATGCAGAACTGCATGTTTACTGTGAGTAAAAGCCATCCTGTGGCGACATCCTGCTATTTTGCCTAACCCCAAAGTCCATCATTTTATATACCCCTGGTATATACAGAACTGCACGTTTACTGTGAGTTAGAGGTTACAACATGACATATTATTGGGGTTGGGGTGGCATCATCCTGTTATTTTTTAACAACACCAAAGTCTATAATTTTATATTTCACTGAGGGATAAAAAGCCATCCTGCCATTTTTATATACCCCCCACTTATTTTCTGTTTAGACTCTCCCAGGACGCCAGTGGTTGTGATTGATCCTCCTGGGCAGATAACTGAGCGAAGCAGAGTGACTCTGACCTGCAGCAGTGATGCTAACCCACCAGTGGAGAACTACACCTGGTTTAAGGGAGGTGACAGAACCACACCGCTGAGCAGCAAACAGACGTTAACCTTCAGTTACATCCGTTCTGGAGACAGTGGAAAGTACATCTGTCAGGCCACTAATACCCAGGGATCCAGAACTTCTCTGGAGCAAGAACTAGATGTCTTATGTGAGTTCTCAGGGTTTTTTCTTTGTGTGTGTGACAAGTATTCAAAAGACCACGCTCCCCTGTTGTAACAGAGCTAAACAGCTGAGCAGCTTTTCTTTTCTTCTTCTAGACCGACCAAGGACTCCAGTGGTTGTGATTGATCCTCCTGGGCAGATAACTGAGGAAGGCAGAGGGACTCTGACCTGCAGCAGTGATGCCAACCCACCAGTGGAGAATTACACCTGGTTTAAGGTGGGTGAGTCCACTCCAGTAGAATCAGGACAGCAGTACAGAATCATTAACATCCAACCTGAAGATGGAGGACAGTACTACTGTGAGGCCAGAAATCGACATGGATCCCAGGTGTCTACTGCTGTGTCAATCACAGTTGAAGGTATCAGTTCCCCATTAATCTCTCTCGAGTTATACGTTGCACAGTAACTTATTTATGGATCCTCACTTCATCTGCACTGACTCTTATAGGAGACCATCGCCATCTAGTGACAACTGTGAATAAATATGAATATCAGTCTTCAACTGCTGTGTCTTTCACCGTTAAAGGTATCAATGAATCTTCCCCGCTCTACAGAGAAGAGTAAAATTGTGATTGTTTATAACTTCATTACTGTAAAATCTTTTACCACTTATAGTATAACACTTTTTGCCATGTTTATACAACACCTAATAACCTAAACAGTCCCTCCAGGATTTTGCTTTTTAGGCTAAACTAGTGCATTGCCCGTTTAGCAAAGGCTTTTTTCCTCCACCGAAAGCACGTCACCGGGAGTGAGAGAGAGAGAGGCTACGTAGATAGAGCTGCAGGAGTCTACCAAGCTTCATTTAAGAATATCTTTAGTGATCCTTGACCGAACAACATCACTGCACTCACTCGTGTCATTGGCAAGATGCATACCAAATTCGAGGTCAGTCGGAGAATCGGAACTTGCAGAGTTATGCATGGAACACACAGACAAACGGACACAGACAGACTTTCCTTGCATTAATAGATAGATAGCACAGCTGAGGGGTGTTGTTATTCATGAAGCGAGCAAAACGAAGATTACCCGAGTTGAACGTGATAACAATAACTTTCTGTTTAATAATCAATGAGTGATATTGGGATTCCTCTCCTCACCCCCATCTGTACTCTTCTATCTAGACCAGAGTCCTGCATGGAGTCCTGTGCTGACTGCTGTGGTGACACTGGCACTCTGTGGAACTGTGGCTCTGCTGTGTGTGGTTGTCATGGTGAGGTGAGTGAATGTGACTGAGAGACTAAAGCAATCTATAAACCAAATTTCACAACACACCACAGATTCAGTTTATTCTATAGCTAAGCTGAGTTGACCATTCATTCAACTGTTCTCACAATTCTTGATGAATGTGTTTTTTTTAAATAGCTTCATGACAGTTTCACTTTAAAATCTGTAATTTTGTTGACAGGAAGAAATGCAAGAGAGAAGTAACACATCCAAGATGTGAGCAGGTAAAGTAAGACACATAGTAGTCTTCCATCTTGAAGTTTATTAAAGCACTGGCCATGCTATAATGATATCTTTCAATTTAGGATACCGGGGATTATGTAAATAATGTCCAGGGTGAGAACCCCAACACCATCCAACCTGATGCAGTTTACCAGAGCCTGAACCCCAACATCACCCAACCTGATGCAGTTTACCAGAGCATGAACCCCAACACCACTCAACCTGATGCAGTTTACCAGAGCCTGAACCCCAACATCACCCAACCTGATGGAGTTTACAAGAGTCTGAACCCCAACATCACCCAACCTGATGGAGTTTACCAGAACCTGAACCCCAACACCACCCAACCTGATGCAGTTTACCAGAGCATGAACCCCAACACCTCCCAATTTAATGCAGTTTACCAGAGCCTTAACCCCAATATCACCCAACCTGATGCAATTTACCAGAGCCTGAACCCCAACACCACCCAACCTGATGCAGTTTGCCAGAGCATGAACCCCAACACCTCCCAACTTGATGCAGTTTACCAGAGTCTGAACCCCAACTCCACCCAACCTGATGGCGTTTACTAGAGCCTGAACCCCAACTCCATCCAACCTGATGCCGTTTACCAGAGCCTGAACCCCAACACCTCCCAAGACCAGAGGTTGAACCCCAACAATACCCATACAGATGTCGTTTAGCAGAGCCTGAACCTTAAAAGTACTATTAAGACTGACTCAAGACAATTCAATAAAAACAAAAATAATGAGTAAAAAGTGCAGTTTTAGCAATAGTCCCTGTGAACCTAATATGAGATCATTCAACATAAATGCCTTACATGACATTGTATGCAGATACTGAACTGACTTTTTTTTTTCCTTTGATGTTATTTTCAAAAGATTTTGAAGAAATTGAACTTTTATGCTATCTGTACTTTCCTGTTTGTGTTTGTGTAATAATGCTATTTTCCTCCCCTGCTAATTGCATGTATGTATACCCATATTATGTATAATGATAATACAGTAATGATTGGCCCTGATGGCTTCATTTATCTGGGCAGAATGAATAAAGGAATTGAATAAATTGAAATAAGGTAGTTTGGAAATTATTTCAAGAGGTTCATGGTAATATACCTTATCATTTATTCATTTAATCAGAATTCATTTGTTTCTGATTTCATACCAGCATTATGGAGTTGACCAAGATATCCTGCAGGGGGCGCTGGTTAGTGCTGGATCTATCTATCTATATATCTAATTCTAATCCATTTTTATTCTGTGAACAGCACTGAAAGACCAGTGGACTCTGAACTTGTGGACTCTGAACTTTCAGAAAAATAGCCTTGGATTCCCCTTTACAGAAATCATAAGTTACCACATATGATTGTTGTCAAAGGTCAAGTTATTTAAGTTCTGCAACTTGTTCTTGTTCTGTGTGTCAACAATAAAATATGGGAAGTTCACATTGCTAAACCGTGTCCAGGAGTATCACAGTATAAATGTCTTACGTGTGTTATCAAGTGTCTGATGAAAATGCAGAGGCCTCAGCAAGGTTGCTAAGGTGCTAAAATAAAACGCCTGTCCGAGCTCTGAGTGAAGAAACCACACAGGAAACTGCCTCAGGGGCAAATGTAACTGCCAAAAGGTGCTAGTTTTAGTTGGGTTGAGGAGTTGTATCTCAGATAAAAGATTATTAAACAATAGAACATGTATAGTTAGATACTGCATAGCTGTTTTTTTTATCTTCCAGAAGGAGACCACATCTACATAACTACTCATAGCATGAGGACATAAACGCAAGTTCTTCAGTGACGTCAGTAATTCATGCAGTTTTGACCACATGCAGGATAGCTTGGCTCGAGTGTTCTCTATTTGCATTTTGGTGGGACTGATCGACTAATAGCCGTGTTGAAATATGGTAAGAGAACGACTTGATCTATTACGACACAATCTACAATTGTGGGTGTTTATAGTTAACAGTCTTATATGATGATATTGTAAGTATCTGTTTCAAATAGTGATGAAGCTTGTAGATGTGTGTGTTCGTTGGCTTGCATTGTGTACTAACTAGGTAGGGTGAAACATGATAGGATAGGAGATCAGGACTAGTATAGAATGAATTGTGGTTATGCATTAAAAACATCAAATTTAATTGAATAGGTGACTTTTATTGTGAAGAGACGTGAAAAGAAAAGGGGGTTGTTCTACGGAAAAGAAAAGGTTAGGCGTGACGGCTTGTAGTGAAGTGGTGTTGAAATAAAGTTCAGTTAACTGTAGCCTGTCTCCATGAAGTTATTGTGTCCCTCGTTGATATTGGAGCTGACACAAATAGTCCATCATACCTGGGACTCTAAATAACAAGGCTACACTAGGGTTAGGTGATTAGAATCTCATGTGCTTTGTTGCTATTACCATCTCTACTGTCGTGAAGCCAGTCAACCGATAAGGCCGATGTGTCCTCTCACCAATGCTTACTATGCACTAATTTTGACCAGGCCAACCAATATTTACACCTGCTCAGTCCGTAGGTCTGTCAGGACATAGCAAATCAATATGTGTAAGAGAAACAGGCTTGTTTCTTTCATTTTACCAACCATCAGTGTCGAAATAGAAGTAATGAACATACTGATCAACATTGCAATGCTAGGAATGTTAGTAACCAACTACAAAACATGTGCCAATGTTGAATTTGAAACTTTCAGGGTTGGTTGTTGGTGGTTATGAGATGTGTGACCTCTCTGTCTGCTGTGGTTCTCATTACTACTAAAGGTACATCAAACACCTTTTCCACAAGTTGCCATAAAGACTTTTGGGAGGGGGAGGGGATTGTCCTTCTATTTTGTCTAAGAGATTCATTTTTTTTTTTTTGTATCTTTTCCACAAAACTACCCTCTTATTACTGATCGGTAATGTAAAGTGTTAAAAGAGATTTCACAGTAAATTCAATGCGGCACTATGCTTACTTCTGTGATAGTGTTCAGCTGTGCACTGTATGTGTTTCCTCTGGTAGGTATGTGTGGTCAGCAGTGGAGTGTGACTTACCAACCTCAGAGCGTCTGTGGTGTTGTGGGGCATTATGTGGACATGTCCTGCTCTTACAACTCCTCCAGTGGTCTGACCATTCAGCAGGTTTACTGGACAAAAGTGATTGGGGAGTCGGGGGATCCACCAGATCTTACATCCAGCCCAGAATATAAAGACAGAACCTTTCAATCAACTGCATTTAACTTGCAAATACACTCACTAACTACATCAGATACGGATAAATATTATTGCAGGATAACAACAAGCACAGGGGAGAAGTGGACTGCACAGCCAGGGGTTCAACTCCATGTTATAGGTAAAGGGAATAAATAATCTCAATACACATACTGTATATTTAAGGGATAAGGGATAACGGACGCCGAAGTGTCCCAATGTAAGATAATAATGGACGATGCGAGGCGAAGAACAGCTGAATCCATTATTGGGGAGTTTAAGCATGCAAAGTTTTCCAACAGCGACGGGACCCGGAAATTGCTCCCTCCTCCCACTGGTTTCAGTTGCCATTGAATCCATAGTTATCAAGTTGCTGCTGATACGGCAGGAGCTTTCTGATCAGCGCACTTGGCACTTAGCTGATGTTTACGTTTACCATGTGACTGATTAAAATGAATGGAATAAAGGTGTATCCCGTGCACTCTCATTCCTTTTCAAAATGTCATTCAACAGAGCTAGACATGATTAAATGCAAAAATGTGTTTCTCTTTTGAAAAATGCATTAATAAACATACTTTCTGGAATGAAACCTTATGCTCAAATACGTCATGAAAGAAAGAAATTATATTTTTTTCTTTTATTCTGTTTATAATTATAATTTGCATACCACAGCTCACTCAAGAACCACGCTTTTAGTCGAGGAGATTGCTCCTTTCCACATTGCAAAACAGCTCACTACGGCAAACAGAGCTAGCAGTACGGCTGAAGTCTCGATCAGTGGAGCGCAGATTGATTTCTGGAACCTGTCGCTGTCGGGAAAAAAAAAAATGCATGCAACTCCCCATTATTTTATATTGAGACACCTCAAAGGCTATCCTGGCAGGCCATCCTATACATTGAAATGTATAGTCTGACATCGACATGGAACGCTGTTTTTTTTTTACCCAACAATGTTTCAGGTGTCCTGTTATCTAGAAATAACGGACACACTGACAGCCAATCCCAAAACAGTATTCCATTCCACCGGGTAATAACTTTTAAATTTAAATATTGATATTGTGCATCATCTCATTATTGTGTGTGTGTGTGTGTGTGTGTGTGTGTGTGTGTGTGTGTGTGTGTGTGTGTGTGTGTGTACAGTATGTGTTCCATATGATCAGACATGTATTGTTCTATCTGGTAGATGCCTCAGAAACTACAGCAGTGTCCATCTGTGCCGCGGACAACAACATTCTGGAAGGTTCCAGAGTGACTCTGACCTGCACCAGCAGACATCCTCCATCAATGCAGAGTTACAGCTGGTATAAGACTGACGGCCAGTCAGCACACACCCTTCTGAAACACGGCCCAGAGAATACCTACACTTTCCATTCCATCTCAACTACAGACAGCGGAGGATATTTCTGTAATGTGACTTACAGTAACGGTGTCAGTGAGAGCTCATCTCCTGTGTACCTGCAGGTTTACTGTGAGTGGCCTTTTCTCTGCCCATTGTAGATCAGTGTTTCTCAACGGGGGCGGTACAGCCCCCCATGGCACGTTCCTTCCATTTCATCATGCTGTTATTTTAAACTAACTCCAAAGTCCATCATTTTTTATATCCCTGACAGATAAAAATATATGATGCCATTTTTCCATAACCCCACTTATTTTCTGTTTAGACCCTCCCAGGACTCCAGAGGTTGTGATTGAGCCTCTTGGGTGAAACTGGGGGCGATGACTAAATCTGCAGCAGTGATGTCTCTATCACTGGATTAGCTGACACCTGGTTGAAGATGGGTGATCCTCTCCGTCGATCAGTCCACCTGTACAGCATCATTGCATTCTTAGACGCAGGGAGTACTACTGTGATGGCCAGAATACCTGTGGAGCTGAGAAATCTACTGCTGTGTCGTGACAGCTGAAGGCACTCTGTGGAATCTCCGTGGGTCTTCGCTAATGAGTGATATTGGGATCTCCTCACCTTCACCTGGACTGTTCTATAGGCTAGGGTCCACCATGAGACCTATGCTGACTACTATGGTAACACTGACCATCAATACAACTCTGTGTCTGCTGTGTAGGCTTCCTGATGCGGTGGGTCATTGAGCCAGGACACAACACATCTTCTATTGCTGATAGTTTTCCCAATTACCATGTGAGTAACATTTCATGTTTTGTCCCACAGGCAAATTAAAAGGAGACAGAACCCAAAGGAGGAGGTAATGTGTCTCATTTTCCATTGTCAGAATTCAGCATAGATCCTGCTTGATTCTCCATCTCACATTGATGTTATCTGCCTCCTTTCAGGACCATCACTACTTCACTATCAGTGATCAGACCAGAGCAGCAGAGGCTGCAGGAAGAACAGAGGATAACTCTCACTACTCCACCATCCAGCCACATGAGTTCCAGACAGACCTCAGGACGACCAGACAATGATTCTCACTACTCCACCATCCAGCCTCATGGTTCTAGTCAGACCTCACAGAGGAGCCAGACGAGTGAGGGTCACTACTCCACTATCCAGCCTCATGGTGTCCAGACTCACCTCCTATGGCACTAAGACCCAGGACCAGACGATGAAGGTCACTACTCCACCATCCAGCCTCATGGCTCCAGTCAGACCTCAAGAGGACCAGACGATGAGGGTCACTACTCCACCATTCAGCCTCATGGCTCCAAACTCACCTCAGGAGGAGCAGGTGCTTGCCTGTACACCGTTCAGCCAAATGCCTCCAGACTGACTGCAGGAGGACACAGGTCAGAGGATGAGGGTCACTATTCTACCATCCAGCCTCATGGTTCCAATCAGACTGAGTCTCAAGTTGAGGACGTCATCCAGTAGCCTATGCCAGTGTCCACTTCAAGGCAGAAACTGCAAAGAGGTGAGACTCATGACTCAATGGTAATCAAGACTAGTCAGCACATTTTTGCCATCAAGAGTTTCGAGTGATAAATGTTTGACTGTCTATGTGTAATTAATAGGTATGGCATCCAAATATATATGGGCCATTTCACTCAAACAATGTGTGTGTGTGTGTGTGTGTGTGTGTGTGTGTGTGTGTGTGTGTGTGTGTGTTTGGTGCTTTAGTTGGTCTGTTCAGTCAGCGGTGGAACGTTCTCTGATACAGCAGTGTACAGCTGCAATAGGATCTGAAAGCCTCTGGAGTATAATGCACTTAATTGTGCTATGATAAAAAAAAACGACTTCCCAGGCAAGCAGAATATCACAATGGCTTTTTTGTTTGTTTGTTTTTTTAAAAAGGGGGTAATTTACCTGTCCATTTCGTATAGATACGTATGTACTGCATGTGTAAATATTCCATAATAATTAAAGCAATATACCGGAGTAAGTTTAAGCATACTCCTGCTGCACGAGCCTTCTAACAGTATATTTCACATTAAATGAAAGATTTTCGAACAGCACAGACCTAACACGAATGCAAAGCACTTTACATTGAGTCAATGTAACCTTACTTTCGGTTTCCAACAGTCAGGTCGCATTGATTCTGTGTAAAGTGTCTGTTCGCTTCTGAGTGCGCGTTCCGTCTGTGCTGTACCAAATTATTTTGTTCCACTCACTAACTAGCGCATTTAGCAAGCTCTTTCAACAGGGCTATGCTTGAATTCACTCCGGTACTCTTCTTTAATCTGTTTGAAACAAAGTTTCTTTTCTGAGATTAATTTCCCTTTAGAACTTTTAGGCTATAGCTTCTTTCTTCTTATGACATGAATGTTTTTATTGATGAATTAATCATTGCTCTTACACATTATTTTTAGTAACTATGGTCTTTCAAATAAAACATCTCTTAATTTTACATATTTCATCATGTGTCTTTCTTGTTTACACAGTTGATGGAAATGTTGGGGACAAACATCCCCACTCACGTGTAGAGTATGTATCTATCATAGCCAAATTAGAATGACAAACACATCTGAAACATAGCACAGGCTAGTTCATTGAGTTCAAACCAAGTTATGCTCTTGCTGAGGTATATGTAATCAGAAGGCAGGGCACGACTAGCCTGGGAGTTCCCATGCTCCTTTGCGGCTTATTTCATTTCACTCTGCAAAGCTGCATGGTGACCATGGCCGATTTTCTCGCCTGCTTTCGGTATCCAATCACAGAACAAAAACGGACTTGTATCACGTGGTGGCTCTGGTATTGGCTCTGAGCTATGTACAGACGCTATGATAGACATTCGTGGAACCCAATAAACGGCTCTGGACAATCGTAAACAACGCTTCCACTACGAGAAAAGCAATAGGTGGGTCTCCAGACTAAATATAACTTGTGATTTTAGTTTGCCGTTCGCCTGGCTAGGGCCGGACTGGGACCAAAAAAAAAAAAACATTTCCACACTTGCAACATAGTAGCCAACTTGATTAACCTAGCAACCACTATACCTACACTAGCAACAACCTTAACCATCCGCTTTCACATCATTTCACGTGCCTGAAACATCTTCATTTGCAGTCGTCTCCTCTCTAGAGGGCGCTATGCGCTATGCAATGTTTTGAAACATTTTGCATCAGTTTGTATAAAACGCATATAAAAACTGTTTTGTCATCTTGACCCAAGGTTTTTGATATCCGGGTAATATCATGGCTTCAGTTTCTCCCTCTGTGCTGACATGCCATACTTGTCTTTGTGTGTGTGCGTGCATATTGTGCGCAGGGACGGTTCTAGGCATAGATGAACTACGCGATTTCCTAGGGCATCAAATATCAAGGGGGCATTGCAATGTATTTATTATTTATCTCCCTTCAGAACGCCATTCTCTTCTCTGATAGGCTGCTAGGTGACCATTATTTCCAGATAACTGGCTACTTTGGAAGTAGTTCCAAAAAATAACTTATCTAATAGAGTGATTACCGTGTCCATATGACATGCCGTGTTCTAGACATGGTAACTATAACAACAACTGAAGGCAGACGCTTGTAGATGCTACTTTCAACTGAACGCAATACCCAAACTGAACAGGTTTCAGCACTGTCTTTTAATACTTTGAGTTGCATACAGCTATTTCTTTTACGCTTCTTCATAATATACAAGAGATAAATAGATTACGGGATGATATAGCGGGATAATGATCCTACTGCAGTAGTGATCCAGTATGCTTCATTAACAGTTGGTTTAGCGGAATAACTCTAGAGTTCTAGATTCCACCTCACCAGATAATTACAGCTGGAATCCGCTTGGATAGTGGCTCACGGATATAGTAATCAGCCACTTAACAAGGTAGGCGATCTACCGTCAGCTAACAGGCTAGCGGGATCATTTCGGTGGTACAAGTTTGGCTGTTTAAGATAGTTTGCTTATAGTGATACAAGAAATCCGCTTATAGTGTTCATGTTTAGATATGTGGAGACATGTGCGATAAGTATTGTTTGCTATTGACAAGTGGTTTAAATTGAGAGAGGTCTGCTACGGTGTCAGCAACGGCATCACGTTGAGCGGACCCTTGGTCAGGGAGAAGGCTGCAGCATTAGCAACAAGCCTCGTGAGACGAGAGTTTCAAAGTTTCTAGCGGCTGGTTTGAGCGATTTAAAGAGTGGAGAACATTGTTGTTTAAGAAGCTGCACGGGAGGCTTGTTGAGGCTGACACTTGTGTCACGCGACGAGTGGCTCGAGCAACATTGGGTCAGAATGAGAGAGGAGTACAGTGAGGAGAGCATCTAGAACGCTGATGAAACAGTCTTGTTAAAAACTCAAGCACTGGCTGCGACGAGCCTGACACACGGCACATAGCCTATTAAGTTACGTACCAGAGTTATGTCTGCGCACAGCGCAGTATGGACTGTTACATGTATTAAATTTGAATGATACGGTAGGCCTACTGTAACTAAAGTAGTCCAAATAAATAGGTTAGCTTCTAAATTTGATTGCATAGCTATTTCTTTTACGTTCTCATTCAAATATACATGAGATAAATAGATACGGGAGATAAGCGGGATAATTGACCTCTGAGGTGACCAGTTCTTCATTAATAATTGGCTTGGCGGACCAACGCTAGAGCTCTAGATTCGCACCTCACCAATTATTAATGAAGAACTGGTCACCTCGTCGGCCGTTATCCCTTACGTCTTTTCTTTAGTTTTTCCCACTTGAATGTGTAGAAAAGAGAGGGCAAAACTCAAATCTGGCCTTGGGCAGTACAAAGGCAAGAATGGGCCCTGGTAGTGCGTGTGTAGTCTTTATACCTTGGTGCCCTGCTGGGGACACCCACATGTGCTGGTGTGCAATGCTTGTCTGTGTGTGTGCATAGTGTGTGTGTCCTTACACGTCTCCTTCTAAGAAACTTTTCCACCGGTGGTCAGCCACATCCTGACCTTGGCTAATTTGCTCTGGTAGAGTTGCTTCTACAGAACTGTGACGTCCACTGGTTTTACGCTAGCCTAATAAAGGCTATTATTGTTATATGTTCTTCTCTGGAATCGCATCTCTGCCACCACAATGTTACAAAACTGTGTTCTTAATGATGTAACTATTTGAGTGGCAGCAGTTGTGAGTCATGGAAAAAATCTGGCTCCCCCAACACCACCCAACCTGATGCAGTTTACCAGAGCCTGAACCCCAACACCACCTAACCTGATGCAGTTTACCAGAGCCTGAACCCCAACACCACCTAACCTGATGCAGTTTACCAGAGCCTGAACCCCAACACCACCCAACCTGATACAGTTTACCAGGGTATGAACCCCAACACCACCCAACTTGATGCAGTTTATCAGTTTACAACAGACTGCTCAAACTGTACTAGTGTAACTGACACTCATGAAAGTAACAGATTTAGCAGTTGTGTGGACACCAAACAGAGCGATTACAGCCTAATAGACAGGTAGGTTCTGTAGCAGTAGAAAGCTACCATTTTCAGGTAGGGTGCCAAACAACTATTATTTATTGAATTATTATTTAATTTTAATCATCTTTCTGTGCGTTGAGAACACAACACATGGACACAAAGAGGAACTAAAACGAAGGCTGCTTATCTGTGGTATGTCTGAAAATGTCATCACCACACAGGAAACTGCGTGTCTGCAGAGGCTAAAGTAGCTGCCCAAAAACATTTCATCATGGACTGTCTAGGCTATTTGTAGAGGACAGGACAAATAAATAAGTTCATCATTATCATCATTACCATCTGAGGGGGAGATTGACTAATGTCTGACTGATATTTTAAAGGATTTGTTGCTCGGTGGTGGGTCCAGTAACATCCAAAGAAGGTAAGTTATCCTCATTTCTTTGTTTATGTTTTGTTTGTGTCACATTTCCCTTGTGTACATGATAACTTGCAAAGGTGGTTTTTTTCTCTATATGAGATTGCTATAGTGGCATAGCTTGCTGTCATGCTCATGTCACGGATGCCTTTGATGAAAGCAGCTTATGTTCAACCCAAGCCTATACACTATCAATATTTTAAAATAATAGTTAATGTTTTGACATAATTAGTAAATGATTTTTTCTAAAAGTAGCCTATGCTAAGCAAAGAAAACACTTTCTCTGAATAAAGTATCAGCTCAGTCTCTCTCTCTCTCTCTCTCTCTCTCTCTCTCTCTCTCTCTCTCTGTGATTTGGATGGAGATTGTACATTGTATACATTGTACTGAACTGACCTGGAACAAATGTTTATTTGCGTCTTGACAGTAAAACATATTGCTTATTATTTAGTATGAGGACAAAATAAGCCTTGAATTCTTCATTCATTTGCAGAGTTCTGCGTCACAAGCAGCAGACCATGGTAAGAGATACAAGTATAACAATGTGTTTTCTTAGAAAGATTTGGCAATTGTTTCTAAAACCCATTGATAAATTTCATATTGTTTAAATGTCACATTTAGGTAAAATAAGCTAACCTGACTCCGCCAGATGGACTTGCCACCTATGTTGGTGATAGCAGGGGGTCAGGATTTGGCTGGTTAGCTTCCCCAATTAGCATTGCACTTCCTCATCACCATTTTCCAGAAATTACATCATATCCGACTCCATTTGATATAGGCTGATTGGTTAATGCTACACTTTCAGCTCATGTGAAGGAGCTCCCTGTGCACAACTTTTGTGGGCGTGCCCAGACTTGCCATCTGTATGAACATCAATGACATAGGTGTGTGCTGCCCTCATCTCCATTAGTAACATGGGCCCTCATTGGCCTTATGAAATGGAGTCGGAAGTGAGCTCCATGAAGCGCCATCTTAACAACTGAAAATTTTGTTCAATTTTGGATGACTTCACTAGCCTAGCATTCCACATTGAAATGAATGGGAGGCGGGACAGTATGTTTCTCCAGTTCTATTAATACCTCCATGGGTGATAGACGGGCCAAATCAAACAATCAGACCAACGAAGCTTATGACGTACTAACATAGGTACATGTTCTTTAGACCCGCTTCTCGTTGCGCCACACCTCAACCTGCCTCAAAGCCAACGCTGATTGGTTTGTTTGTTTAGCAACCTGCTTCAAATTCTTGTCAATGGAGAGTAGCCAGACTGAGCTGCGAGTGAAGACCTGAAGCTCGCGAGATCAGTTTGGTCTCATGAGGCTAAAAATAAGCAGCCTATTCTCATGCCTCATAATCATAATTACAAAACATGTTGGTTCTGAAACTTTCAGGGTCTGTCTTTGAGGGTAAAGAGCTGTGTGACCTGTCTGACTACGGTGATTCTGTTCATATCTAAAGGTATGTCATACCTGTGATGTTTCTCTGTCATGGAAGTAGGGGACATATATCAGGGCCCAAAATTCCTAGCGGTACATCCATGTGTGAATAATGCTTCTGTGAATGTGCATAATGTCTGTATTGGTGTGTGTGTGTGTGTGTGTGTGTGTGTGTGTGTGTGTGTGTGTGTGTGTGTGTGTGTGTGTGTGAGAGAGAGAGAGAGAGAGAGAGAGAGAGAGAGAGAGAGAGAGACTTGTTGCATTGCCTTAGGAAATGTGTTTATCCGCCTGTCCACTGCAGGCAGAGAAAGTAGAAAAAAAATCTGCGGACACGTCAATCGCATTTATGATATTTCTAGTGAGAAATTAAATCTTTACTTTCATCATTTTATTCATTCACTCAATAGAATCTTTAGTTCCTCAGTTTGCTTAGTGAAATGAGGGCTATGATAAGCGAAATTAACCTGTGCCCTAGCAATGGCAAACAAAATCCGTTCCTTAAAAACAATCTGCTCCTTTTATTTTTAACTTCTGTCTTCACTACATTGCAGATTACACATGTTTGGTCTGATGGCAGGTGAATGCAGCTCTAGTTTTAAACTAACTAATTATTTCGGACTTACCTTGCGATCAAACTTACATTTGACTGCTGAAACCAGCTAGAGATTTGTATAGGCTCTTTACAGGCTCTGCCAGCACTCTGCAAGTATTTACAGTACATTTCTTCTTTAATTGGCTCCTTGGTTGAGGTTGTTCAGTTGTGTGTGTGTGTGTGTGTGTGTGTGTGTGTGTGTGTGTGTGTGTGTGTGTGTGTGTGTGTGTGTCTGTGTTGTGTGTGTGTCTTCTCTGGTTAGGTGTGTGTGATCAGCAGTGGATTGTCACTTACCATCCCGAGAGCCTCTGTGCAGTTGTGGGGGTTCAGTGGACATGTCCTGCTCTTACACCTACCCCAGTGGTCTGACCATCAAAGAGTCTTACTGGACAAGAGAGACTTGGGGGATCCTCTTGACCACAGCTCCAGAACCACAGTGAACCAGGATGGAACCAATGGCCTTCAACTGCATATTAAATCAGTGACTACACAAGATGCTGGTTACTATTACTGCAGGATACAAGCAGACACTGATGACAGGTGGACTGGAACACCAGGGGTTTACCTCCATGTCAGAGGTGCTGAGGACACAACCTCATTAATATACTTGTTATCAATCTGTGTGCGTGTGTGTATGTGTGTGTGTGTGTGTGTGCGTGCATGCGTGTGTGTGTGTGTGTGTGTGTGTGTGTGAGAGAGAGAGAGAATGACACAAACATACACACACACAATCCCATATCTTTTTGTCCATAGATGTTTCACAAACTACATCAGTGTCCATCTGTGCACCTGATATCATTTATGAAGGAAAAGAAGTGACTCTGACCTGCAGTAGCAAACCTGATCTGCCAGTGCTGAGCTACAGCTGGTATAAGGATGGCAGCCCTGAAACAGTCCTGAAACACGGGGAAGAAAACACATACACCATCCATTCCATCAGAACTACAGACAAGGGAAATTATTACTGTAAAGCACATTACAGTACTGGTACCACTGAGAAGTCAGCAAACAAATACCTGAATGTTCACTGTGAGTATGCCCTCAGCCCTTACTCTACTTCATGCCTTCTGTAAATGTGGAAGTAGGCTACATGTAATACTAGTATCCAAGGCCTCACTATAGTCTTATTGAGTACTTTTCTCACTATCAAAATCAAATCAAAACTAATCAAAAGTGATGCTTTTTGTTCCGTATGTAGCCCGACCATGGATTTCAGAGGTTGTGATCGATCCTCCTGGAATGATAACTAAGGGAACCAGAGTGACTCTGACCTGCAGCTACTGGTGCCAACCCACAAGCACGCGACTATTATAGATGGTACAAGAGAGGGGGGCAGAGCGGGGAAAACTCATTCAAACAACTGAACAACAGAGAGGAAAAGTTCATCTTTAATGATGTCCAATCTAATGACAGCGGAGAGTACTACTGTGTGGCAGCTGATAAACATGGTTTTAACCGCTCTCCTTACAAAGAACTTAACGTATTGTGTAAGTGTAAATTGTCAAGCCGACTCTTGACTAATGTGTAATATTTTTACTTTACAGAATGTAGTCTTCTGATGACATGACTTAAGTTTAAATATGCCTTAGTTTTTAAAGTGAAATTAAAGTTAGTTTATTTTTTTCCAGATCCCCCAAAGAACACAACTGTTTTATTTACTGACACTGGGAGGATTGCCAAGGGCTGTTCAAAGACTCTGACCTGCAGCAGTGATGCCAATCCAACAGTGCAGAACTACACCTGGTTTAAGGTGAATGAATCCACTCCAGTAGGATCAGGACAGCAGTACAACATCACTAACATCAGATCTGAGGATGGAGGACAGTACTACTGTGAGGCCAGGAATGAATATGGAGCTGAGAACTCTACTGCTGTGTCCATCATAATTAAAGGTATATCATTGTCTCTTTACCTAAAGAGACAGTAAACTGTCTTTAGTTTTGAGTTATTCCTGGACTCCCCACCTCAATATTATTCATATTGACTCTAACAGGGGATCAGAGTCCTGTTCTATCTGCTGTGGTTGGACTCTCAGTGTGTGGAGCTGTGGCTCTGTTGTTTGCAGCTGGATGGATGAGGTGAATCGACAAGACTAAAATAATCTGGAGTAGTTTTTAATAATTTCCTCTATAAATTGTTATTACATAGTTATTAACACCAAAATTAGTTTATTAACTGCTAACAGATAGCACTGAACAGTAATTAGCAATATTTCAAAGAATAGTTAATTACCTGATTAGTTAACATAGTGTACAGTTTGTTATGGATAAATGATAAAATGTGAAATTTTGATGGAATTAAGTAATCGCTTGAAACCATAATTTCCAATTAACTTCTTACTGATGTTGATAAGCATTAATAGACAATGGTTATTATAAAATTGTACCAAATAATCGAATATGATTTTTTTTTTTTCTTTTCCTCACCCGGCATATTTTGTAATGCTTTCAAACTTTTTGGCTTCACTTGCCATGTGTTGCTCCATAGGAAGATGAAAAGGAGGCAGAATCCAGAGGAGCAGGTAATGTGTCTCATTCTTCTCCAGGATCAGAGTCAGTCTGCCCTGCTTCAGTGTCTAAGTTTATCTGTCTCCCTAGGACCATCACTACTTTATTGTCACCGGTCAGAGCAGAGTGCCTGAAGATGTAGGGCAAACAAACGATGATGATAATGATGATGATGATGTAGATGGTCCGCACTCCACTATCCAGCCTCACAACCCCAGAAAGACTGTTGGAGGAGCAGAGGAAGGTGCCCTGTATGCCAGTGTGCAGCCAAAATACCTCAGACAGACTTCAGGTCCCCAGGAGAACGATGTACAGTATGCCAGTGTCAAGTTCAAAAAGGCTGAAACGGGGTGAGTTACTGACATGCCATCTAAAATATATTGTACTATGCTCTACAATATAGAACAATGTGTAGTACTACAAGTCAGAGGATGACGTATAATAATCATTGCAGCGGGCGTACAGCTAAGTCCAACCCAATATCGAAACTGCACTAGTGGGTTGTGGTAAATGTGGTACACGTAATGTCTGTTCGTCAGTTTGTTACTATGAAAATCACTGATGTGTTCTTTTGTGTAGGTCCCCAGTTCAGCCAGAGGAGGAGCTCTCACCCATCTGCAGCAGTGTGCCGTCAGGACTGGATTCTTCTGTTGTCTACAGTAGTGTGAAACCCAGAAGAGAGTAGCTCTGGTGGTTCACCACAGCCAGTGAAGTCTACCACTGAACCCTGTTCATTATTAACTCAGTCCAGTACTATACAAGTCACCTGCCAAAATATAGATATATTTTTTTACTGTATATTGTAGTTTTACTGATACTCTATGAACATTTTTTTATTCATTGGCACCTTACATCTTTGTTACTTGGTGTTTGCTAAACTAATATTACAGACATACTGTATTTGACATACACCATAGATTTTTCAAAAATAATGTATCTAATCTCTCCAATAATAGAAATAAACCATCTTTTAATTGTTGTTTGTATCTCTAGTGTTATTTACCATGTGTTTTAGCCTGGCCTTGCCTTCCTACACACTTCCGCTCAATAATCTCCCTCCACGACTTTGTCTGGGATTCCAGCCATCATTGACATCGTTGGCATCGACCAATTTGAGACCACGGCAGACAGCGAGTAGGAGGTGGGACTTGTCTAGGATTACGGTTTAGGTTTCTGCTGTTGTAGCATAGCTTACTTCATGACCGAGCTGGCCAGTTAGTGATTGGGTGATAACAGATTCAATCGTTTCAAACTTCTTCATGCCTCCAGCTTGCTATCTTTCGTCAATGGATGAGATCCCACCGTTGTACGAAGCGAAGCATAGACCAAGGGGATGGCCAAAGCCAGGCTACGTGTGTTTTACTCCAGGTTTGATCCAAGTGCATAGCATACCATGGTCCAAAAGGAAATGGGTCTATGTTTCCACAGCCCTGTATTCCCAAACCCTTCCCCTAACCTTAACTGTAACCCTATGAAATGTATGTCATGAGCTATGCTTATGGCAGGATGCTTTTGTACAACAAGGCCTACAACCATCAATACTTAGTCCAGCTCTGATATCTGATCACACACAGGTAGCCAAACTGTTTTACTGCAACTAGTGACACTCATGCAGAAAACCAACGATCCTGCAGAGCCCTGAAGACCCCAAACGGTGCTCCCCCTAGTGGCCAAGGTATTACAATGCAACCAGTGATCCATCAGCCCTTTCCTGGTGAACCAGTAGCCTGTAAGTAACAGGCTACTGGCACACTGCCCTTTCACGCCTCTCCGCAGGCGTGGTTTAGTCAAATGATGCTTGCACGTGGTTGGAGCAACCTCATATGAATGACATGACACTTCGACCACTCACGTTGAAGCTTTGTGACGTAGGACGTGTCGCCACGTAAGCGCCGCCAGGTCGGGAACCAAAACAGAAACGTCATACCCACTGAAATCCCTCCCTACGATCCTGATTCGTCGTGCTGCCCCGGTTATTTCGAAACCGGAGGAGGAGAGCGAATCACTGGTGTACCAGAAGGTTTGTGTAGCCTAGCCCCCTGGGCGTCAACACATAGCTTCTGGTTCACCAGGAAACATCAGCCCAGTAATTAAACCACAAAGTAGGCATACTTCCTGTGGCATGTGTTAAGTTTGAAGAGTTCTACATCGTGCTGTTTTTCTCTATTTCTGTTTGTTTGTTTTGTTATTGTCTTGCCCTCTTTATTATCTAAACTGCTGATAATTTGAGTCATTACTGCCTATTGGAGAGTGTGGTTCCAGTAACAGTATCATCTGTTTGGAGACAAAATTCTCTTGATCCCCGTCACTGCGAAGTCTGTTGGTCTACTTTTTCCTCACCTCTGACATCAGAACTGAACACTGAGAAGTTGGGCCTATACTGCCTGAACGGTGGACAGTTTGGTTCAAAGCAATGAGTTTGTTGCAGATAGCCCAAAGCCGGTCATGCTCCCAATTATGAGGTAGGCCTACTTTTCAGTTGTCTTTGCACATTCACTTAAAGGAAAGAGGTGCTAAAATAAGTGTTGCTTGTCGCACCTCTGTACTTCTAGAATCAAACAGGACGCTGTTCTCTCTGCAGAGGCCCACACATGTAGTTGCCCAAACACATTTAGTCTAGTAGCCAACTAGGTGAACCCGGAAATGTTGAGTACACCAAAGTTTTATTGCATAAATGTGATGTATGGGTCCCCAGTATACAAAAACTGCCGGATGCTAATTTGCATATGTTGAGCAATTTTTTTAATTAGCATAATTAGCATTATTAGCCAAATCGCCCATTTTCACCACATATTTTGCATTGTATGGCCAATTTCTACAATATGTCAATGGTGATAGATGTTTTAGAGGGTGCTGAATTCATTTCTGACATCATCTTTTGAAATTATATCACATATCTATATTTATTTATTAATTTTAATTACTTTTAGACACAATTTTAGGTACTTTATGGTACTCACAATATACACAATAATAATCCTGCTCCTCACCTAGAAATCTCTCCACTCCTCTGCCCCACAATACCTCTCTGACCTTCTCCATCCTGACTCTAAGTCTAGGTCTCTGTGGTCCTCTGCCAAGGACCTGCTCTCCATCCTCTGTACCAGACTATGGACCATAGGGCACAGAGCCTTTTGTGTTGCTGCCCCCACTCCCTGAAATACTTTGCCACCCAACATACGCCATGTCCCCACTCTGACGTCTTTCAAAAACCACCTCAAAACACACATGTTCACTGTCAGTCACTAACTGACCCATCCCCCCCCCTCCCGCTACTGTAAAGCGACCTTGGGTACCTTGAAAGGCGTTATATAACGAATTTCAGAATCATGTTCTTGTGAACGTTGATGCATTGTGAGTGTAGTGAACGTTATTTCCTTCCTGACTTTTATGATTCAAAATTACTTTTTGGATAAAAAATGTAAGTATCTTTTTGCATTTCTGGAGGAATAAGCTATACAGCTGCTTGACATAACTTGGATCTTGCAACTGTACAATACATATTAATGAAATCTCTTGACACCCAATGAGATGACACCACCAAAGCCCATCACCATGTGTGATCAACTAGAACAGTGTTTCTCAAACTTTTTCAGACCGAGGACCACTTTGCTCAAAAAATGTTTTTCAGGGACCACTTACCCTCGCGACTCCTCACCAAGTTGCATGCTGCTACTCCTTACCCTCTGACCAAATCGATAGGCATTTCTAAATTGACATTTATGGGAACTTCCAATTCAGATAGCTCAAAAGTTTTAATATAAATTACAGGTCTGCCTCATAGTATTCATTGTACAACTTCTCTTTGGCTTTCAAGAAATGTTTTTTTTTTTTTTTTTGGAAATCCTTGCGGACCACTTGAGATTGCTCACGGACCACCAGTGGTCCCCGGACCACACTTTGAGAACCACTGAACTAGAACAACTACGTACCACTAAAAATAGTAAAAAATGTGGCCCCTCAGGCGATATAATGTTCGGGATCACTGGCCACCACCAAAAACTGTAAAACCTTTTCCCAACACTCACATTGTACAACATTTTTTAACTAGTACACAAGACACCCTCACACACTCAAAACCTACCAACACTACTATTCAACACTAATATACAGTAGGAAGGTCCCTTGAACATGCATACAGAACACTGCCCCACCACCACCACTTCTATCACTCTTATCTCCCTGCCATGTTCACTCTCTCTCCCTCCCTTTCTCTCTCTCTCTCTCTCTCACACACACACACACACACACACACACACACACACAGCCTCTAACATACATTCAGAACACTGGCCACAACACCCCCTCCCAACATACACCCCCACATCATCACCATGTCCTCTTCCCACATATAACAGCACACTTTCCCATCACACTTTCCCACCCCTTATCAAAAAATATTCATCCATGTCTGTGCAGTACTTTTCAAGTTATCTTTTACAAAACACATATACACACAAACACACAGAAACACCAATACTCCCATTATCATCTCCCCTTGCACCTTCATGCTGTAGCCCCACACACACACACAACACACTGACTTATCAGGAAGGTCCCTTTAACATTCATACATCACACTGCTCCACCACCTCCATCTCCCTGCCTTCATTGCCCCCCCACCCCAACACACACACACCCACGCACACACAATCACATCAGACAGCCGCATTGAGCACACTGCCCACCACACAACCCCCATCACCACCCCCCTCTCCTTACATACAATAGTACACCATCACCATGTCCGCCTCGCACATATAAGAGCATACTACCTCCCCTTGTCATCCCCTACTCCCTCAACATGACTTCTGACAGTTGGGTTAGCGCCCTGAGCCAAAGAAATGCTGTATGCTCCTTGTTGGTGCCCCCTCCAATCCAACCCACCACTCACCTAATCCATCAACCAACTAAACCATCCTATGCAGCCCCATTCCCTCCCTTAAATAGTTTCCTTGACAATGATGCAGATTAAAACATAACCTCCTTGGTGGAAGTTATTACTGTACATCCCATACAAGACAAGGCCCTATCATCATCTTTTCAGACCCTTCATCCCTCTCTTTGTGTGCTTGGTGTTGTGTGAGTATGTTGCCATGTAGGCTATATAATTTACTTTGCAGGAACAATAACACAACACCGCACATATAAAGAGAGAGATGAAGGTATATGATGACAGAACAGACAAGGACAGTAGCCTGGGTGTTTTCAAGAAATCCCAATTAATATGTATTGTACAGAGGCAGGCTCCAAGTTGCAGGGGTGATTTTGACCAGATATTTTTAATAACTAAGGAAATCCACACACAAATGATCTGAATGTTACAACCTCCAAAATAGCAGCAGGTGTAATAAAGTGAATTAGCAGGGGAAAAGTAGTTATCTACTTAACTACGCTTCTAAGGAGGAACATTGTTCCACTGTCAACTGAACACATGCAGAACATTTTGCAGGTTTCCTATTCTGGCAGTCAATATAAGTCATGGTGTTGGAATATACTGTATATTGCTTTCTCAGTAACAACTGTAGGCCTACTTGTTATTCACAAAGAAAATTTGCAAGGAACTTCTGTAATCTGTGAATAGATGTATTGATATGAATTTGCCACAATAGGGTTGCAGATATGGAGACATTCTTGTAACACACGTTAGCCTACCTGGCTGATATTGTTATGCAATAGGAGGCAGAATTAATGTCAAATTGTATTCAAAGAGTGGGTGATCTCTTGCATTTTCTGGTCTTGGTGTAGTGTTTTTTCTTTGTGTGTCCCTTGCCCCCTGTTAATTTTGCTACTTGTGCTTTGTCATAGACACACATACATTATTTTGGGGCTCTAAAGTTCTGATTTCTTTAGACCAGGGGTGGGGAACAGTTTTAGTCTGAGGGCCACATTGACTTTGGCAAAGTAAGCGGAGGGCCACACATTAGATGACTGCAATTAAACATTACACGGTTAAATGGTACAAATGAATTTGACGCAATTATTGTAGACTACAGCATAATAAAAGCTGCCTCTACCATACAGTCTTTTATAAATCGGAAAATGGTTTGCTGTGTTTGACAATTTTGTGACACAACATACAGCTCACTTTTGGTCCTGGTAGACTGCTTTGTAAAGATACTCTGCCTGGCTGTGCAGAAAAATTTAAGGGCATTATTAGCATGTTTTATATTGAAGAGTTTGCTAATATTGTATTCTTTGAAGACAGATACTTCCGTGACATTTCAAACAGAAAACCTTTCAGACACAAAATAGTAGCAAAATATTTTGATGTCCATTCTTTGGTAGATACTCAACTGTCAGAGACAACTTATCTCTTCTTTACTGTACTCATCTTGAGGGTTTTTTTTCCCTTTAAATTGTATGGGCATTCTGGGGAGCCACATTGAAGCACAGTGGGGGCCACATCCGGCCCCCGGGCTGCATTTTGCCCATGTGTGCTTTAGACCTGCATGTAGATATCTTTAGTTAATATAAAGTCTAGTCACTTTCATATGAGTATTCCAATCAGAAATATCTACTGGAAAAAATGTTGATGTGATCAATACTTTTTTTCGCCAATGTATGTCAAATATCTGCCTTGCTTTTTCTTCCAGAAATGTATAATATCCAGCCTAAAAAAGATTCAAAACTATTTTTAATTTTCAAAAGTAGTAGGAGGGGGTCACTACATTTTGAAAACAATGCATCAACATTCACAAGAGCAATATCTATTAAAAAATACCTAAAATTATGCCTAAAATTAATCTAATTTTAAATTTATTTAAAATAAATAAAGATATATGATGTGAAATTAGAAATGATAATGCCAGAACTTAAATCAGCATCCTCTAAAACATCTAAAACCATTAATATATTGTAGAAATTGGCTATACAATGAAAAGTATGTGGTGAAAATGGGCGATTTGGCTAATAATGCTAATTATGCTAATTAAAAAAATTGCTCAACATATGCAAATTAGCATCCGGCAGTTTCTGTATACTGGGGACCCATACTTCACATTTCTGCAATAAAACTTTGGTGTACTCAACATTTCCGGGTTCATAATGGGGCTCTATGGGCCGGCTACTAGACTAATTGGTGAAGGACATCTTAAAAACAAATGTTAAACTAGAAAAGTGCTCAGAGAGCGGTCACACATGGTGTTTCTGGATCCCTGATCTCCACCCAAATCGAATCAGTTTTTACTCATCCCAATTTCATCCAACTCAGTACTTTTTGAGTTATGTTGTACACAGACAGACAGACTATGGACGGACACACACAGACACACCGACAAAAACATAACCTCCTTGGCGGAGGTCAGGGGCGCTGCTATAAATGTTGGGCCTTATGACAAAAAATTTTGGCCCCTAAATATTGATTTTAATATTAAAATTCTCTCTGGGCCCCCTGTCAGTGCATTACCAGGCCCTGAATCATCCTAACTCCCCCTCTTGGTGGAGGTAAAAAGTTTAACAAACATTTGTAGAAGGCAGATGAGATCAAATGGTGGTATGATTAATAAACTAGGATATCATGGGATATCTCTATTTAGAGAGGACATAACTTAGTATCGCCAAAGATACATTAGGTGTCAACCTAATATATAAGCTAAATTAGTCTTACTTAGTAAGTCTAATTTAGTCCCGTATCATCTGGATGGGAATGACTGAATGACTAAACCTGAATCAATGTTAAAACTTCTAGGCTTCATTCTTCATGGTAAAGAGATGTGTGACTTTATGGTGATTCTATCCACATCAAAATATATTAGGGAGATTGTTTTGAGTGGCATAATGGCATAGCTTGTCCGTGTGTGTATGTGTGTGCACGCACACATCTCTGTGTGTTTGTGTGAAGAACAAGTGAAGAGTTCAGATGCAAAACCCCTAAACACCATTTTTGTGAAAACTGAGTTAATGATATTGTGTGAATCCTGAATAAATTTAGAATATGTAAATTAAATGTTTTTGTGAAAAAAATTAAATAAAACCTACTCCCCGCCATGTCTAAAATATCTGTTTACAATCAAAACACTGTAAACGCCTGATAAAAAATGGCCTTTTTCTCAAAAATTGGTCAAGTGGAGTTAGGGGGTTTTGCATCTGAACTCTTCAAGTGTTTTTTTGTGTATTAGCAGTATGTTAATTATATAGTTTAAAAAAAATTCTCTGGTTAGAATTTCCTTCCTTATTAATTCAGCAGAAATGCTGAATAGCTGATTTCCGTGAGACAGTTCTACAATACATTTCACTCTAGAGTAGACATCGGTGGTGGTCAGGAGCTGCTGAACATGGTAGGAGCAGTGAGCTATACTTTTAAGAACTTTATGTCAAGAGTATTATATATATATATAAAAAAATGTTCACAATCGTTTCTATACTACACTGCTAACGTTTAGTGTTGTTTTATGTAATGTTAGATCAAGATGAAAACAGCTAATGATGCTGTCAGTCCATTTCTGAAGTTCACGAGCTGTGTTACCCATCTGACTATGGTGATTCTGTTCTCAAATGAGGGTAAGTCCAGATATTAATATTTCTATCACTTATAGAAGAACCTTGTTAAAATATTTACTTTCTTACTGTAGACTCTCTCTCTCTCTCTCTCTCTCTCTCTCTCTCTCTCTCTCACTCTCTCTCTCTCTCTCTCTCTCTCTCTCTCCTCTCTCTCTCTCTCAGTATGTGTGTGTGTCTTGTATGCCACAGATGCCTTGTTTAAATGCTTGTAATGCTATTTGATGTTTAATGTTAACATGCATAAGATAATTGTGACTTGTTTTATTTAGTATATTTTATAGATGATGTCTTTCATTGGTCACACAACTGCATAGTCCTTAGATTACACTATGAGTCAAAAAGGTTCACAAAATGTAGGTCTATTTGATGTTGATAATTTGCATGTGCAAGATGAGGACAAGGAGTAAACTTCTCCTTTTTCTCTGTAAAGGACCAGGGGTGCGTTTCCCGTACAACGATGGATGTTAGCATTCTACCATCAAAGTACGATGTTCGTGGGAACTAGGTAGGTGCTCAGCTATGGGTGTTTCCCAAAAAAGCTCTACCAACATGGTAGACTACTATGTAAGTTTCTACCATGTTGCTATGTACCACCATAGTTCCTACGGCTACGACCATGTTTGCAGATGTTTTCGGAAGTGTTCGGAGACAATTCGGGCGCATTCGCGGTAGGAAGCATGCCAGTCCCGTTTATACATTTATGTTGATATAGTCAGTTAATAACGGCGGTTACATGAACCTGTGATCAATATAAGATTCAATTAAGTCATATGCCAAAAGTGGTCTAGTTTATCTTCACCTTCGAGTGAAAATACAAGAAATAATAACGACAGGAAATTATATTGGCAAGTAGTCTAATTAGATGTGAGCAACCTTCCTCTACGTGCAGCAGGTGGCCTAGTGGGTTAAGTGCACAGTATTGACTCACATTCATTAGAACAGTCGGAGGTTCAATGCCGGGTGATTGTTATAGAATATCTTCTTACTCTGTGTCTAAATTATTGTATTTAAAACAATACAAGACAAATAAACTGAAATTATTATCCATTTGCTTGGGCATATTTTACGCATTAGTGCCTAGGCTATAACAATTCGCCTGTCCCCGCTTGTTCCATGCAATATTATCTTTGCATTTGAACGTCTACCGATTGATAACACTCACATTAACAACGAAACCATCTAATTTCCTAATTGAATAGGCCTGCCATTACACCTGTTATCACCAATAATCACCACCTGGAAACTTTCTCCAAATGAAAATTCTTCCTAAATAATAAAGGAGAGGACAACAGAAACAAATCCCACACACGTTGACAGGTGGTTTTGAACTCGCAGGAATCACCATTGTACGCCTCAAAGGCGCACTGGCTTATCCATTTACGCCACCAGTCATCTCAATACACTCTACATTTCTTGCCTAATTTAAATCATGAAAATACTCAAGGAGACTAACGTGGCCTATAATATTAATAATTAACAGGAAATCACATTGTCAGTATATAACCAAGTCTTACTCATCATTGAAGTGTTTTTAATCAACAATTTCGTTGTCTCCAAATTTACCCAACTATGGTATGTTCAACGCCCTCTGTTGACTACAGTGTTGTAGTAAGATACTAACTTGTTACGGGAGGTGAAGAGCTCTCGTAGGTACGGATCAAGTTACGATGTTGTTTACGATATAGCGCAGGAACCATGATTTCGAGAAACAAGGACATAGTAGCTACGTACATCGTAACATGGAGGTTTCACCTCCATAGTATGGACGAGCATTTTGGGGAACACCTTTCTCGTAGTTTCATGGTTCCCACGATGTTGGTAAGCCCCAGTTAGCCCGTAAATAGCTCGTAAATGTTTGGGAGACGCACCCCTGGTCCATTAACTCAGTTTTTTTGGAATATGGCTCTGAAATAGGGTGGACACACCCCTAGGAAAAACAATCACCCACCTACATATAGCCCACGTTTGAAAATTAATTGTGATGAAATGGGGCAAAACACCCTCCCAATTTTTTCATATAAGTTTAACAACAATTTGATCTGTCAAAAATAAAAAAATGGACCTGATCCATTAACTCAGTTTTTTGGAATATGGCTCTGGAGTTGGGCACAAATGTGTTTTTCTTCATATTTTAGGCCTAATACCTGTGGATCTATTCATCTTAGAGTGACCATTTTTGGTAGATTGTTTAACCCGTTACGTGAGATACTTCCTGTAATAAATGGGTCTTCTATCTCCAAAACTTGGGTCTTGACAACTCTTCAAAGTTGCCATTTCATATTGCCAAGCCATACTTTGGTAGAAGTTTGAGTGCCTATATCATGAGCTACAATCCTGATATTCCATGTATGGAGGCTATAACTACCACATATTGACAGTAGAAAATTTGAAGGCTATAGGTGAGATGGTTTTCCAGATATTGCTGTTTAAAAATGTCCTTAGATTATGGTGACCAAAAAGCATGTCATTTGAAATATTTTTTATAAAAAAACTATTGACCGTATGAAGCTAATATTTTGGATTCTTACTATTAAAAATGCTATCTTTTTACTAGAATATTTTCAGGAAATTCTGAGATGGTCAAGCGGGAGGCATTGGGTGAAATGACATGAAATGACCCTACAGTGTTGTAGTAAGATACTAACTTGTTACGGGAGGTGAAGAGCTCTCGTAGGTACGGATCAAGTTACGATGTTGTTTACGATATAGCGCAGGAACCATGATTTCGAGAAACAAGGACATAGTAGCTACGTACATCGTAACATGGAGGTTTCACCTCCATAGTATGGACGAGCATTTTGGGGAACACCTCTCTCGTAGTTTCATGGTTCCCACGATGTTGGTAAGCCCCAGTTAGCCCGTAAATAGCTCGTAAATGTTTGGGAGACGCACCCCAGTTCTTCTGAGAAAACGCATACTGCATGTGTGAATATGTAGCCCGCAAACAGACAAAGTTAGTGTGTGACAGGGGTGTGTGACAGCACATGATATATTGCACTCTGACACAGAAACATGGAGTATGCCTTCAGTTCTGCGTAATGGGGCAGTTCAACGCACGCACACATACACACATACACACACACACACACACACACACACACACACACACACACACATACACACACACACACACACACACACACACACACACACACATACACACACACACACACGCACATACACACACACACACACACACACACACACACACACACACACACATACACACACATACACAACTTTAATTTAAAAAGAAATGTGTCCATTTCATACCTGAAAACAGAAATTGGCAGTTAAGCATGGATGCATATACAGACCAGCTTTATCTCTCCCAAGTCAGTAAATTAAGTGAACTGCTCATAACTGTGTCCCTAAATAACCCTAAAACTTTGTCTAACTGTAACTGGTACATTCAATGCATTACCATACAGTAAGAAAGTATAACGCTGAAATTTCAACTCAATATTTATCTGCTTCACATTTCTCCTTTTACTGGTCCTTGTGTTGACATTGTTCAGACTGGGCATGTGTGTGTGTGTGTGTGTGTGTGTGTGTGTGTGTGTGTGTGTGTGTGTGTGTGTGTGTGTGTGTTTGTGCCTCCTCTGGTAGGGGTATGGAGTCAGCAGTGGGGAGTCACTTACCAGAAGGCGTGTGGTTTTGTGGGCAAATCTGTGGACATGTCCTGCTACTACACCTACCCCACTGGGCTGACCATTAAACATGTTTACTGGACCAAACACGATGGGGATCCTCTTGATCTTACATCGGAGCCAAACTACAGAGACAGAACTACAGTGTACAACTGTGGGATTCATGAATGTCACCTGAGTATAAAGTCACTGACCACATCAGATACCGGTTCCTATTACTGCAGGATAACAACATACACTGAACAACAGAAGTGGATTGGAAGACCAGGGGTTTACTTGTATGTCAAAGGTATGAGGAGAAAAACTTCTTACATTTACCATATTGTGTTCTTTTGCTAAGGTACATTATTAACCTTTCCATCATTACATTTATGAAGGAACAAAAGTGACTCAGTTGCCTCAGACCTTATAAATGCACACAAACACACACGCACACGCACACACACACACACACACACACACACACACACACACACACACACACAGATGTAATCCCACATATGTTCTTTTTTTCCGAGATGTCTCATGGACTCCATCAGTGTCCATATGCCCACCTTATCACATTTATGAAGGAACAAAAGTGACTCTGACCTGCAGCAGCAAACCTGATCTGACAGTGCTGAGCTACAGCTGGTATAAGGATGGCAAGCAGTCAGCCCTGAAACACGGGGAAGAAAACACATACACCATCCATTCTGTCAGAACTACAGACAGGGGAAATTATTACTGTATGGTACAATACAGTACTGGTGCTACTGACACATCAGCATCAGAGTACCTGTGGGTCTACTGTGAGTCCAGCCTCGTTTCTACTTCATGCCTTATAGAAACTCCTGTTACTTTATTCATTTGAGGCAACATTTTACAGCAAGTAAACTATACTTACCTTATTCAAATTCACTCAAGTATTACATAACAGTGTATAGTCTGGGGTGGAAATGCAGCTCCATTATATATGACTGTCTATTTACATTGTATTTGCAAAGTGAGATGATTTTGGATAATGTTGTTCTATATTTAGCCCGCTTATGGATTCCAAAGGTTGTGATTGGTCCGCTTAATGAGATAAAGGAGGGCAGTATAGTGACTCTGACCTGCAGCACTGGTGCCCACACACAAGCAGATGACTATTACAGATGGTACAAGAGAGGGGGGCAGAGTCCAGAGAACACATTCACTCGACTGAATAACACAGAAAAGAAACTCACCTTCAGTAACATCCACTCTGAGGACAGTGGAGAGTACTACTGTGTGGCAACTGACAGCTATGGTTTTAACCGCTCCCCTTACAAACAACTTCATGTTTTATGTGAGTTTAATGCAACTTATACACCTCTTGCACAAATGATGGATATCACTGGTTCTACATCTGGGGGAGTTACGGTACATAGACTATTTTTATGTTCTTCAGATTCTCCAAAACATGTAAGAATTAAGCTTGATCCATCTGGTGAAATAACTGAAGGAAGTAATGTGACTCTGACCTGCATGAGTGAAGCTGACCCACCAGTACACACATACACCTGGATCAAGCAGAGTGGAGCTGTAAAACTGAAGTTAGGAGAAGAGAAGACACTCACCTTCAGGAAGATCCGCACTGAGGACAGTGGAGAGTATTTCTGTGAAGCAGCCAATGAGATTGGCCAGTGTAATTCCTCTTTAGTGTCCATTAGGGCTCTATGTAAGTATGACTGGCTGAAATGTAAACTAATTTAAAGAAGAAATCTGGCATATTTCAGCTGAAGCAAAATATTCTGATGCATTATTCCATCCTAGATCCTCCAAAGAACACAACCAATACATTTTCTGGCCCTGATGTGATCGTCATGGAGAGTTCCGTGACCCTGACCTGCAACAGTGATGCCAACCCACCTGTTGAGAGCTACACCTGGTTTAAGGTGAACAAGTCCACTCCAGTAGGATCAGGGCAGCAGTACAACATCACTGGCATCAGACTTAAGGATGGAGGACAGTACTACTGTGAGGCCAAGAATAAACATGGAGCTGAGAACTCTACTGCTGTGTCCATCATAATTAAAGGTATATCTTCGTCTCTTTACCTGTCTTCAGTTTGAGTTATTCCTGGACTCCCCACCTCAATATTATTCATATTGACTCTAACAGGGGATCAGAGTCCTGTTCTATCTGCTGTGGTTGGACTCTCAGTGTGTGGAGCTGTGGCTCTGTTGTGTGCGGCTGGATGGATGAGGTGAATCAACAAGACAGAGATAAATAAAAAAAAAACTCCATTATTTCCTACGCATGTATTTTTTTTTTTAATTTTTTTTTTTACTTTGTTTAATGTTTTCCTGCTTTATGCCTTGTCATGTTTTGTTCCACAGGAAGTTGAAAAAGAGACAGAATCCAGTAGAGCAGGTAATTTGTTTCACTTTTCTGTATCAGGTTCTGTCTGCCCTGTTTATCTACACAGTAAAACTTCCAAAATTTTAAACAGTTAACAATAAAATTGACTCAGAGTGTATTTGGTCCTACTCTAACAAAAATGACTCTCGTTTGGAGTTAAATCCCTAACTCTCCACCCTCACATTTTGGAATAATGTTTATAAGAGGGAGGGACTAAGTGTATCTTTCTTCTCAGAACCATCACTACTTTACTGTCACTGGTCAGAGAAGACTCCCTGAAGATGCAGGACAAACAAGGAACAATGACGATGATGATGGTCCATACTCCACCATCCAGCCTCACAACCCCAGACAGACTGTTGGAGGAGCAGAGGACGATGTACAGTATGCCAGTGTGCAGCCAAAACGCTCCAGACAGACTGCAGGTCCCCAGGAGAACGATGTACAGTATGCCAGTGTCAAGTTCAAAAAGGCTGAATCGGCAAAGGGGTGAGTCTCTTACGGCGAATTCAGGCCAAAAGCTGAGCGTGAGTGAGATATGGTTTTGGTCCATTTTTGTTTAGAATGCATGTTAATAGCTTAGGTCAGCGTGGTTCCTGTCCAGAGCATTGAAAACCACAGAGAGAATTTCTGGTTTTAAATCACAAGCCCACAGGCACAGCGAATGACAGTTACAATGCATTGCAATGACCTCTTACAATATTGTGTAATGTGCACTACAAGACCGAGGATGATGTACAAAGTACAATAATCACTACAGATGGCTGACAGTTTTCTCTCCAGACACAATGTGAATTGTGCTCTACAGTTCATTGCAGTGAGCATTGCAATATAGTGTAATTTGCACAACAATATGAGGAGCTTTTGCAGCCTCAAGCTCAGTCTGTGAGGGAAACATTCGAAATTAGATTTTGAAATAAGATTATTGCATTTGATGATGGTGACTTATAAACTTCTCTGACTTTTTTATTGATGTAAACAAAGAAAAAGTGAACTCTTTTTATAAGTTAGTGATGTCAGAGACAATGACTACTGTGTTCTCTCTTGTGTAGTTCCCCAGTTCAGCCAGATGAGGCACTCTCTCCCATCTGCAGCAGTGTGCATGCAGGACTGGATTCTTCTGTTGTCTACAGCAGTGTGAAACCCAGAAGAGAGTAGCTCTGGAGATGCATCACAACCACTGAAATCTACCAGTGACCTGGAGGCATATATTATACAGGACACAGGTCATGGACTGTACAGGTTATTTACCACAAGTAGGTCAGACATAGTATACTGAACTTATTTTCTTTCCACAAATATTTTTGTTTGTGTAACTTGGTATTAAATTTTGTTCTTTTTATGGAGGAAGTTTACATGATGTAACATGATTGACTAAGACAATTCATATGACAGTATTTTTTTTTCAATTAAAGAATCTCTTCATAGCTTGTAAGTCAAGAGTTATTTTTCATGCATAACACAAAATATGACAAGTAGAGAGACATGCCATACCATGGTCAAAATATTTTATGGACCTTATGATAATTTTTCGCAACAAAGGGTGCTATAAAGAAGGATGCTTATCTGACTGTGAAAAGACATGCTGACATCACAGGAAACTGCACCCCTGCAGAAGGAAATGAGGAAGTTGGATGAAAAAAAAAAAACCTGTAAAAACAACTTGTTGTTAAGAATATTTTCTGAAAATTGACTATTGATTGTTAAAATTTACATTTATACATTTAGAAGACGCTTTTATTCAAAGTGATTTAAATTTCGCCACCTAATAAACTACATTAGGGTGAGTCACCCTGGAGCAGCATAATAAACAGGGGAAAAAGACATAAGATTTGATGATGGGGTTTGCATTCATAAATGGGCTGCATTGATGAGGTAAACCAAACTAATTCTAGAGGTCAACAAATTCAACCGTTCAAAGAGGAACTACTAGATCAGGAACAGTTAGGCAATCAGTGACGTAGAGTATGCAGTGCACAACTTGGTGCAAATGCTCCTTATTTGCTATCATTTGGATTCCACTAATTGACACATGGTAAGTAAATGCCATTATGTATTTACTTTAGTGAATAATTTGGTTTATGTATGTACTTTTATCCCATTTCTTGTCAGTTTCAACTTTTTGATTTTCACAATAATAACCACTCAACCTTTCACACAATGTTGAAACCCTCAGCATTTGCAGGTGATGGAAGCGACTTGTGTGACTTTTCTGTGTATGGTAGCCCTCTTCACATCTACAGGTATATGATGCCCCCTTACTTTTTATATTTGTGTGTCAGTTGACTTGCACACATTGTAACTCGCTCACATTCTAACTTTTGCCATGTGTTGCAAATGCTTTTCTTTTGACATTTTGATAGGGGTGCAGCAGATCTTTCTTGTTTATTTGACTTCTGCCACTGATGTAGACTATGGTTTATTTAATCTGAAAACATTAACACATGTTTATGTGGCAGTTGGAGTTTACAGTCTTGATGTGTGTGTGTGTGTGTGTGTGTGTTTAGTCAATTAAACACACACACACACACACACACACACACACACACACACACACACATATCAAGACTGTAAACTCCAACTGCACATATAAACGTGTTAATAATATATCTGAAACTTAACTGTACCGTTACCGCACACTCCTGTTTGAAGAACACTAGTTATTTAACTTTAGGACTTTTAATATTCCATTATTCTTATTTGGCTTTTGACCCTTTCATGTGAAAAGCAATGTTTTGAATTGAACATCTTTTTCAGTATGTTGAACATACCTTTTGCAGTGTTCAACACTTTTTACACCTTTTGCTGTACGTTCAACTGAAAAAGTGAATTGGAAGGGTGGCAGTAAAATAACTGTCCAATATAAATGGTTATTAAATAGCTTATTGACATAGTCAAAAAGTTCATTTGAAAGTTAGTGTTTTCAATCAGTAAGATTTAATTCCATGAAGTTTTTCCATTTTATTATTTAGCATAAACAACCTGTAAACTAACTGTTAACAAACTAAATAGCTATTAGAAATTTCTGTAAATTACTGCTATTTACTAATTGTTATTTATAAACAGCTAATAAACTACTTACTGGTGTTAATAAGCAATTTAATAACCATTTATAGAAAAGTTGTTATAAAGTGCTACCTGATTGGGTAATTAATGGCATACAGTAAAAATGTGTTTCTGTTACAGATGTGTTATTTGGTTATTTAACACCCTGACAAGAGGTGTTACCAAGTTGTCACAAGGGATGTGACAAGTTCAGTGACGTAACAAGTCTTTCACAGGCCCAGGTGCGACTATGCATTGCCGGCCCCCCTTAGCCCAAGAAAAATTATGGAGACATATCCCTAAATGGACTCTGGTGTTAGCCTAACTCTAGCTTACATGTAGGCTATTACTCATCATCTGCATCAAACGTCAAAACGGACTCAATGTACACATAAATGACAAATGTAGCCAACTATGCATAAGAGCACCCTCTTGCACTTCACCCTTGCTTTGGATAAAAAGCCTCTGCTAAATGCACAAATGTTAACGTTAGTGCTGAGTCTCTCTTGCCCCGTGCTGCTCAAGCAAGATTATCAAGGTGGTCCCCCTAAGCACAATGTCCACGAATGCCAGAGAAGATGATGAAACACAAGTAACGTTAACGGCCTATCCCAGGCTAATCATAACGTTAACGTTACCACACCAAAGACACAAGGTGCGAGCGCACCATTCATTCATTAGCCTAAATAAAGAGGAGAAACATTGGTGACGGCGCACCATGCACAAAACTCTTAACTTACTTTTGAGCAGTCCTCGTCTGATTTTAAGTAAAATTGTCTCTATCTCGATTCTTCTTTTCCACGTATGAAAACTCTCCACTCATCCATATTTGAAAAAAAAAAACCTTCACTAACGTTACCGTCTAACTGCTGCAAATAGTAAACTTTTCAAAAGTAGCCCAGGCATTTTTTGTGACTGAAACTGGTCTTCATTTAAACGAGAGATGTCACCTCAAATAATATTCTACGTTACAGATATCCTGCTATACATGTTGGGATCAGATTTTTTATGAAAACCCCTTCTGTTTATATAGCTATCAACTCTGCACGTAGCCTAATGCGCAGGTTCATTAGGCTACCGCAGGCTATCCCACAATCCCTAGTAGCCTAAAGCAAATTAGACTACCAAAATACACGTTGTTGTTCACTTCGCTGATTATTATCTCTATATGTTGATAATAATTTATACACATTTGCCTATAGTTTACATTGCCCTATTAAGTTGGACAATATTTCAGGTGTCACCATGAAGTGAGATTCAGGGTAAATTACGCCTATATAGTCCTAGCGGTCATTTACTTCCTTCAATCTAAACGTCCGCATCTCTCTCTTCGACTTTGTTTAGTGCAAGTCATTTATGTTCAGGCGAACGCTGTTACACAGAGGGGCTCCCTACTTCTTCAAGGGGCCCGTACGTATCTGAAGAAACGTTACTGATCTCTTCAGAGGTGGCGACGGACGGGCCCTGCAAGGCCACGGGCCCCGGTGCGGCCGCACCCGCTGAACCTGCGGTAGTTACGCGCCTGGACAAGTTTTCCTAATTTGAACCCAATAGAATACATCCAGTATTCGTATTTAGAATGTGAATGGGTGATAGTAGTATTGAATATCCATTCTTACCAGAGCATTTTTAATCAAATATACATAGACTGTAAGTATTGACACTGTGATGTTGTTCATCCACTTGTTTTGTATGTGTTCCCTCATATAGGGTCTGCCAAAGTCTTGAGCATCACGTATGAGAGTGAGAGATGTCTGTAGATTAGTTTTAACAAAAAAAAAAAAAAGAAAGCATTAGGACAATGAAAACCCTATAGTTGGATACAAAGCACTAGATAGTTCTAAAGCTGCCAACAATGGATCCTAAACTAAATTAAATTAAGATCACTTCAGTTTTAGAACCCTGGTAACCTTGTTGATTGCAATGCAATTTCTTGTTGCCAACTAACCAAGTTGAAAACTGGTTAGCAAATCTGCTTTTGGGAAACAGAAATCAGTATGGGTAGTATTGTCCCAGGTGCTTAACAAGCCACTTGTGATTGCAATCATTTTTTTTTCAAAAATGTTTCCATGTACAAAATGATTCATGGATGATTCTCACAGATTCCCCAAGAACCACAATGTCCATCAGTCCCCCTGGAGACATACTGCAAGGAACAGATGTGACTCTGACCTGCAACAGCAGATCTGACTTACCAGTACAGAGCTACAGCTGGTACAGGAATAGACGGGAACAGCTGGGGTCTGGGCATGCCTACACCATTAAGCACGTCAAACATGAAGACAGTGGTGAATATAAATGTCTGGCAATGTATAAATGTCACTTCATGTTCTCAAGTGCTGTACACTTTCGGGTTTTCTGTGAGTAGAACTTTATCCACTGTTGGCATATGAATAAAATAAGTGAAATATCAATTATCTGCTACATTTCCTTTGAATATTTTTTTTCCTCAGTTGCCTCAAAGAACACAACCACATCCACTGACCCGAACTCTACTGCTGTGTCCATTACAGTTGAAAGTATCAGTGAGTCTCCACATTTATCTCTTCTCTTCTAATCATTCTAATGTAATGATAATCAGGCTATTTGGCATCTGAGATTCTCGTTTCCCCCATTCTCCATGTGTCATGTGTTCCCTGCAGGAGATGAGAGTTCTGTAGTGACTGCTGTGATTCCAGTCCTCATCTGTGGACTTGTGGTTCTGATCTGTGTGCTGATCTGGGTCTGGTGAGTCTTAAGAGAAAGATTACAAATATTTTATTTCTGTTGGTTTGCATTTTTCACTTGAATAAATGTGTTCCATTTTATAGCAGTAAAAAATACAAGAAAGATACTACACAGGCAAGTCGTGAGGAGGTGAGAAACATACAGTATTAGTTTAGTTTACTGTTGTAAAGAACAAAAGTTGGTCCTGTGTAATTCAGGTTTTTTATATGCTAATGACTTATCGATATTTAGAACACACAGAATTATGTGAATGTGGAACGTAGAAGCGTTTTTGGCACCAAACCTAATGCAGTTTACCAGAACCGGAACCCCAACACCACCCAACCTGATGCAGTTTATCAGAGCCTGAATCCCAACACCACCCAACCTGATGCAGTTTACCAGAGCCTGAACCCCAACACCACCCAACCTGATGCAGTTTGCCAGAGCCTGAACCCCAACACCACCCAACCTGATGCAGTTTACCAGAGCCTGAACCCCAACACCACCCAACCTGATGCAGTTTAGGATGATTCTAAGGGCCCAGCACAGACAGGGGGGCCCAGAGAAAATTTTAATATTAAAATAAATATTTGAGGGGCCCAAAAACATTTTTTGTCATAGGGCCCAAAATTTCTAGCAGCGCCCCTGGTCTCTGCTGATGAATAGTTTTACAGTAATAAATTGTATATTCTTGGTATGACTGAAAGGTTCATTTTCTCACTTTTTCTGATGTTCTTACCCGTACAATTCATGCACCAGTACTTGTGGTCTGTATTGTGTAGCTATGCATTGGCTCTTTGTTTTGGAATTTGGCAAATAAAATGTACAGTATCTTGATCACAAATTATCAATATATTTGATTGATGTATTTTTATATAGCAAGCAAGGTCTTCATATGCGGCAAAAGAACAAACAAACAAACAAAATCACATAGTATGAAGATGTCAGACAGCTATCCTGTGCTCAGCCCTGCATGTGATCTGATCATGATAGAGCTATTGATTCTAATGAGGACAGCATAGATCCTGCTGAGGGCGCCGTTGACTATGAAAGTCCCTGAAACTGAGCTCCATCTAATGGCCAAACCTGCTGCAGTGTAACCAGTGATGTGTATAGTTAGAAATTCTCCCAGCTGGTTAAGTCCAAATAGTACTTATCTCCATGCTTTACAGCCTGCACTAAGCACCTTTGTTGACATAGGGCAGTATTCTCCCAGGTGCTTAAGATGGTAGGGATCATGCTGTAGGAGACACTGCCCTCCGCCACCACACAACAATTCGCATGAGGTTACCAAACTGGTCTTCCCCTGGTGGCTAAACTTTTTCATTGCAACCAGTGATCAAAAGTCAAGTAGCAGAGAACATGAATAGGAAAATGCATTTATTTATTTTGTTTACAGCTACAAAATAATATAAAAGAAGGGATGTGTTTGAGTAGAAATTGGATTTGTACCATATGTCCCATGCCCACCACTAGAAAATTGGTTGCTGGATTTTTTTTATTTATTTATTTATTTTTGAACAAGTGAATATCCAATATCAAAACAACTCTACTATGGTTACCAAACATATTTAATGATTAACTCCTGTTAATCAGAAATGATTATGGTGTAAATGCTTATAAATGATTAGCAAAGTGTTTATTAATACTTAACCAAAAGTTAATAAATGACTAAGATGGAGTACTAATTATAACATGCTATCATTATTACTATTACTATTTTTCTTAACATTTCACAAAATAAATTCTTAGTATTTTGTTACAGTTGAGTGCGAGTTTCAGTCAACGGCGCACACTGCTGTAAATAAGAGTGGACTCCGTCTCTGGCTGAACAGGGGAACTGGGAAGAAAAAAAAAACTAAATTACAGAAAATAAAATCATATGAAGTCAACAAATATGTACAGTTGATAATTAGTATATTAAATGCAAAATTCCAGAACTGCTTCGCAAAACCAATCAATTAAATGGTAAAGGAATTTCATTTGTCACATGCACATAATTACTGGTGCAAAACTGCAGTGAAATTATATCTGTTGTCAGCCTACTTGTGTGAAGCATAGAAATGATGTAGAATAGGGGCTCAGAGTTCACATATATGCATCAGTCCATGCATTTTAGCAAATCCTGTGGTAAAGGTCATAAACTCACCCCTTTGCAGTATCCGCCTTTTTGAACTGGACACTGGCATACTGTACATCATCCCCTTGATCTCCTGCAGTCTGTCTAGAACACTTTGCCTTGACACTTGCATACTGGACCACAGTCTGTCTGGAGTTGTTGGGCTGGATGGTGGTGGAGTGCCAAACACTGTCGTCCTCGTCCTCAGCTGCCCTGCTCTGGCCAGTGGCACTGGGGTAGTGATGGTCCTGAGGAGACAGATGTAGAGATGTGAGATGTGATACACGCAGAAGCAGCATGTAAACCGAATCTGACCCTGGAGAATGAGACACATTACCTGCTCCTCTGAGTTCTGTCTCTTTTTCATGTGCCTTTAGAAGCAAAATATGATAAAGAGTATATGAGAACATGGTAAATGGACTGCTATCCTGGATATACAGTAACCAGCCCTCGGTCTAAACTTTGCTTCGTACGAGGGTCTGGGATTCCAGCATATTCAGATACAATTGCTTGCTTGTGGAGTTAATGAAAATATTGGATCAGCCCCTGACTGATAGCCTATCGTATTCTCTACTGCATTCTCAAATTTCGTCGATTGGCCCAGATGGAATGCATCCAGAGCAAATGAAGCCAGTGGCTTGAATCCCAACAAAGTACTGAATGGAGATGAGAATTGCGAAGAATTGCATAGAAAGGCAATGGTGAGCATAATGTGAGACTTGTTCCACTGGAATTTGTGTATTTTTGTTTAGTCAGTCCTATTGACTTACCTCATCCAGACAAGCACACACAGCAACCCCACAACTCCACAGACTGAGAGTCCTACCACAATAGATATCAATGGGTGCTGGTCTCCTAAAGCACATGACGAGACACAAACATGAGAAGGGGGGTCATTATTTCATGATCACATCACATCTGATATGCTGTGTCTCTCACACATTGTGTCCTTTAAATTTGGGTGACTGTCACAGAAGAAAAATGAAAGGGAATCAAATACATCTAAAATCTCAGCACTTAATACCTGAATGGATTCACTTACCTTTAAATATTATGGACACCGCAGTAGAGTTCTCAGCACCATACGTATTCCTAGCCTCACAGTAGTAGTATCCTCCATCCTCAGATTTGACGTTATTGATGCTGTACTGCTGTCCTGATCCGACTGGAGTGGATTCATTCATCTTAAACCAGGTGTAGTTCTCCACTGGTGGGTTGGCATCACTGCTGCAGGTAAGAGTCATTGAAGTGCGCTTAATCATTCCACCAGGATCAGAAAATGAAATGGTTGTGTTCTGTGGGGGGTCTGGATAGACATAAAGTAGATTAGAATTTTATCCTCATGGGCATGAAATCATTCTTATCATCCATTCAATTTATAATTTCTTTAATTTATGGATAATGGCTAATATCAATTAGCCATTATCCATTTGGGCATTGACCGTCCATGAGAAATTGAGTCTTGTGTCTACCAGGCACCAACCACATCAGGATCAGAGGCATGTACTGTAGAGTAGCGTCTCTGGCCTGGCTTAACACAATGTGCAGCAGCAGCATTGCAGTACTGGTAGTTTTGGTCAGTATAGAGATGCTCTGATTGTTTGTTGAGTGCTATTGAATATTACAGGGATGCATTTGACTGTAATATATATGCCATATGTTTTCCTATATTTCAAAAAGTTATGTTAATATACTAATATAGTATATTAGCATAACTTTTTGTAATGCAATGCAGGAAAGACCACTCACAGTAAACCTGCAGGTACACAGGAGAGGAATTCTCACTGACACCGTCACTGTAAGTCACATTGCAGAAATATCCTCCGCTGTCGGTAGATGAGATAGAATGGAAAGTGTAGGGATTCCCTCTCTCTACTATCAGGGTAGCATGGCTATCATGCTTATACCAGCTGTAGCTCTCCACTGGTAGACGGGAATGGCTGTTGCAAGTCAGAGTCACCCTGGAGCCTTCCAAAATGTTGTCAGGGGGACAGGCGGAGACAAACACTGAAGTAGTTTGTGAGACATCTACAAGAGAAAACATAAACAATTGTACTCCCCCCCAGCACACAACCTTCAATAGACGTTAATATTTGGGTTAAATCCCGTCGGCCAGTCGTGGCCATCATTTGAACCAAAAACAGACATCTATTTCAGACCACATTTCAACCAACCACATAAAGATGTCTACTGGACATCCATTTCAGACCACATTTCAACCAACCCAATAAAGAGGTGTACTAGATGTGAAATTCTGACCACATTTCAACCAACCAAATAAAGACGTTTACTGGATGTCCATTTCAGACCGAATTTCAACCAACCTAATAAAGACGTCTACTAGATGTCCATTTTAGACAACCTATCAACCAACCAAATAAAAGTGTCTACTGGAGGTCAATTTCAGACCACCTTTCAACTAACCACATAAAGATATCTACTGGATGTCCATTACAGACCACCTATCAACCAACCAAATAAAGACGTTTGCTGGACATCCATTTCCGACCACATTTCAACCAACCAAATAAAGACGTCTACTATACAGCTGTATCTCTCTCTCTCTCTCTCTCTCTCTCTCTCTCTCTCTCTCTCTCTCTCTCTCTCTCTCTCTCTCTCACACACACGCACACACACACACGTGATATGTTCAGACATCCACTATATATTGCAAAAGCAATATATATAAATTTGCAATATAAATTCCAAAATTAAATCATATTTTACTTGATAAACAAGTTTCATCCAAATCCATGCAGAACTTTTTGAGGTATTTTGTACACAGATAGACGCCGGCAAAAACAACCTCCTTGGCAAAGGTAATGAATGAAAATGACCAAAAGTACAATCATTTCCTATCCTAGAAATCTAGATGTACAGCTGCAAATAGATTTGCTCAGCCAGTATGTCTAGTAGCAAGCCATAGGGATCAAAACACTATATGTGCTTAGGATGGTCTTCGCCAAAAACAACACCCTTTTGAATTGGTGTTAAAGCGTCAGGCCACCATTCGTGGAAATAAGTTCATTTTGCACCTCCCCTCGAGTTAAGAAATTGAGTTTTACCTTTTTTCTGTTCATCAAGCCGTTCTCCGAGCCTGGTGATACGACTTGCAGCTCTAGCCTAGCATAGTTGCTTGAATCATATTTGAACAGCTAGCATCACGCCCGCTAGCATCTCGCTTAAAAGTAATAAATATTTCCGGTAATTTTCCATTTTAAATGTCTTCTCATCTCTAGTTGAAAAATGTAATAATACTTGCAGAAAATGAAACGTGGTGATTTCTTTGGACGAATTGGTTTGGAACTGTATCTTATTTCTGCGTAATGATCAATGCGCGTTGTATAGCAGCACACTCATATCAAAGCAGCCCCCGAAAATAGTCACAACAAACACAACACAAGTTCATGTTACATTCACTACGTGTGATTGATTATTACGCCGAACTGGATTATAGTTCCAAGATAATTAAGGAAATTGCCACGTTTCATTTTCTGCAACTATTTTTACATTTTCCAACTAGATATGAGAAGACATTTAAATGGGAAAATTACCGGAAATATTTATTACTTTTAAGCGTGATGCTAGCGGGTGCGATGCTAGCTGTTCAAATCCGATTCAAGCAACTATGCTAGGCTAGAGCTGCAAGTCGTATCGCCAGGCTCGGAGAACGGCTTGATGAACAGAAAAAAGGTAAACCTCAATTTCTTAACTCGAGAGGAGGTGCAAAATGAACTTATTTCCATGAATGATGGCCTAACGCTTTAACATCTTGTTTGTTCCTATGATTGGTTATAGGCGATCCTACTGAGTGCAGAAGTACTTTGAAAGATAACAGCATTGTTCTGCTCACGATTGAGTTTGGTTTATCTCTCAATACCAGACTAAACGTTTTAATGTTATCGGTTGGCTTGCCAAGCTAACCATTTCCCCTTGACAGATGTTAGTACCTCTGACATACAGTTGAATCCCTGGCTTTCCAATCCACTTCTGGCCATCAGGGTGTGTTAACGTACTGCAGTAGTAGATACCAGCATCTGATGTAGTCAATGACTCTATTGATAATTTACAGTTTTTATTCCCGTACCAACAGTTGGAACTGATTTTTGGTCTATGGAATTGGATGCCTGAAGCTGAATTCCTAAAGTTGCCTTTTGTCCAGTGAACTTGTTTGATGGTCACACCACTCGGGAGTGTGTAAGAGCAGGACAGGTCCACTGAATCCCCCACAGAAGCACAGATGCTCTGAGGATGGTAAGTAACACTCCACTGCTGGCCACACACACCTACCAGAGAAAACACACACTTGCACAGCTGAGTAGGGAAGAGACTACATGGTCACACATTAACATCTCTAATGTTTTTTTCTTTTTTTCAATGGTAAAATTAGAGAAAATGTGTATTAGGCCATGTTCACACAGAGAGTGTTTTTGATTTTTTTAAAACACCGCCACAAGGAGGTTTTATTTACTCCTCTGAAAAAGCACCTGACGTCAGACTCTTTTTGACAGCTGAACAATGAACAAGAACTTGTCACAAAGGAAGGTCTAATGAAAATTCTGAGTTTAGAACAAAAAAAAAAAAAATGGCAATTAAAATAATTAAGTAATTAAGCATCTAATTGTTCTCCTGAGTGAACATGTAGAGCGCTATGACAAGACCAAAATATTATATCATAATATCTACCACACAGAGACCATACACTATTAAAAAGGGCTAATTTTCTCATCCTTAACACTACAACAGGTGCTTGACAATGATACAAGTATAGCCTAAGCTAAAGTTTGTAGCCTAGCGTAATGACTGTAACATTTGTGTTCTAGAATGAACTCTTGATCGGTGCAGTTTTTGGACGGATACCCACTGTCAGTTTTTACTTCTTAAAAAAACACCCTGGCCAGGTGTTTTCTTAAAATAAAAAACTCTCTGTGTGAACACGCCCTTAGGCTACTTATTTCACTCTCAAGGATTCATCACAGTAATCATAAAAGGGAATAAATCACATTTGCCTTTTTTTTGACCAAAACAAGGTTTCATGGCAAGTTAGAGAGAAGTGTTTGTTGTACTGTACCTCTGGCTGAGAGCAGAATGGCAGCAGACAGACAAGTCACACATCTTATAACCATCAATGGCAAACCCTGAAATTTTCATATTCAACATTAATGTGACATGTTTTAAGGTTAGCTAATTATCCCAACTAGTACAGTATGATTGTTCAATATTCTTATGAGACTACATTAGTACTCAACATTTAATCAGGATATCAGCAGTTAAAATTGGTCCTAAAGAGAATTCACAAACTTTGCCTCCATAGATGACATCTGACCACAATTCACAGTGTGCAGTGGTATACAGAGTGTCATAGGGGCGCTGTTTCGCTCCTTACATTGTCTTGAGAAGAAACACTCTTGTGACATTTGAACGAGAGGAATTGTGAAGTAAAATATGAAGTAGATAACAGTCATATTATTAGGAAATATCTTTTCAAAGATAGGCTAATTATAATCCATGATTATAAATTATAATGATTATAAATCATTATGTTTTCAAAGAACATCATCTTCATTGACCAACTATTGTCTGTTTCCGCATTAAAGACAGTAGAAGAACATCAACAAAACAGAGGAATGGTTATGGTTGTGCAACTCTAATCTTCTAATAAATGAATATACGTATTGTGCACACTTGTCCGCAGTTATAACAGATTTAGACTCTCTTACCATGCCTCAGACTTGCATGTAGTCAGACAGACAGAAAAAGAACATATGAGCACTCAAGAGCTCTTAGCAAGGATGTGGTTTTACTGATGACACGGACATGACAACGGACATGGCATGTTGCTGGTGTGATGTCTAGACTCATTAGTATTCATGATGAACCTATTGCCTATATGCAAACATGATGTCTATACTGACTGAACTTTAATCCTCACCATGTAAGTTACATTAATATCTAACGAAAAGATCACAAATATGCTCTCCTGCAAAGAACATTACAGCCAACTTAGTGAGCTTGTAACAAGGATATTGTCACTGGTACTCTTTGTCATTTCATTCTTACAACTAGTGATCAGTATAGCCCATTGTCATCATGCGTTTGCCAATTTATGTGTTTCTATGATGCTATGCATTATGCTTTTTCAGGTACTTTATTCCTTTCTATTAATATTTATTTTAACTGTGCAGCTACATGGGCTTCTACAGAGATACAATTTCCTGAGTGGTTAGGTGGAGTTTTCACACATACAGTAGCTTGAATTCTCAGTTTAGCCCCTATTTTTGGCCGTGGTTTCTGCAAGCAAAGGACAACATTGTTCAAGAGTTTGGTGTATGAGTATGAATGCTTTTGCTTGTAGCTCAGTATTGCTGCAAGGCCTCTTTCGGCATCCAGCTCACTTACTAAATGCACTGCAAACCCTGACATATGTTTGATGAACATGATGTTTTAGTGGAAACTTACTAACATTTCAGTTTTTCAATTTAAAGATTAAGTGCATTTTCCCAAAAATAAAAGCATTTCAGACAAACTGAAAAGTTTTGAATGTACTTTCTCTCCGATATCCTTTGTGAGTATTTCAGCCGCCTCTTTGGACTGCACTCATGGTTAAAAAATGTCTGTGTTGCTGCAGGTTTTCACTTTATTGGGAATTTTGACTATTTTTGGACCAGGGACGATCTATTTGGAAGTGATGGCTTCCACCCAAATAGAGATGGAGTCAGACAACTGACCTTTATTTTTAAAAACTTCATAGCCTATGGTCTACATTGACAGTCCACCCAGTTTGACCCTCCCCCTGCCTCGTATGTCTCCCAGCCTATGAACGATGAGGGTCCTACTGGTAGTGCTCTGTGCTGTCCTATAACTGTATTAATAAGGGACAGGAGACCCCAATTGCATTCATCCTATGGAGTAAACTTGGCAAATCTTCAACAAGTCTCTAAGCAAACCCAGATTATTCAAGCAGTGCACAACACTACAATGAACTTTGCTCTACTAAATGTCAGATCTCTTTTGAACAAATCTTTTCTGGTCAATGATCTTGTCTGCTCATATAAACTGGACTTTCTAATTTTAACTGAGACCTGGCTAGACATGACAAATAGTGCGTCAACGCTTATTGAGTCAACCCCCCAGGCTATAATTTTATGAGTGCTACTCGTGCAAATAAGAAAGGGGGTGGTATAGCCACAATTTTTAATGCATTCTTCCTGTGCAGACAGGTGTCTTTTGGTGACGTTACTTCCTTTGAATACTTGTGCACAATTATTAAGGGCTCTCCTCAGATACTTGTATTAGTAATTTACAGGCCACCAAAGCACTCACCAAAAGTTTTTCTTGAGGAACTAGGTGAATTATTGTCTGCTATCTGCTTGGAATATGATCGTGTCATAATATCTGGTGACCTCAATCTCCATGTTGATAATCCAAAGAACAGCTATGCCAATGAATTACTTGTACTGCTTGACACATTCAATCTTACACAACATGTTCAGGGGCCAACACACTCCCATGGACATACACTTGACCTTGTAATCACAAAGGGTGTTAATATTTCATTAACTGTCAAAGACTTAGCTTTATCTGATCACTCTTGTATTTTCTTTTATGTGTCAACGTCACCACTTATGTCAAGCAACTCTGTGTTGACAGGTAGGAGAATGATTAACAATCACACCAGTGTTCTTTTTGAACAAGCACTTCTCTCTCAGCCCTTAAATCTACATCTAACGCATAACTTTGTAGATACTATGATGGAAGATTTTAATTCCCGAATGCTACAGATTATGGATGATATTGCACCACAAAAAATTAAGGAAATCAATAAGAAACAGAAAGCTCCATGGAAGCAAAGTCCATCAGTTAAAACTTGGAAGAGAGAGTGTAGGAAGGCGGAAAGACGGTGGCGCAAAACCAAGCTACCAGAACAGTACAACATATATAAGGAGGTACTAAAAATGTTTAATTCTGAAACTTGTAAAGCAAGACAGTTATTTTTCTCCAACATTATAAATAGGAACATAAATAACACTCGTGTTCTATTCTCTACAGTGGAAAAATTGACAAATCCTCCCCTCAGCTGGGACCTGAGGTCACCTCAACCAGTGCATGTAATGAGTTTGCATTATTTTTTAAGACTAAAATAGATCAGATCAGATTGAACATATCCTCTCATATCCAATCTTCCCAACAACCTGAACAAACTATAAGGACAGAAACTCAGGATATACTGTCCAATTTTAGCCTGATAAATACTGAAATCTTAATCAAAACAGTACAAAGTCTCAGCTCCTCTACATGCAGTGACGGACTGGGATAGAGAAACGGCCCTGGCATTTTGACCCACAACGCGGCCCCAAGACCCCCCAGTGCCCCCCCCCCCCCCTCCTCACGCACACACAGACACACACACACAGAGAGACACACACACACCACTTCACGGAAGTTGCAACAACTTGGTGACCGCGCACCACATGAAAACACATTGGTAAACACAAGGTGCATCCTCTTACTAGAACTAGGTGCATGGTGCATCCTACACGTCAAAAACAGTGCGTTATAACAAGCGCACTCTGCACTCGTTGGCCCGCCCCACACAGAGAGAAATTGTGACTATTAATAAAATAGTAGGCCTAGTAAACACTGAAGTTTCAGAAACCGACCTTTAAACAACAGGCACCAGGCAAGCATCAACGTGCCTACACACACACACTATACAATCAATGAACCAACCACTTTTGATGTCCGCTTTGCTCCCGCACCGCTTCTTTACGCAAAAGCCCCTTCTTAACGCTGTCCAGTGGACAGTGGCCCAGCTATATGATGACAAGACTATGAGTGGGAGTCAGTCCAACTTCTATGCTAACCAGTCCAGAGCTGAACGCAAAACAACATACCGTAGGCTACATCGATATGGCTACTAAAATGTATTTCAGCAAGACAAGCCACCAATTCGAGAGCCCATTACCAAGTCATGAAGTTTAGAATACAGTACGAATAAGAAAAACTACAACAGCCCCCAGATTACCACAAGCTAAAAAGGTTTACAGATCACATCACCTTGGCTAGTAGCGAGACTAGCCACGGACTGGCTTATGACAGTAGAAACGCGACCTTACGTGAAATAAAAAAAAGTGTCACGGCGGACACAAACAATGATTATTAATGGAAATCCTTCAGCCCCTACCTGGTCTTATTCGTAGCGTCGGGCGGTGCAACACATCTTCTAATATCCATATTTGTGTGGGCGAGAGACCTCTGCGTGCTAACGTTATTCCATGTGTGAATGGCCTTGTGATTTCTTGGCGATTGCAGAGACAAAACAACACACTTCTTCATGGTCTTCTTCCAAGCAAGCCAAGAAGCCGGCATAATAGATACTACGACATAGATTCGAACAGAACACCGTGTTTTCAGTGACAACAACCTTGAATTTATGGGACACTTCTATTTGTTGTCCGCCACACACCGTAGTGCTCACAGGAAGTTTATTGTCAGTCACTAGGGAAACGGAACCGAACGTGTACATTAGACACTCTGCCAACTGTCTTTTTAAAATCTGTTCTTCACCTCATAGCACCAGACCTGCTCAAAATCATTAATTCATCCTTGGAGACAGGCATCTTTCCCAACTCCCTTAAGACAGCGGTTATTAAACCTCTGCTCAAAAAACATAACCTGGACACATCCATATTAAGCAATTACAGGCCCATATCCAATCTGCCTTTCATTGGTAAAATCATTGAAAAGGTTGTTTTTAATCAGCTTACCTCCTTCTTGACAGTCAATAATTGCCTTGACAATTTTCAATCCGGTTTTAGGACTAACCACAGTACCGAAACAGCACTTGCCAAAGTCCTAAATGACATTCGGCTTAACACAGACGCAGGTAATGCATCCATTTTAGTATTATTGGACCTTAGTGCGGCCTTTGATACGGTGGATCATACCATACTCCTCCGGCGTCTTGAGCACTGGGTTGGCTTCACTGGTGCAGTACTTAATTGGATTAAATCCTACCTACTGAATAGGAGTTTCTTTGTCTCAGTTGGAAACCACTCTTCATCATCAACACCTCTGACATGTGGGGTCCCTCAGGGCTCGATCCTAGGGCCACTACTATTCAACCTTTATATGCTGCCACTAGGACAGCTCATAAGACAGAACTCCATCTCATACCATAGTTATGCTGACGACACACAAATTTATCTCCCTTTAATACCCAATGACTACACCCAGATTGATACTCTCTGTCATTGCATTGAAGAAATAAATAATTGGATGTCCCAGAACTTTTTAATGCTTAACAGAAGCAAAACTGAGGTTATTGTCTTTGGAAAGAAAAATGACAGACGACAGATTTCTGCCTTGCTTGAAAAGAAAGATTTAACACCAAAAGATGTAGTTAAAAACCTTGGGGTCACTATTGACAATAATTTAAATTTTAGCAGTCACATAAAAGCAGTTACAAAATCATCATATTTCCATCTTAAGAACATTAATAAACTGAGAAATTTCATGTCAAAAAAGGATTTGGAAAAACTCATTCACGCTTTCATCTCCAGCAGGATAGATTACTGTAATGTGCTTTTTACAGGTCTTCCCCAAAAGCTTTATAAAACCACTCCAACTCATACAAAATAACGCTGCTAGAATCCTCACCAGAACAAAAAGGAGAGATCACATCACTCCAATATTAAGGTCTCTGCATTGGCTCCCCGTTAACCACAGAATTGATTTTAAAGTGCTTTTACTGGTTTTTAAATCTTTGAAGGGAATAGGACCAATCTACTTACAAAATATGTTTACACAATACTCACAAACAAGATCTCTCAGATCTCAACATAAGCAGCTACTACACAAACCAACTGTCAAAACAAAGCAGGGAGAATCAGCTTTTAGCTACTATGGTGCTCATCTTTGGAACCAGCTTCCAGAGGACATTAAAGATGCCTCAACAGTCACCATCTTTAAAACTAAACTTAAAACCAAGCTTTTTTCTGATGCCTTTGGTAACTAATTCTACTTATTTTACGTGTTTTCTACTTATTTATGCCTTATTTTTTTATTTTTATTTATTTCTTTATTTTCATTTTGTTTTTATTCATCTTGCTTGTTGTTTATGTGTTTTGTTTTTTTTATTAAATAGATTAGTTGTTGTCTGTGTCATGTAAAGCACATTGAATTGCATGAAAATTGTATGAAATGCGCTATATAAATAAATATGACTTGACTTGACTTGACTTTGCAAAACACTAGACAAGTTATATCAACTAAGGAAGTATGCTACTTTGTTGAGTTAAAACCACTATTTGTCAACTGTCATCATAGGTTGGTCACAGGTATTTCTGAATCAAGTCACAACATTCAACTTCTTAGACCAAATTGATTCCTTATGGTAAGAAGTAAACTGCATAGAATCCCATAATTCTTTGCTGCAATGTGTTAAAGTATTACATGCTTTTTTTAAATTGCCACAATACTCCATTCAACTCGCATAATATAGATGTCTCTTTCATATATAACTGTTAGTTGTGTTTTGTACGTTTGCAAGAGATGAGCTAGGTCAAAAAATCCCGCCCGGTGCTTCGTACGGTCTGGTTGGTTCGTCTGTTCAATGTCGGTTCTGAAATATCTTTCGATGGACTCGATATCAGATGCTAGAGCCCTTGGGGGCGCTGCATCTGAAGTGAGTGAGATTAGATGAGAACTGTATAGAGAATTGTCATCATTATAAATATGTGTAGTATTTAGAAAAGACAGGGTCAAATGCATCCAATGTTAGTGTGTTAGGCCGGAATCTTTCAGAGCCATAGAAGGACAGCAGGGCACCATTGACTATGAGAGTCACTGAAAACCAGCAGCCCCTGTTGGCCAAGCTGTTACAGTGCAACTCATGATGTTCATATTCATAAAGACAGCAAAAGGACACTACTGACTCTGAGAGCCCCAGCCCCCCACAAGAGCCTAAAGGACACTGCTGACTCTGAGAGCCCCGGCCCCCCACATCTCCACCATAGTTCACTGAGGCAATAGCAGTGAGGCCACCAAGCTGATCTCCCCCTGGTGGCCAAACTGCTACAGTTCAGAAGGATGGGTGCAGGCTTCACTCAAGAGTCTTTTTGTAATTTTTAAGAGTGCTGGCCCATAAATTTATGCAGTCAAGAATCAGGAAAGGAGGCCGCCCTATACATATACACTTTTAATTCACACAGATGCATTTCGGCATTCTGCCTTCCTCAGTGTGTTCCACTTCCACACTGAGGAAGGCAGAACGTCGAAACGCGTCTGTGTGAAAAAAATGTGTATATGCATAGTGCGGCCTCCTTTCCTGATTCCAAACTGCTACAGTGCAACCAGTGGTCCTCCAGTCCTACCAGAGAGTGCTTTCAGTAACATGTAAAAGTAGCCTTTCAGACTAGACTGTCTGGACACTCTTGGTATTCACTTTAGATTGTGGTTGATACTATGTGGGACCTTTCTTTTGGCTGCAAACCTATTTGGTCTGTCTTCATCATATGTTTGCTGATTGTAGACAAGTTCCCAGATGTAGCCCTGCAGCAAAATGCAATACTGAGTGAGGGGGCAATATCCTGGCTGACCACACAGGAAACTACATCTCTGCAGAGGCGAATAAACAGTAAAGACATGGTACCTACTACTACTTTAGTTGGAATAGTTAGCCAATCAGTGACATCAGCAATGTATGTTGTGTTGACCACATGCTTACAGCTCAGCATGGTACAACTGATGTTCCGCATTTGTCATCTGGATTGGACTGAGTGATCGACCCAAGTGCATTGGTGAGATATGGTAAGAAACAGCCCTTATGGTCACCAACACAACATACTGTAAACAATAACAATGTCTGTTGAATAATCTGTTAGCAAAGCTTTTGTTGCAAACTTTTCTTTCTTTCCGCCTCTGACATGCCTTTCTGCCCAACACCAAGAATAAACCACAGCCCAACACCTAAAATTAACATCCTCCTGATCACACAGGAAACTACATCTCTACTGAGACAAATATAATATGAAGTATGTTAACACTCAGAGGCTCGAAGCCTAGACTGTTTGGCAATCTGCTATACCTCGACATTTTGAAGTTTTTTTTATCTAAATAAAAACATCTGAAAAAGTGGCATATGGTGATATTCTAGAAAAACAGTGGACTGATAAGGAGCATACAGCATGTAAACATAAAGAGGTTCAAGTAGACCAGTGCAAAGAGGAACTACTTCAGCCAATCAGTGACGTCAGTAATGTATGCAGTGTTGACCACTTGTTTACAGCTCAGCTTGGTACTAATCTTCCGTATTAGTTATCTGGATTGGACTGAGTGAACAGCAGCGGTGAGACATGGTAAGAAACAGCTAGACAAAAAAGTCTGTTTTATAAGGATGGTAGGCATATTGAAAAATCTGTTAGTATGCTTTTGTTGGATTTAGTTTCAACTTTCATGAAAATAGCAAATTACTAAAACATGATCTGCAAATGTTGAAATCTTCAGGATGTGCAGGTGACTGTAAAGAGTGGTGTGGCTTCTCTGTTTATGGTGATTATCATTACATCTAAAGGTATGTTACCACTTGTGTTTCTTTTCTGTTTGTGTGACAGTTGAATTGCTCACATTCTAACTGGAGCCATGTGATAGAAAAGCTTGTTGTGTGAATGTTTTATGCGGTGGTTTTTGTGGGTATTGCATCACCTTGTGAGGTTTACAAAATGCTTGAGTTTGGGGAGAAATACAGAGACTTTATTATAGGAGGAGACCCAGCACTCACTGTATTGCCTCATTGAAATGCATTGGGAAAGTTTGTTACGTGAAGATGGCTGACTTCAGAAACAGGAAGTCCTGCCTCGCAGTGAAAAGAGCCAATCGTGTTGTTTGAAGTAGCATGATGGACGCTTACCTTTTGTCATCTGCGCAGACGCAGTGAGAAATTGGTGTTTAGAATAAGTCTTATTAAGCGCCATTTGGGCGACGTCCGTGACGATATTGACACCTTTCAATTACGATTTAAACGAGGATTCAAACAGTGTGCTTGTTAATTGCATGCAACCTGCTCATCTGGATCTCCCCATTCATTTAGATAGGGCCTTGCACTTACTAAGTCAAAATAACTCCCCGAAGGCATCTCCAAGATGGCTGCCGGGTGAACGGACTTACCTTAGAAGGACTTTGAGAAATGTCCTTAGTACCAGCTTAATTAGATTGGGAGAAGTGGGCCTCAGGATCTATATCATGTAGCAGTAAAAAGGTGCACTCTTAATTTGAATGCACTACAGCTGAAAATGTACAAGGACTTTTATCGGTTTGGAAAATAACGGAGGGAGAAACACAGAGAGTAAAAGATTTGGATAGCTAGTGAACAGCCTCCTTATGTTGTGTACTGGAGAAAAAGTTAAATAAATCTTCTAAAGTTCTACATAAAACTGAGCTCTGTGCAGTTTCTAGACACCCCACTTTTACATCATAGTTGGGGGCTTTGTTCAAAACATTATGTCCCTACTCCCTACACATGGAATTATTCAATGAAAACGTTGCTGATGAGTTTCAAAAACGAGGGAAGCACACAGTTCACAAACATTCTTTTAAACACCCATGCACTTTTTACTGTCTCATTTTTTTCATTTTGAACAAAGTTTCAGTTTAACAGACCACATTGACAAGGTTGTGGTTGTCTCCATTTGAACTGCAAAGATCACGTTCAACATACAGAAATTAGTTTCCCTGTTTAGTCTGAATGGGTCATAGTAGTATTGATTGTCCATTCTTACTGAAGAATTTTCCTCAAATATGAAAATAGACTGTTAACTCATGGGCACAATGATATTGTTTATCCACCTGTTTTGTGTGTACTTTGTATACTCTCTTACAGTGTCTGGTGGAGACTTGAGCATCACTTATAGGAGTGACAGTGTCTGTGGATTTGTGGGATCATCAGTGGTGATGGCCTGCTATTCCACCCTCCCCATTGGTCAGTGCTACTGGAGTAAAGGAGACACTGAGGATGCTGCTGATCTAAAAGATGAACCAAACTATAAAGGCAGAACCAGAATAAAGATTTACCCTGAATCTAAAAGCTGTCGGTTATATATGTATACACTAACTACATTAGATGCCAGTAAATATCATTGCCACATAAAAACACACAGTTATCAGGATTGGACAACTGGACAGCCAGGGATGCACCTTCATGTTAAAGGTATCAAGAAAAACACAAACTCATCACACTTGTTTAAGATCCACATTTAATGTGTTTATGTTTTAGCCTGGTTCTTACCCACACTGATCTGCTGTGCCAAGTCAGTCTGGCCAATTTCATTCATCTTATTTACCATTTTGCCATGTCCAACTTCCATAAGGTAGGATTGACAGACAAAATACCTCTGCAGGCATTGCATTGCACTGTGATGGGGTAAAAGCCCAGGGTTTTGTGATTAGTCTTCTGTTTATGCTGAACAGGAAGTGGAAATAGGCTTAGTAGCTAGACTATAACAGATTAAAAAAAAAAAAAAAAAAAACAGGCTACAAAACATTTTGCTTGTTGTTCATATCAAAAAATGTAATTGAAAAAACCTTTTGGTGAGATTTCTCTGCATATGTCATGTCAAGATATATATCAAATATACATTGTATTTATGATTTTTATAGCTTCTCCATCAAGACCTACTGTCACAATCAGTCCCACTGGAGACATTCTGGAAGGAATAGATATGAATCTCACCTGCAACAGCATAGCTGATTTACCAGTGCTGGGATATGCCTGGTACTACAAGAAAGGTACAGGACAGTACCAGCCCCTGGGTTCTGGGCCTACCTACACGACCTACACCATCAAAAACATCAGACATAACAGCAGTGGTCATTATTTTTGCAGTGCAACATATGAATGCAACTCCATGACCTCAAGTGCTGTACACCTGCAGATTTTTTGTAAGTAGCTTTTTTCAATGTGGATTCATTTCAATGTGGCTATCAATTTTTCATTTGTACATTCAGCATTTTCCCCTCTGTCTTTTTCAGATCCCCCAAAGAACACAACCATCTTCACTGATTTCTCGGAGTCTTCTGTGCTGGCCAAAGGCAGTAGTGTGACTCTGTCCTGCAGCAGTGATGCTCACCCACCTGTGGAGATCTACACCTGGTTTAAGATGGAGATGTCTGAACCCATCGGATCAGGAGAGCAGCACAACATCACTAACCTTGGCATGAATGATGGAGGACAGTACTACTGTGAGGCCAGGAATAAATATGGAGCCCAGAAATCATCTTCTGTGTCCATTACAGTTGAAGGTATCAGTGCATGTTCACATTTCTTCATGTTCACATTTCTTCAGTAATGATTCTTACTAACAGGCTACTTGTACTTGCATCTGATATTCTCCTAAACCTTTCCCCCATTCTCCATGTGTCATGTGTTCCCTGCAGGAGACCAGAGTTCTATAGTGACTGCTGTGGTTCCAGTCCTCATCTGTGGACTAGTGGTTCTGATCTGTGTGCTGCTCTGGGTCTGGTGAGTCCATGGGACAAAGAGGAAACCATGTGTTGAAGTTTTAGAATTTAGCTCATGACTGTAAATGTTTATTTGACAAAACTTTTCATTTAATTTTGTTTTATTTCGGGGTTTTTTAAAGGCAAAAGAAAAGGAGACACACAACAACGGAGCAGGTAATGTGTCTTATTCCAGTGTTAGTGTCTGTCTATAATGATACATCAGTATCTAACACTGTGTCCTAACTGAAAGCAACTGTCGGCTTGTCATGTAGCATTGTTGACTGTTCACTGTCTACATAGAGTTCGTTAAATATGACTTTCTATTCGATTAGGTTCTCCATCTGACTTAACAACGCAACTTGCGCGACTAAAATAGAAACGGACCGAGCAACTACATTCTTTTTAAAAAGTTGTGTCGCAATGTGACTAGTCGCGTTGCATCGCATAGCATTCAGTTAGGACATTCCAATAAAAAACAAAGTGATGGAACACTTTTTGACAAACACATGCAGTTCCATCGTCTCAACGCGACTCATGACTTGCATCACAAGTTCAGTTAGGACACGGTGTAACTCTGGCTCTTCATCTGTCTCGTCAGGACCATCAGTATTTCACTGTCTCTGGTCAGAGCAGAGGAGCAGAGAATGATGACCAGTACTCCACCATCCAGCCCAGTGCCTCCAGACTGACTGCAGGACGTGCTGAGGATGATGATGCCCAGTACTCCAGTGTCCTGCCAAAGCACCTCAGACAGACTGCAGGAGTTCAAAGGGACGATGTCCAGTATTCCAGTATCCACTTCAAAAAGGCCGATGGTGCAAAAAGGTGAGTTTTCTGTTCACATAATACACTGTTCAGTGTTCTTCATTAGCTAGAGAACTACAGGGTACAGAAATGAGATTAGTGAGGTTGTGTGGTATTTACACAGCTGTATGTCTGTGTGTGGCTAATGTCTTTTTCGTGTAGTTCCCCAGTTCAGCCAGAGGAGGAGCTCTCTCCCAGTGTGGAGGCAGGACTGGATTCTTCTGTTGTCTACAGCAGTGTGAAACCCAGAAGAGAGTAGCTCTGGAGATGCATCACAACCACTGAAATCTACCAGTGACCTGGAGGCATATATTATAAAGGACACAGGTCATGGACTGTACAGGTTATTTACCACAAAGTTGTGTTTGTTTTTTGGTTTCCTTTTTTCTGAATATACTGTAAACATCTACTTTGATCCAACATTTGTCCCTCTATCTTTGTATCTTGAATTTGTTATTCTATGTATTTAACAACTGTCATACTGTATATGAGAGCATTATTTGTAAAGTGCATTTTTTCAAATAAACCATACTACTTGAAAAGAAGTACACTCACTGCATTCTGCACTGCATGTGGCTGAACATGGCCGACTAAGAAATGGGACATACCAAACAGAGGGGAGAGTGGAATAGGCCAGATTCAGACCAAAACCTGAGCATAAGCAGCGTGGGTGCGGCTTTGGGGCAATTTCGTTTAGAATGCATGTTAACAGGTTAGGTTCTGTACAGCTCCCATGCTGCTTTTTTAAATAGAAAGGAGTTCTATTTTTCAAAGCTTTTTCAGCGTGCTAGGCAGGCCTTGCGCTATTTTTACACATGTAGGCTAGGCTATGGCATTGCAATTGGGTAGCCAACATGGAGCCTTTTTTTAAATTTATTTCAAGTGGTTTCCTTGGTCACTACCTCCGACCTCTTTTTTAATCGTCTCTGTGAATGCAGAAACCAAGACCAAAAATAGGTGCTAAACTGAGGGTTGTTCAAGCTATGTGAAACTCCACTTAACCACACAGGAAACTATATGTCTGCAGAGGTCCATATAGCTGCCCAATCATACTTTAGAGGGACATTGGAGACTTAATATGAGAATAACATGTAATATGAATATACCATAAAGCATAGCATCATATAAACACATAGAAGAGCAAATGCATGATGACTATGGCCAATACCGATCATAGTGAACTTCAAGTTTACCAGACACAAAGTTTTTGTTGTTTGCATGCTCTAAAACGTCTAAGACGTTTTGTTCTGTTATAAACGATGGTGAGGAAGAAAGTTCAATCAGTCAGTAGACATCATGTTTGCATATGGGCAATAGGCTCATTATGAATACTAATGAGTCTAGAGATCACACCAGCAACATGCCATGTCCGTTGTCATGTTCGTGTCATCGATAAAACCACATCCTTGCTAAGAGCTCTTGCATGCTCATATGGTCTGTTTTCACCATCTATCATTAAGACTGACTACTTGGAAGTCTGAGGCATGGTAAGAGAGCTTAATTCTGTCATAATTAAAGATAAATAAAGTACACTAAAAAAGTAGGCAATATGTGTAGTTATTTTATTTAGAATATTAATGATTAATTTGATTTGACGATGTCGTTCTGCTACTTTGTAATGCGGAAACAGGCAACGATTCTAGTTAATGAAGATGTACATTGAAAAGATAATGATCAGTTTCTGTGTGACTGTTTAACGTTTAATCTTAAAATAAATCTACCGGGTAAAATGTTCCTGAACAAGCTTGCATTGTGTCGTATCTGCGGAGGTCATTGAGTTATATAAAACAAACTTACAAAGGCGTACATTTTCACCAAAATTATCATATATATTATCATATCATTTTCATTACTCACAATATTTGTTGTTTTGAAGAGTAACACTTTATTTGGTACCATCATAAGACTGACATGACACTGTCATTACATAACTTCTAACGTACCCTAACCCTAACTCTAACCATGACAAATACCGGGAGACACTTAATGACAGAAGTCATGACAGGTGTATAAAGTTTATGACAGATTCATGACAACGTCATGTCATAGTTAATCAGTGTTGGGAAGTAATTAGCTACAAGTAGTGAAGCTACTAGCTTAACTACATTTCTGAGTAGATTGGCTGTGGTGTATCTATTTTCTGAATCTCATAGCTTTTCATTAGTTTAGCTACTTTTTTGGCCATGTAGTGTGGTAGCTTTTCCACAAGCTACATTTTCAGGGCATCAGTTCACAACAGCAAATCTTTCATCTAGGCCATGCATGTAGGATCAGTTCTTTACAGTACCGCGATGCATTTATTGCCTGACAGGTGCCATAATAAAAAAAAAGTCCATGATGAAAATCAATTGTGTGCTCTATCATGTGTCAATTTGATGTAGTTTAATTTTAAAAATGTTTTACCCATATAAAACTAGGCTACATTTAGGTAGAATTCGTTAGTTACTACTGTATGTCTGTTTGAGAGACCTGATAGTTTGATCACTAAAATAATTAATTTAGACACAAAAGAGCTTAGAGTGCTCAGGAGGCTGTGCACACAATGTTACTCAGGTGCTCATCTGTACCGGGTGAAGTGTAAGTCCAAAATGGGAGGAAAGAGCAGAGGGACTCTGAGATTTGAAGTATAAAAAAAATATTTTAAAAAGCCTTTAATATAACATGGCAATTCTGTTTAAAAACACATGGGCCTGAAGCGGCAATAATGGCCTTCATCAAATATCAGAGTGCCTCTGCTCTATCCTCCTTTTTGGACTTATTTATAGGTTTTTTTTGTGTATTAAAAAGTAGCCTCACAATAGTTAAGCTAATTCTGACATTTTGTCATAGCTTAGCTTGCTACATTTTGTCTTCTGGTAGCTTTGGTGTAGTGAAGCTATGATGTGGAGTAACTGGTAGCTTAGCTTGTTACATTTACTGAGTAGCTTGCCCAACACTGTAGTTAATGACAGTGTCATGTCAATCTTATGACGGTATCCTCAAATCAAGTGTAACCAGAGGGGTTATCTTGATCTACCGTCAGACACAGGCCACATGAACATTACGGATTACAACACGCTTTACCTCAAGGGGCTGCTATGACATCCAAAACATAATGTAGTAATGTCTCGCATCACTATTACTGAACACAACTTGGCATATGTAAAGTAATCAAATGTATTTGAATGACCACCTTGAAAAAGGCCTTGGAAATTATTGGTAGACACAGTATTCAGGACAGTATATTGTAAAAACATCACCAACAATCATTTTGTTTTTCATATACACTTTGGTTTTACCGATATGACAATTATTACAATGGCCTATATGTAGAATTACGTCTACTCATGACATTGGTAGCCTATAATGCAATTACAATTTCATAGTCTAAACAAGTACTTAACAGTACTTAACAGTATATTGATAAGAATTCAGACATTGGGATCTAGTATCTATGCAGTAGAGAATAATTTGCTGTTTACACTGCTGATATTGTAACTGTACATTTTAGGGCTTCCTGCTGATGATGGGCCTATGTGTGAGCTCTCTGTTTGTAATATTCCTGTTCACCGTTCAAGGTAAAAACTCTGTCTGCAACTTTTATTTTTGACCAAACACTTATACAAAGTGTCATGAGAATCTAGGTATGCTATTACATAAAGCTTTTGAGTGAGTTTTGAAAACTCTTGAAATTATTTGGGGTAAATAATGGCTTTGAATTAGATGGAATGTCTGGGCTTACAATACATTAATTGTGTGTGTGTTTTCTGCCGTAGATGTGTGTGGCGGAGAGTGGAATGCCACTTATGAACCTATGAGCATGTGTTCCACTGTGGGAGAGACAGTTTGTACAAAATGCCTTCACTACGGTGGGTATCGTGCTTACTGGACAAAACAAAACTCTGTTGATGCTCCAAGTCTTTCTGATGATGTTAAATATAGAGAGAGAATCAATACAGGCTGTGTACAGAACATGCAAACAGGAGGACTATGTCGTTTGTGCATAAACTCACTGACTGCATCAGATACTGGCACATATTACTTTGTTGTAATAACATACGATAAAGGCCACATGTGGACGTGGATTGGACAGCCAGGGTTTCAGCTGTATGTCACAGGTAAAATGAAAATACAATTTTAAACCTCAGAATATTGTAATATATACAGAGACATAATCACATACATGTATTTAATACTGTACAGATACTTCACTGGTGTCCATCAGTCCACCTGGAGACATATTGGAAGGAACTGATGTGACTCTGACCTGTATCAGTAGATCTCATCTACCAGTGCTGAGCTACGGCTGGTACAAGAAAGACACATCAACAGCGCTAAATACTGGAAATGCACATACACACACTATCACACATGTGAGATCTGGGGACAGTGGTGTATATTACTGTAAGACAACAGATATATGTGGCTCTCGGGAATCCACTTCTGTGCCAATACAGGTTCTCTGTGAGTGATTTGCTAATTGATTTGCTAATTTTGTAAATGGTGTGAATGAGGAATGTTCACCACTGATATAAATCTGTTATTATTGTTCTTCTTAGCGGCCGTTTACACTGACACGCTTTTTTCACCTCCAGGCGCTCAAATTGTTTCCCTATGGAACGATGCAACTTGACTGTTGATACACGCCTCGCGTAGAAATGCCCTAGGTGCAAGGTGAAAAAACAACAAGCGACTAAAAAACGCAAGCACTCAAAGTTGAAAATAGTTTAACTTTTGAGGACGCATTTTCTTCAATAATGGGTCGTTGGCTAGTTGCCAGTCATAGCTAAGTCAGGGACTTAAGGGCAATTCAGACTGAAGATCCGCGGCGAGACGAAACGGGTTTAGAACGGAGTTGCGGCGGTTTGAATGAATCGTTGCAGGTTGTTGCAGGCAGTTGCAAGCCGTCCAAAAGGTTTAACATGTCAAATCACAGTTTCAGAGTTTTAGAACGTCCAAGTATATAGGCCTAGAACGCCGCAGCCCGTCTCGTCGCGGATCTTTGGTCTGGAACTAACTTTACAGGTTTAGCCAAATCTAGCTGTCATAGCAACAAGACGTACATTTATCAGTTTTAAAATTTTAAATTTTAAAATTTCAGAACATTTGTGTCTTAGAAAACCACGTTCAGTGAACGGCTTTACAAAACAATTCTCGTTCAGTGCCACTACTGCACTTTGCCTGTATGTTTATTGTCAAATGGTCTTTTGCACAAATATGCATTGTGTTTAGATGCTCCAAAAAACATCTCAGCACTGGTTGAACCTACTGGACCGTTAAATGAGGGAAGTAGAGTGACCCTGACATGCAACAGTGATGCCAACCCACCAGCGGTCTACACCTGGTACAGGAGAGAAGTTAATGCATACCTGAAGAGAACAGAGCAACTCATCTTCAACACAATACATTCAACAGACAGTGGAGTCTACTACTGCCAGGCAAAAAATTCTTATGGACATAACTACTCTGAAAATATATTTTTACAGATATTATGTGAGTATTGAACAGTAAAAATGTAAGTCAAATTTCATGATTTAGCATTCTATCCAGTCAATAAAATGCTCCTATCCCTTCCAATTAGTTTTTTTTTTTTTTCTAGATCGCCCAAAAAACACAACAATAATAATCTCTGGTTCAGTGACTCTGACCTGCAACAGTGATGCCAACCCACCAGTGGAGAACTACACCTGGTTTAAGGTGAAAGAGTCCACTCCAGTAGGATCAGGACAGCAGTACAGCATCACTAACATCAGCTCTGAGGATGGAGGACAGTACTACTGTGAGGCCAGGAATAAATATGGAGCTGAGAACTCTACTACTGTGTTCATCACATATGAAGGTATCAGTGCATCTTCATATTTCTCAGTTTTCTACTCCATTCTATTTCTCAGAGATTCTCCTTTACCCCTTTCTGAATGTATGACAATACAGCTAATTTATACACGAATCTGACGAAACTACCAGAAGTAAGCAGACGCCATTATTGAGTTGCCTTGATCACCAATCTGTCCATAGGGATAACGTGATAGCACACCATAAAATACCGTGATTTTCGAGATTCACTACTACTTGTATAATGTCAGAGTATTCCATAGTCTTTGCAGTTAGCTGTCATTGACTATGCATTGTCAAAAAAGTTTGATGTCAGTCCAACAATGGCGTTGTCACAAGATGGCAGCCTACACAAAACGCTTCTCAGATTTGTCTATACTTTGTTTATTTATGTCCTTGACCTTTTGTTTGTATGTTTGGTACACATCTACACTGATTATACCTGCGGATACACATTACATGCATTTACAAAGGAAACAATGTCTCTGAGCTTTTTTGTGTTTATCCTTTTGGCCAGATGTACACGGTTTTCAATGCATTAATTAATTAATTAATTAATCAATTAATTAATTATACTCTTTGTTTGTACATTGTCAATAAAAAAGTAATGTCAAAGTAAAAGCATGTGTTCCCTGCAGGAAACCAGAGTTCTGTAGTGACTGCTGTGGTTCCAGTCCTCATCTGTGGACTAGTGGTTCTGATCTGTGTGCTGCTCTGGGTCTGGTGAGTCCATGGGACAGAGAGACCTGAGGAAAATGAAAAATATATTGTATTTTCAGACTTCTTAGAGTGCTTATGGCAGCCAGTAGGTGTTTTTATTGACCAGCTTTGTTGTATGCTGTTGACAAGTCATACAGTATGCAACTATTTACAAAACAGTTTTTTGTTGTTGTTGTTGTTGTTGTTGTTTTTTTCTCCCTGTATTTGCTTTGTAGGAAACTGAAAAGGAGGCAGAAACCAGAAGGACAGGTAACACAATAGGTGTCAATTTATTCAGTCCATTTCAATTTATTTAGTCCATCCTGCTTCATCATCTCACGTTGTTTTTCATACCTCACCTCAGGTCCAGACCAGGTCCAGGGACCCCAACCACCAGACCAGTGGAGGGAGAGCTCAAGATGATGTACAGTACTCTAGCATTAACTTCCAGAGCCCTGGAGATCACAGTACAACTGGTCCCCCTAGTGGAGCTGGAGATGATGTACAGTACTCCAGCATCAACTTCCAGAGGTCTGGTGGTTGCAGTACAACTGGTCCCCCTAGTGGAGCAGAAGATGGTGTACAGTACTCCAGCATTAACAGTACTCCAGCATTAACAGTACTCCAGCATTTGGAGGTCAGAGAGGAGCTGTCGGTTCCCCTGGTGGTGAGTCTGCAGGAGGAGGAGAGAATGATGTTCTCTACTCCACCATTCAGTCTCACAGCTCCAGTCACGCTGCAGGAGCTCAGGGGGATGATGTTGACTATGCCAATGTTCATTCAAAGCACTCCAGACAGACTGCAGGACGTGCAGAGGGTGATGCCCAGTACGCCAGTGTCCAGTTCAAAAAGAAATCAAGGGCAGATGTACATATTTGACCAGCAGGAAGACATAAAATCCAGGTGTTAGCTTAAAGAGGGCCTAAATGTATTTTTAAATCATTATTATGTTTATTCCACCTAATTTTGCCCCGCACCTTTTTGTAGTTTTTTTTCTTCCGCAATATACTTTGATTGTCTTGAAACTTCTGTTAGCCACCTACCTCTCTTTCACATCCACATAATTTTTACGTGGGATGTTTACCCGCGGAATAAGGTGATATTAGAGAGGTTTATAAAGCACATGTTTTTTTTTTTTTTTTTTTTTTTTTTTTGTGGTTTTTCCTGACTAAAAACAATGTTTGGACTTGAATAAGGAGTTATTGTACTGAATTACTTCATTGATCAATGCTATTTATCTTTTTATTATTGTTGTAATGCTATAGCTCACACACAATATTGTCTAATTAAAGTCATAAACTGCATCACCGTCTTTGCTCTTTGCCTCAGCCTCATTTTCACATTTTAAATTTGACAATTGCATGCATAGCTAAATATTGAGATTAAACAATGAGCGCTATACACTTGTGAAAAAAAGTGCTCCACAGCGAGATCTTTCTTATTCTCTTTGTCATTCACTGAGACCTGTATAAATAATGTGAGGACATAAATCCATGTGCTTTTATGTAGGCTGATGGTTGATGCTTTAATGGTAGAAATGGCAATATCATCATGAGTGGTTTTGAGACCATTATGCTGGGTTTGGGATGGAAAACTTCCAAATCAACTGGCAACAACAAAATCTCATCTCACTTGCGTGGCTAAACTACTATTGTATAACTGCTGCCCTTCCTTTAGAACAGTGGCTCTCAAAGTGTGGTCCGCGATCAAGCTCAAGTGGTCCGCAAGAGGATTTAAAAAAAAAAGAAGAAGATGAATTTAGTCTGTTTCTATTATTTGAAAGCCAAAGAGGAGTTGTACAATAAATACTACGAGGCAGACCTGTAATTTATATTAAACTCAAGCTATCTGAATTTGAAGTTCCCATAAATGAAGAATTAGAATTGCCTATTGATTTGGTCAAAGGGTAAGAGGTAGCAGCATGCAACTTGGTGAGGGGATGTGAGGGTAAGTGGTCCCTGAAAAAACATTTCTTGAGCAAAGTGGTCCTCGGTCTAAAAGAGTTTGAGAAACACTGCTTTAGAAGGATACAGCTTAAATTATAGAGGGTATTGCAGGCCACTGGTGAATAGCGGTGGAGAATGAGCCCCCTTACTGTCAATCACAAATTTAATTTCCAGAATCACTTTGTTCTCAAGCAAATTGAGCAGAGGGTTATGCATTCATTTTTAAAGACACTGGCCTCTAGGTGGCCAGTGTTCAGTGTGTCTCAAACATTTTCAGACTGAGGACCTCTTTTTTTCTCTTTGCTGTTGCCAAATTTGGCGATCTGTTGCCAGAGTAACATAACAGGACTACCAATACAAACTCAGACAGTTGTGACCACATATTTTTAGACTTTCATTTCCTAATTGGGATTTTCTACAAACTGTCTATGAAAAGAGAGAGAAAGGGGAAGAAAGTAAAACATAATTGTTCCATCTTTTCCTAATAGTGTTCTACTTTTCCCTACCACTGTATTTCTGTGGTGATACTCTCTATAAACAGTCCGGTTTGTCAATAAAGATAAATAAAGACACATAAAGCCTCCCCTGAATTTCTCTGCCTGGACTCCTGTTTCTCGCGAAACGTTTCACGTTCATCACAACAGTACTCAGGTCATGATAAACATGTGAACAATTTGTGTATAAAGAACTCTCAGCAAATAATTAGACAGAAAAGAATGGGTTTTACATCTGTTCCCCATAATGCATGCAACTTTACGCAATGGTAAGTAAAGAAGAACAAGTGCAAACATAGAAAGAGGCCATCTCTAAAAAGTCTAAAAGAATCTCTCTGAGCAATTTCCTTCCTGTGTCATAGGCTGCGTGAGAAGTGTTAGTGTATGTCCAAGACCAAAAAAGAATTGATGTCTACATGTTGCACAAGTAGATCTCTCTAATGTCTCGATTTCAGGACTGCGTGTGTCAGCCAATGATGAACAACTCTACTGCCTCTCTATCTGTGGTGATTCTCTTCATAGTCCGAGGTAATGTTTTAATTCTTTAATATTTTGAATTGGGCTATATCTGTTATTTAACGGCATGTCAGGTTTTAAATATGATTTTGAGTGTGTGCCTGTGTGTTTGTATGTGTTTATGTTTGTGGTATCTACAAGTTTGTTTAAGTGTATATGACAATGATGGTGTGTTGTGTATGTACAGCATACACTGTTCGCACCAGCACCAGGCCTGGAGTATTTGAGTACAGGTCCGGTCAGAAACTCTGACTTTCTTCTTGATGACTCAGACTTGAACTCAACATTGTGTTCGGACTCAAAATGGACAGTGGCCTTTGGCCTTTTACTGTATATATTTTCCTATATCCTCAGATTACTATACATCAACTAATTGATTATTTCATCAACATTTGTTTTTACAGTTAATGAGCCATATACTGTAACATTAGTGACATGCATATCACTTCCAGTAACTACCAGTTCACAAATTTACTGCCTACATAGTTCATCAGTCACATTTTTTATTCACAGTGACCCAGCAACCAGTGAAATTGCAAACACTGACGCAGACTTGACACATTCACCCCCATCTTATGATTCAGCACTGGTGTGATTTTGTTTTCTGTAGCTAAAAACTGTGTTTTGACTGTGTTTTCTCGGTTACACTTTATTTGAAGGTACCATCATAAGACTGACATGACACTGTCATTAACTATGACATGACGTTGTTATGAATCTGTCATAAACTTTATACACACGTCATGACTTCTGTCATTAAATGTCACCCGGTATTTGTCATGGTTAGGGTTAGGGTATGTCAGAAGTCATGACAGGTTTATAAAGTTTATAACTAAGATTTTTGACAACGTCATGTCATAGTTAATGACAGTGTCATGTCAGTCTTATGACGGTACCTTCAAATAAAGTGTTACCGTTTTCTCTTTTAGGTGTCTTTGCTGAGTGGAATGTCACTTACCAAACTGTTAGCGTCTGTGCTTTTGTGGGGTTCTCAGTGGACATGTCCTGCTCTTACACATACCCCAGTGGTCTGACCATTAACAACATTTCCTGGACAAAAGATAAAAATCAAGATTTCAGTGACCTTACAGATGACCACAACTACAGGGACAGAGTAACTGTGGACTGTCCACATGGAATTACAAAATGTAATTTGCACATGATATCAGTAACTGAGTTAGATACAGGTCGATATTTCTGCAGCATGAACTATACCAGCGGTCAGAGGTGGATCGGAAAACCAGGAGTTCATCTAAAAGTCAAAGGTAAAGCAGAACCTGAAAGGTATGGTATAAGAGGTTTTCCAGGAGCACTTTTTACAGGGGACCGAAGTCACACCCACTTCCGTGCTCCGTTTTGCGACTGGATCTTTTGGCCTTTTTAGGCCTATAATTTATAAGCCAATAATGTGCATGTGTAAATAATCTCAAAATGTTTTAGGATTATTTTTTCATGCCTGAAATGATCTCCTCACACAGAAGTACCACCGAGGCCTACAGTCACCATTAGTCCCCCTGGAGACATTCTGGAAGGATCAGAGGTGACTTTGACCTGCAACATCACATCTGACCAACCAGTGACACAGTCCCTCTGGTACAAGGCCAAGGGAGTTGATATAGCTACAGCTGACCACTTGGGGACTGGATTTACCTACACCATTGAGAACTTCCAAGCAGAACACAGTGGAGGATATTTCTGCTATGTGTCCTATGAATGTGGATACCAGTATTCACCTCACGTGTCCCTTCAGCTTGTATGTGAGTAGAATGTTGGGTAACCATTGGTCTCCTTACGGGGGAAATCTGAGGTGCGTTTAGATTCACCTAACATAGCCTTAGCGAATGCTCACTGCAAACATGCTCGCATGAAACAATGAAATTGTGTGGAATGTTTTAAAAAGCTGGTTTTACACTGTAAACAAAAATGGTGAACGCCAAAATTGCTTGCAGAAGGTCATTAATTTTAAAGAAAAATCAAGCATTTGAACTGGACAAAACTGTCTTGATCTCTGAGACTGTTGAATGTGTGTGTCTCTACATTTCGGTGTAACATACATGCCCATAATTTATTTCATTGCTTGCAGAAGGTCATTAATTTTAAGGAAAAAGCAGTGTGAATCAGTCAATGGCCCTGTTATTCCAGATATGAATGCTGTCTGATTAATCTGCACTCAAAGCATTTGAACTGGACAACATTGTCTGAGACTGTTGAATGTGGGTGTCTCTACATTTCGGTGTAACTTTCATGCACATAATTTAATATCTCTACATCCTGTCTTTCACCATGTCTTATTCACTAGCGGAAGATCGTGTTCCAAATCCTGTCCTTACTCCTTCTGTAAATATGACTGTGGTAACCGTCTCAGTCTTCATCTCCATCTCTGTAGTTGTGGGTCTCTTCTGTCTGTCTGTATTCTGCCTGAGGTGAGTGAACGTGACAGTAAATAAACCTCCGAATGTGCTAATGTGCAGTGCTGTACTGTGTCTAACACTTAAAGAGTCTGATTAACTTATAGTGATTTGTCTCAATTATTAAGCCACAATGGATTAGTTTTCTTCTACTTTCTTTTCAAACATGCAACACTTCACTGAAAGCAAATCCTGTGCATATTGTGTTCCAGGAGGAAATGCAAGAATGATGTGGAACCCAAAAGAAGACAGAAAGAGGTGAGTGTGTGTGTGTGTGTGTGTGTGTGTGTGTGTGTGTGTGTGTGTGTGTGTGTGTGTGTGTGTGTGTGTGTGTGTGTGTGTGTGTGTGTGTGTGTGTGTGTGTGTGTGTGTGTGTGTGTGTGAGAGAGAGAGAGAGAGAGAGAGAGAGAGAGAGAGAGAGAGAGAGAGAGAGAGAGAGTAAAGTTGAATAAAGTTGTCTACGCATGATGGGGCAGATGTATGTATGTATGTATGTATATGTATGGTAGTGATTTAATTATGGTGCCCTTAGGATGCAGGGCCTCAGAGACAGAACACTTACACCTTCCAGCTGGAGACAACTCATCACATTCCTCACTTCAACACCACCCAACCTGATGCAGTTTACCAGAGCATGAACCCCAACACAACCCAACCTGATGAAATTTACCAGAGTCTGAACCCCAACACCACCCAACCTGATGCAGTTTACCAGAGCCTGAACCCCAACACCATCCAACCTGAGCCTGTGTATGAGCTTCTACTTGTATCTGCCTAAAATCAGTCTCGTTTCCCGACAACATTGACTTCTGAAAGGTCCTATCTGAAGTGATGTGGAGACATGACAGATATTTGTGACCAAAATGTAATGTAATGTTTTCTGCTTTACTTTCTTCGTTATACATTCATACTTGTAGCTAGGCCTTACATGTACTCATATTCTCCTCATTTTCATTCAATCCAGTTTATTGTAAAGTGTCTTTTTAATAATAAAACTAAATACACAGTGATTATGTTGTCGACTCTTCGATTAAATTATAGTACATTAAATGCTGTGAGGAAATGAGTAAAGCAGTGATGGAGGGACAATCAGCAATGATTTTCTTTGTAGCATAGTGCCCCCTCTGCTGGTGATATTTGTCATTGCAAGGCATTTTTGTGTGTCGAATGTCTGCCTGCTGCTGTCAGTAAACCATCTAAGGCAAGTAGTGAGAGTGTGAGATGGAGACATTTCAAAAAAGGGAGATGTGAGAAATACAAGCCACAACCAAAAAAAAAAAAAAAAAATCAAATAAACTTGTGTTTCTGATTCAAGAGGCACCATTAAATAGTTGGGCAAGATGAGAAAGCTTTGCACTTTCCGGCAATGACATTGTTGGTGTTCAAATCAAAGATTCATTACCCAGCCCTAATTATCCAATTTAATGTTCATCTTTTCAAGTCAAATTAACATAACATTATATTCCTAAACTGGAACAATTTTGGCTCTGTCTCCAGCATTAGATTGGTTTAAAAGAGATCACCTGGCAAGAGCGTAGCTCCATTTAAGTTACTCGCCATCTTATGTTAGATTAGCCTCGTGATAACAAGCCCCTCAGCGTATGCTTGTCTTTATATGGGGGGCTGGGATCTTGGCTATTGAGAAACGATTACTTGATGTTTAAATTTCAAATGATTGGATCATCCCTTGACTGATAGCCTCTGTAGTCTCTCGGTGCATTCTTAAAGTCAATGGTTGGAATCCCAGACCCTTGTACGAAGAGAAGCGTATAGGGGCTGGTTAAGACCAGGCTATATGTTAAGACGTTCCTCGCGCAAGTCAAGTCAAGTCACATTTATTTATAAAGCACATTTCATACAACATAGTTGATCCAAAGTGCATTCAAAGATAAAAAAACAATAAACAAATAGAAATAAAATGATGATGATGATGATGATGATGATGATGATGATGATGATGACACTAATAGTAACAGTAGTAATACATAATAATAATAGGATGCAAATAATCAATTAAAACAAAACAAAACAAAATAGTAAAATAGAAAAATAAAAGAGTTAGGGAGTATTAAAAGCTAGGGAAAAAAAGATGTGATTTTAACTTAGATTTAAAGAGATCAATGGTATGGATAGACCTGAGGGGAGACTGTTCCAGAAGTGAGGAGCAGATACAGAAAAGGCTCTGTCTCCTCTAGTTCTGAGGCGAGAGGGGGGAACAGAAATATGTTTAGTAGCGGATTTGAGTGGCCTAGAAGTAGGGGCTTAGTAAATTGGAGATGTATTGCGCTGGTAAGTCATGTAAGGCTTTAAAAACAAATAGTAAAGCACATACTGCACACACTACAGGGTGTTTGGAAGAAGCCGAAGTGGAATTTATGATGAAATTGTTTAACCAAACGGGTCATACAGGCAACAGTGTGATTGACTGACAGTTGGAGATTGTGCGATGTGTTTGAGACAGAGAGGGGAAGAGTTATAAGAGCTGTGAAAGGATGGCTTTGCATCATATTTCCTGCCTGTTTTCCTGCAGTAGTGATGATGGAGCTCAAGGGTTCTTGGTTAGGTAACTTCATGTCATGATATCACTCACGGTGTGCAAGGAGACCACAGAGGTAAGAATGTCTTAGTATACTTCTTAGCGTTTATTTATTTATTTATTTTTTTTTTGGTCGGTAAATGGAGCATGGAAAACATAAAAAACCTAAGACAATCGTTTTTATCTTTTGACCAAAGATAAGCGTTGAGACAGGCTGCCATGTTTTAAAGACCAGCAACACTCTGAAACTCTGAAACTGTGGTTTGACATGTTGAATGTTTAGTGACGGCTTGAAACAGCTAGCAACGATATGTAACGATTTATTCACACCTTCGTAACTCCTTTTTTAAACGTTCTCGTCAGGGATCTTCAGTCAAAATTGACCGTAAGTGTGCACTTAGTGTTCCAGTATTTGTTTATTTTAACACTTTTTAATTTTATAAAAATGTGTTTATTAGGACTTTTGTATCTGAGGATGGACTGCCTAGTCTCACTTGCTGTGGTGACTCTGCTGACTAGTCAAGGTAAAGTAAATTTTAACTTTCTTCAAGATAATTTATTTAACAAATTCAGTAAACAGCCACATAGTAAAAAATCAACATTATAAATTCCCCAGCGTACGGGAAGAGAAGGGACACATCCTGTGTTTTTTTGGGCTATTTCTGAGAAGTGATATGTATCAAAAAGGTGTTACAGCTGTAGAAGATAAGAATTGTATGTGTGTGTGTGAAAGAGAGAGAGAGAGAGAGAGAGAGAGAGAGAGAGAGAGAGAGAATATTTTAAGAAAATAAACTATAAAAATGATCATACACATGGGATGAAGCCTTGAACTGTAGGCCTACATATACCCATACACACATACTGTATGTCATGTGCAGTGTCAAAGTTTTAGTTTAGTTTCAGTTTGATGGTAGTAAAATGTTAGCCTGGGCAAAAGCCGACTGTTGACTCTGTCATACAGTCTGGCCCAATGCAATTGAAATAGGTTTCCGTTTGGATATGATGCTCTCACCTGGCTCTCACTACTTCCGTGTTCAGTACTAACAGATCTCTGGCACGTTCCGATCTATTTTGACATCATAGTGGCAATAAGTCCTCAAAATCATGGATGTTAATGTCATGTACCAACTTTATAAATGTAATTTGAAAGTAGGGGGTAGAATAACAAACACGTTCGACTACAATCTGCTGCAAGTTCTGAGACATCGCTCTAAACTGTGTACTGATTGGCTAAACCGTAGGGCTACCGAAGGATACAGAGCTAGGCGGGCTGGGCCAGACTACATATGGAGCCAAAATCGTTTAGTGGCAGTACGTAAGATGGCATCATCGCCAGGCTAGTAATATGTGTGTGTGTTCTCTGTCTTAAAGATGTGCTTGGTGAGAGGAGAGTCACATACCAACCTGAGAGTCTCTGTGCTTTTGTGGGGTCTACAGTAGACATGTCCTGCACTTACAACAACCCCAGCGGTCGGACCATTACACAAGCCTACTGGACAAAACAACCATTGCGTATGGACCTGCCTGATCTTAGAAATGACACAAACTACAAAGACAGGATCATTGTGGACTGTCAACCTGAAACTACAATGTGTACATTACGTATAAAATCAGTGACTATGTCAGATGATGGTCTTTATTACTGCTGCTTAAAACACACCGAAGGTCAGACATGTAATGAAAGGTATATTGACCTGGAAATTATAGGTAAAGCAAAACATTGACTATTTGATAATGAACTGAAGACTTGTTAGTGTACCTTTAAGTATATACAGTATGAATTTTTACTGTATTGTTCATAAATTATTAATGTCATCTATTGTTGTCACAGAAACACCACTGGTTCCCACTGTGTCCATCATCAGTCCCACTAGAGACATACTGGAAGGAACAGATGTGACTCTGACCTGCAATAGCAGAACTGACTCACAAGTGCTGGAGTATTACTGGTACGGGAGTAGCCCATCCAAGTACCTGGGAACTGGAAATACACACACCATCAAACACATCAGACCTGAGGACAGTGGACATTATAAATGCAAGTCAATGTATGCTTGTGGTCCTCTGTACGCCAGTATTGATCTCCAGGTTTTCTGTGAGTAAGATTTTCTTCACAGCATTCTACAATTACAATCTCAGATGCAATTGCGTGACAGACTGCCTTAATCACGCACTGCAATTTCTAAAATGGCAAATCCAGTGTAAATCAATCCAAAGCTCAGTTGTTCAAATTCACCAAATGCTGTAGGTTTGGAAAAAAATAAGAAAAATTGACACAATATAGACAAAACAACAGTTAACAGTAAATGGGGCAGAACAATTTACTTTCAGTTTCATTTCAATAAGTAGTCAGCATTTGTTATCAGTATGTTATATGGTCTGATGTAGCATCAAATTTTTGGGCGGATTTCATGTCTCCTTTTTTGCAGATCCCCCAAAGAATACAACCATATTCACTGACTCCCCTCTTGTGGTAGCAAAAGGGAATAGCATGTCTATGATTTGCCACAGTGATGCCAACCCACATGTGACAGGCTACACCTGGTATAAGGTGCATGACTCCACTCCAGTAGGATCAGGACAGCAGTACAGCATCACCAACATCACATCTGAGGATGGAGGACAGTACTACTGTGAGGCCAGGAATAAACATGGAGCTGAGAAATCACCTGCTGTGTCCATCATAGTTAAAGGTATGTGTCACGGCCACACCAGGCTCTCAGCCAGCCACACCCTCCCCCGACTCTCCGGGAGTCCGCGCCTCCCAATCTAACTCCCCAGTATACTGATCACCTGTAAACTATGTTCACGTTTGCTCTGTCCACTTAAAATGAACTCAGTAATGTTACCCGCAGGCTGTCAATAAATTACATCTCGCTAACAACTTGAAATAGGCTATTTACTGCCTGGCAGCTTCATCTGATAGTTATGCCAACAGTAACAGTTTATAACATTAGTCTTGAAATCATGTTAAACACTTACAGAATATGAGAGATACATGCCAAAAAAAAAAAACTGATAACTCCAAAAAGACCATTTATTGGTAAAAGTCCTGACATCATTGAAAACCAGGTGGTGCCCCTTGTGATGATAGAACTACTAACATTATGCGCGAACGTAGGTGCTTCTCGTTTGCTCCAACTGTCTTTGGTGCTAGAGCTCCGGTTATGGGTACACATATGTCTGAAGACGGGGTTCTCCGACATCTCCACCTTGCCCGGAGTTCGTGAGATTCTTCGTCTTCACCTTCGGATAAGTGTAACAGAGAGGTGCAACCGCAGAGAAACATGTGCGTCTTTGTGGTTATCTGTGTTTGTGTAAACGGGGTCTAACTCCCCAGTATACTGATCACCTACACCTGCACCTGCACCTGCATCCCATTATCACACTGCCTATATAAACCCACATCTCCCAAGCCTCCTTGTCTGGTCTCGTCTATGGCAGCCGTGCCATACGCTTCTGTGAAACGCAGAAGTACGCCTTTGAGTTAAGTTGGTATTCTCTTTCCTGTGTTCTCTGTTGTGAAAAAAGACTCTTCTGTTTGTTTCAAACTACTACTATTCTTAGTTTCCTTTGAGTATCTCCTGTGAGTTGGACTTCGTTCTACAGCCTACTTGTTTACTTGTATTGAGCTCCTGTGTTTGCCGTGTGCTCCTGTACCTGTCTTGCCAATAAATTCTGTACTGTGGAAACTTATATCTTGTGTCTGAGCCTGAAAGTGTGACAGTATGAGTGTCCCTACTTCATTCCTCAGTCTTAGACTGTTTTTGGTTGGACAAAGAGTGTAAATACAAGAAGGTGATATTACCTCCCCGGGGTCAACATTTGGGTTGTCACATTACAGCGTCCAAAACATAAATTGTCCACTAAAAAATAATTGTGCAAACATGACAAAATATTTGCCGACATACCATATCAACCATGTTTAAAATAATTTTGAGCTTTGAAATAATTTTGCGAGTGACTTATTTTATTGTATTTTTTTCCTATTTGCTGACAAAAAATAATCAAGGAATAGATCAGCGCCATTACCAAGGGTGGTAAAACTTGTCTGCCACAAAAACTCCCTTAGTTTGACATCTCATTACTCAGAAAAATACCCATTGGTCTGACATCACATTTGTCCGCCATCTTATTAAAAAGAACTTGCTCTGATATCCTAGAGCAGCGGAACCCCCCACATCTTCATATTATTTATCTCCTGCAGGGGAGCTGCACCATGTGAAGGCACAGTCTGCAATAACAGCAGTCTCTGTCTGTGGAACTGTGATTGTCTTCGGTCTGGTCTTCATGATGAGGTGAGCAAATGTGACTGACCAAGTGGATTCAGATATTGCATGTATGAGGTCTTGCAAAAGAAACCATTTTTATGCCATTATTTATTTGTTACAGGAAGAAATGCAAGAGAGAAATAACACAGAGAAGACAAGGGCAGGTAAGACTGATGATGGAGATACCATTTATTTGAAAGATAAGATTTATATAATTTGCATTATTTTTACATTATATTTTATACACATTTGATTATGACACATTTGTGTCAAAAATAATTTGGTTGCATATACTAGTGATGTTTATCTGTCATTTTAGCAAACCAGAGATTATGTGAATGTTGCCCAGAGTGGACGTGGTGACGCCACCCAACCTGATGCAGTTTACCAGATCCTTAACCCCAACACCGCCCAACCTGATGCAGTTTACCAGAGCCTGAACACCACCACCACACAACCTGAGGCAGTTTACCAGAGCCTGAACCCCAACACCACCCAACCTGATGGAGTTTACCAGAGCCTGAACCCCAACACCACCCAACCTGATGCAGTTTACCAGATCCTGAACCCCAACACCACCCAACCTGATACAATTTACCAGTCTTAACCCCACCATCATCCAACCTAATGCAGTGTACCAGAGCCTGAACCCCAACACCATCCAACCTGATGCAGTTTATCAGAGCCTGAACCCCAACATCATCCAACCTGATGCAGTTTACCAGAGCCTGAATCCCAACACCACCCAACCTGATGCAGTCTATAGAAACGCCTTATAAAATGCAACACCAGTGCCTGTCTTACACAAAAACATACATAGCTATTAGTTTTATCCATCTAATTTGCTTATTTTTAGGGCCCGAGCACCGAGGTGCACGAGCCCGGAACGGGCTTGTGCACCGACCGGTGCGAAGCCCTATTGCTTTTGTAAGGATTTGTCATTATTATTATTAGGGCCCGAGCACCGAGGTGCACGAGCCCGGAACGGGCTTGTGCACCGACCGGTGCGAAGCCCTATTGCTTTTGCTCAGATTATTATTTTTATTATTATTATTATTATTAGGGCCCGAGCACCGAGGTGCACGAGCCCGGAACGGGCTTGTGCACCGACCGGTGCGAAGCCCTATTGTTTTTGTAAGGATTATTATTATTATTTATTATTCTTTTCCTTCCAATAGAACCGGCCATTTTTGACCCCTTTCCCGTGCACGAAAAGTCACGAAATTTTGCACACATGTTGGAAGTCTGGAACACTGGAGGTTTACAGAGGTATAGACCCGGGTGTGGCCCAGGGACTCCGTAGCGCCCCCTAAAGTAAAAAAATACCTTGGGCTCTATGGGCCGGTCTCATGATGAACTTTAACATACTCCTCGGACACCGTTTGTCGGATTCCCATGAAATTTGTCAGACATGATGCCAAGATGTTGACGATGTGAAATTGCGAAGGGATTTGTCATACCTTTTACGATTTCAATATGGCGGACGAATGAATTCCGAGAAAAACTGAAAAACAGGAAGAGTGTCATAACGTCGCAATGCATTGATAGAATTGTCTGAAACTCATACCGTTTATAGACCATATGATTACGATGATATCCCTACACTTAATGGCCGTGGTTGCTACAGCGCCACCATCTGGCAAAGTGGAACCAGTACAGAAATTGACATTAAGTGCCATGGTTGACATATACTCTGAGCTACACCCGCAATATTTGGTAGGTGAGTGGGACTCCCCAAGACAAACAACTTTCATATTACATTGCATTAGCCACGCCCAACAGGAAGTGAGGTAATAAGGAGTGTAAAAATTTGGACACACAGTGAACTTTAACGTACTTGTCGGACACGGTATGTCAGATTCAAGTGAAATTTGGTGTACATGACCTCTAGATGCTGATGATGCCAAATTGCGAACGGATTTTTGATATCTCGTACTATATAGAAATAACAATTTTATGAAATTGTTTGATTTTAATAGCTCCTCACAAAACAGGAAGTGTGTCATAAAATCACACTGCATTAACCGTTTAGTCTGAAACTTCACAGGTTCATAGATGATATGACTGTGATGATATCTAGACAGCCCGTGGGTGTGCCTGTTATAGCGCCACCACCTGGTCAAGTAGAAAATGTGCCAGAAATTGACAATGCTTTACCCGATTGATCTGAAACTTCACAGCTTCATAGATCGTGTGCCTGTGATGATATCTACACACCCCGTGGGCATGCCTGTTATAGCGCCACCACCTGGTCAAGCAGGAAAGGTGCTAAAAGTGCTAGTGGTCAAAAATTATAACTTGGAAACGGTTTGACATAGCTTATCCAAACTTGGTTTATGGACTCCTGACCGTGTTTTGATCACGCATAACCATCAATCAAAACTCTCTAGCGCCCTCTAGTGGTCAAATTTGATAACTTGGAAACGGTTTGACGTAGCTTATCCAAACTTGGTATATAGACTCCTGACCGCGTTCTGACCACATATAACCATGAATCAAAACTCTCTAGCGCCCTCTAGTGGTCAAATATGATAACTTGGAAACGGTTTGACATAGCTTATCCAAACTTGGTATGTGGACTCCTGATCGTGTTCTGACCACGCATAACCATGAATCGAAACTCTCTAGCGCCCTCTAGTGGTCAAATATGATAACTTGGACACGGTTTGACGTAGCTTATCCAAACTTGGTATATGGACTCCTGACCGTGTTCTGACCACACAAAACCATGAATCGAAACTCTCCAATGCCCCCTTGTGGTCGAACATTATAACTTGGAAACGGTTTGACCTATCATAGCCAAAGTTGGTACACAGACTGTGGACCATCTTCTGATCATGCAATATGACTTATGTGAATCTCTGTAGCGCCCCTACTAAGAGAAAGAGTGTAAAAGCCAGACTGAATGAGTGTGTGACAGTGAGTGTCTGCGAGTGTAAAAAATGAGGGTGAGACAAAGAGAGCACACCTGTTTCGAGTGAATGTGCCTTCACTGTGTAACATTGTTGCGATATGCACTCTTTGCGGTGCACCTGGTGCGAGGGCCCGTCATCGCCGCTTGCGGCTTTAATTATTATTATTATTATTATTATTATTATTCTTTTCCTCTTAAAGAAATTGGCCATTTTGACCACTTTCCTGTGCACGAAAACTCACGAAATTTTGCACACACGTTGGGAGTGCGCGCCATTCGAGGCACACTGAGTCCATAGATCCGGGTGTGGCCCAGGGACTCCGTAGCGCCCCCTACAAAATAAAAATACATTGGGCTCTATGGGCCGGTCACATGATGAACTTTAACATACTCCTCGGACACCGTTCGTCAGATTCCCATGAAATTTGTCAGACATGATGCCGAGATGTTGATGATGTGAAATTGCGAAGGGATTTTTCATACCTTTTACGATTTCAATATGGCGGACGAATGAATTTCGAGAAAAACTGAAAAACAGGAAAAGTGTCATAACGTCGCAATGCATTGATAGAATTGTCTGAAACTCATACCGTTTATAGATCTTATGATTACGATGATATCCCTACACTTAATGGGCGTGGTTGCTACAGCGCCACCATCTGGCAAGGTGGAACCAGTACAGAAATTGACATTAAGTGCCATGGTTGAGATATACGTTGAGCTACACTCAAAAAATTTGGTGGATGTGTGGGACTCCCCAAGACGAACAACTTTCGTATTACATTGCATTAGCCACGCCCAACAGGAAGTGAGGTAATAAGGAGTGTAAAAATTTGGACACACAGTGATCTTTAACATACTCATCGGACACGGTATGCCAGATTGAAGTGAAATTTGGTGTACATGACCTGTAGATGTTGCTGATGCTAAATTGCGAACGGATTTTTGATATTACGAAATATGTTGGAATAACAATATTATGAAATTGTATGATTTTAATAGCTCATCACGAAACAGGAAGTGTGTCATAAAATCGCACTGCATTAACCGTTTGGTCTGAAACTTCACAGGTTCATAGATGGTATGACTGTGATGATATCTAGACACCCCGTGGGCGTGGCTGTTATAGCGCCACCACCTGGCCAAGCAGGAAAAGTGCCAGAAATTGACTATGCTTTAACCCATTGATCTGAAACTTCACTGGTTCATAGATGGTATGGTGATGATTTGTAGACGACCCGTGGGCGTGCATGTTATAGCGCCACCACCTGGTCAAGCAGGAAAGGTGCTAAAAGCGCTAGTGGTCAAAAATTATAACTTGGAAACGGTTTGACATAGCTTATCCAAACTTGGTTTATGGACTCCTGACCGTGTTCTGACCACGCATAACCATGAATCGAAACTCTGTAGCGCCCCTAGTGGTCAAATATTATAACTTGGAAACGGTTTGACGTAGCTTATCCAAAATTAGTATATGGACTCTTGACCGTGTACTGACCACACAGAATCATGAATCGAAAGTGTCTAGCGCCCTCTAGTGGTCAAATATGATAACTTGGAAACGGTTTGACGTAGCTTATCCAAACTTGGTATATGGACTCCTGACCGTGTTCTGACCACGCATTACCATGAATCGGAACTCTCTAGCGCCCTCTAGTGGTCAAATATGATAACTTGGACACGGTTTGACATATCTTATCCAAACTTGGTATATGGACTCCTGACTGTGTTCTGACCACGCAAAACCATGAATCGAAACTCTCTAATGCCCCCTTGTGGTCAAACATTATAACTTGGAAACGGTTTGACCTATCATAGCCAAAGTTGGTACACAGACTGTGGACCATCTTCTGATCATGCAGTATGACTTATGTGAATCTCTGTAGCGCCCCTATTAAGAGAAAGAGTGTAAAAGGCAGACTGAGTGAGTGTGAAACAGTGAGTGTCTGCGAGTGTAAAAAATGAGGGTGAGACAAAGATAGCACACCTGTTCCGAGTGAATGTGCCTTCACTGTGTACCATTGTTGCGGTATGCACTCTTTGCGGTGCACCTGGTGCGAGGGCCCGTCATCGCCGCTTGCGGCTTTAATTATTATTATTTTTCTTACGCTGGTTACGGCCATTTTTGACCCCTTTCCCGTGCATGAAAACTCATGAAATTTTGCACACACCTTGGAAGTATGGAACACTAGAGGTATACAGAGGCATGGACTTGGGTGTGGCCCAGGGACTCCGTAGCGCCCCTAAAGTAAAAAATTACATTGGGCTCTATGGGGCCGGACACCCACTGAACTTTAATGTACTCCTCGGACACCGTTGGTCAGATTCCTGTGAAATTTGGTAGACATGATGCCAAGATGTTGCTGATGTAAAATTGCGAAGGGATTATTCATACCCTTTACAATTTCAAGATGGCGGATGAGTGAAATATGGGAAAAACTGAAAAAACGGAAATGTGTCATTAGATCGCAGGGCGTTGATGGAATCGTCTGAATGTCATTTACAAAGTTATAGATATTATCATGACGCCAACATTCATACACTTAATGGGCGTGGTTGTTACAGCGCCACCAACTGGTAAGGTGGAGAAAGTACAGAAATTGACATTAAGTGCCATGGTTGGCATATACTTTGAGCTACGCACACAAAATTTGGTAGGTGTGTGTGTCTCCCCAAGTCGAACAACTTTCGTATTACATTGCATTAGCCACGCCCAACAGGAAGTGAGGTAATAAGGAGTGTAAAAATTTGGACACACAGTGAACTTTAACGTACTCGTCGGACACGGTATGTCAGATTCAAGTGAAATTTGGTGTACATGACCTCTAGATGCTGCTGATGCTAAATTGCGAACGGATTTTTGATATTTCGTAATATGTTGTAATAACAATATTATGAAATTGTATGATTTTAATAGCTCATCACAAAACAGGAAGTGTGTCATAAAATCACACTGCATTAACCGATTGGTCTGAAACTTCACAGGTTCATAGATGGTATGACTGTGATGACATCTAGACACCCCGTGGGCGTGGCTGTTATAGCGCCACCACCTGGCCAAGCAGGAAAAGTGCCAGAAATTGACTATGCTTTAACCGATTGATCTGAAACTTCACTGGTTCATAGATGGTATGACTGTGATGATTTCTAGACGACCCGTGGGCGTGCCTGTTATAGCGCCACCATCTGGTCATGCAGGAAATGTGCCAGAAATTGACAATGCTTTACCCGATTGATCTGAAACTTCACTGGTTCATAGATGGTATGACTGTGATGATATCTAGACACCCCATGGACATGTCTGTTATAGCGCCACCACCTGGTCAAGCCGGAAATGTGCCAGAAATTGACAATGCTTTACCCGATTGCCCCTAGTGGTCAAATATTATAACTTAGAAACAGTTTGACGTAGCTTATCCAAACTTGGTATATGGACTCCTGACCGTGTTCTGACCACGCATAACCATGAATTGAAAGAGTGCCCCTAGTGGTCAAATATTATAACTTGGAAACGGTTTGATGTAGCTTATCCAAACGTAGTATATGGACTCCTGACCATGTTCTGACCACGCATAATCATGAATCGAAACTCTGCAGCGCCCCTAGTGGTCAAATATTATAACTTGGAAACGGTTTGACGTAGCTTATCCAAACTTAGTATATGGACGCTTCACCGTGTACTGACCACACAGAATCATGAATCGAAACTGTCTAGCGCCCTCTAGTGGTCAAATATGATAACTTGGGAACGGTTTGACGTAGCTTATTCAAACTTGGTATATGGACTCCTGACCGTGTTCTGACCACGCATAACGATGAATCGGAACTCTCTAGCGCCCTCTAGTGGTCAAATATGATAACTTGGACACGGTTTGACGCAGCTTATTCAAACTTGGTATATGGACTCCTGACCGTGTTCTGACCACGCAAAACCATGAATCGAAACTCTCTAATGCCCCCTTGTGGTCGAACATTATAACTTGGAAACGGTTTGACCTATCATAGCCAAAGTTGGTACTCAGACTGTGGACCACCTTCTGAACATGCAGTATGACTTATGTGAATCTCTGGGACACGGAGCATGCGCGACGTGAGAGGCGGAAAGGTTAGGAGCTCCTGCATGCCGCGGGCAAAAGTCCTAATTTAACCTTAAATTACCTTATAAATGTACTAACAAAATAAGAAGACTTGTTAGTTATACGCCAGTCTGTTAAATGAGCTAAACGGAGAGGAAAAGAACTTTGGAACAATAAAGATATCAACTGTATGAACACCAGATCTCACGTGGCAGCAGAAATGCCGGTATCAAACGCAGTCAGGTTTGATGACCTCGAAAGTAAGTTGGATAAACTTCTCGAAATGCATAATGATACCAATACACTGATATCATCGCTTGTTAAGCGGGTGGACTCATTAGACCATAGAATGGAAGTGTTTACGGTGGGTAAAAAAAGTGGGTAAATGATGGGAGGAAGAGTATCATGGATGCTGGTGTGTATTACTGGTGCATAGATGATTGTGTGGATGTTGTGTGCATGAGGGGTGCATGGTTGTCTGTGTGGTTGTTGGGTGCATGGATGTGTGTGGGGCTGCTCGGTGGGGAGGGTTTAGGGGTGCTGGTAGGAGTGTGCTTTCATTATTACTTTTTTTTCATTTATTTTTATTTTATTATTATTCTTTTTTTTCTTTCTTCTTCCTTCTTCTTTTTTTATTTTCTCTTTTTCTCTTCCTCCTTCTTTTTTAGTCTATAGGTGGAATATCAGGGTAGTGTGTATATACTTTTCTTTTGCATTTGTAAGGGACCTATATGTTACATGTTACCAGTACAAACTTAATTAATTGATTGGACCAGTGCCCAAGGCCAAGAGCAAGGGGCAAAGTGGCCTTAGTAAAGCATGTTCTACAAAGGAGTGATAAGGGTGCAGGGTGTTATGTCCTGCACAGGTGTACATGTGCTGAGTGTAAGTAACTGTTTGTCTTGTTTGTCTTGTCTTAGTCTGTGTGTATGTACGTGTGTGCGTTTGTGTATGTGTGTATGGGAGAGTTATCTACCTGCCCTGTCCTATCTGTCTTTGACCCAGACTATCAGTGACTCCTTTGATTGAATAAAATGATTGATAGAAATAAAGTTGAAGTAAGCCCAAACAAGTTTACTATTGCTACATGGAATGTAAATGGAGTCAAAGATCGGGCCAAGCAACAAAAAGTCCTGCAGCATTTAAAAAAGTTGTCCTCAGACATTGTCTTTTTACAAGAACTTCACCTTAAACCGGGGGAAATCAAATGGCTTAAAAAGCAGTGGGTAGGAGAGGCTTATGAGTCTAACTATACATCTAAGAGCAGAGGAGTAGGTATCTTAATTAATAAATTTCTACCATTTACCCTTATCTCAAAGCAGACTGATACTGAGGGCAGATTCTTAATACTCAACTGTGAGATATCTGGAGTAAAATATACCTTGGTAAACACATATTCCCCTCCTTTATCCAATATGAATTACTTGAGAGATATCCAAAAGATATTAGATGACATGTCAACAGGAATAATAATATTGGGGGAGACTTAAACCAGGTTTTTAAATCACAAGATAGTTCTAATGAAAAAAGGAGACCAAACCCATCTAAAGAGATCTTGAAGTTTATATCAACAAATGAATTAATTGATGTCTGGAGACTTATGTATCCAAAATGTAAGGACTACACATATTATTCCCATGCCCAGGACAGTTATAGCAGATTGGACTATATCTTCATATCAAAAACAGCAATAGGGGACATAATTGCATCCAAGATTCATAACATTATAATTTCAGACCATGCAGTGGTAGCATGTACACTCTGCCCACCGAAAAATAAGTTGTTACATAAAATATGGAGAATGAACAGGAAACATTTAAATGATGACGAATTTGTTAACTATATTAGAAGCCATATTAAAGAATTTTTAACTACAAACTTTGAAAATCCGGACCCTGATAAGCCGCCAGTTCAGATCATATGGGATACCTTCAAGGCCTACATAAGAGGCATTATCATAGGTTTTTCATCAAGGAAAAAAAGAGAATTAGAGAAGCGCATGAAGGAATTGGAGAAATCTATAAATGAAATGGAACTTCTACATAAGAAGTCCCAAGGGAAAAAAGACTGGGAAGTTTTACAGAAATTAAAATTGGAATATGACCAACTCCTCTTGGATAAAGCTAATAATATCAGGTTTAATTCAAGCAGGGTAAGGTATGTATCTGCAAATAAGTCAGGTAAGCAACTTTCCTCTTTAGTAAAGAAAATGACTAGTAGAGTAGCTATAGTTCTTCAAGACCCAGTAACAAAATGTAATATTAGTGACAATAAGCTTATTAATGACAAATTTGCTTCATTTTATAGTGAATTATATACTTCTCAATTAGCAAGTGAGAGTTGCGAACGGAAGACTTTTCTAGATTCTGTTAAACTGAATTACCTATTAGAAGAACAAAGGGGAGAGCTGAGCAAAGATTTTTCTGAAACTGAATTTAAAGAAGCAATTGATAGCTTCCCAAAAGGTAAGGCCCCAGGCATGGATGGCCTGCCTATGGAGTTTTACTCAACCTTTTGGGACCAGATAAGATATTTCTTTCTAGAAATGGTAAAAGGAGCGAGATCTAAGGGGGAACTGCCTAATTCAATGTATCAGACCATTATTAATGTAATTCCTAAACCAGGACGAGAATGTAATAAACCTTCAAACTTCAGACCCATAAGTTTGATTAATTGTGATAATAAGATAATAACAAAGGTATTAAATAATAGAATGACCAAGGTACTCCCATCAATTATTCATCATAACCAAACTGGTTTTATACCACATAGAAATTTGAAGACAAATGTTAGAACCTGCATATCTTTAATACAGTGGGCTAAAAAAGAAAAAGTAGACTTAACCTTGATGGCGGTCGATGCCGAGAAAGCGTTTGACCGCCTTGAATGGTTATACTTATATGATGTGCTAGCTGCATTTCAATTTCCATTAGAAATGATCAATTTCATTAAAATGATTTATAAGTCACCTATTGCGTTTATATATTCTAACGGGGTCCTTTCCGACGGAGTCCAGGTAACAAGAGGGACAAGGCAAGGATGTCCACTATCGCCAACATTATTTGCTCTGGCCATTGAGCCAATGGCTCAGAAAATTCGTCAGTCCAAAGAGGTAAGTGGTATAGAGGTGGGTGGACAATCCTACAAGCTAAGTTTGTTTGCAGATGATCTTATGTTGTACTTGACTAAGATAGATACATCTATTCCTTACCTTTTAAAAGTCATAGATACATTCTCTAAAATATCAGGGTATAAAATGAATATGGAAAAAACTGAGCTTTTGCCAATAACTGAATTGTCATCTTCTAACAAAGAATTACAAAACTTCAAATGGCAAAAAGATAGAATTAAATACCTGGGATGCTACATAAGTTCAAACAAAACAAAATTATACAAGGATAATTATCTTTCTTTAATTAAGGAACTGAGATTAAGTATAGATAAGTGGAAGGATCTCCCATTAAATTTAATTGGTAGAATTAATTTGATTAAAATGATATGGTTACCAAAGTTTTTATTCATTTTTCAAACAGTACCTGTAAAACCGCCAAGGACTTTCTTTAAAACTATAAACCAACTGTTTGGTTCATTCATCTGGTCAAATAAGTCTAATAGAATTAGTAGAAAACTCTTACAGAACACCAGAAAGGAGGGAGGTTTAAATTTACCAAATATGGAGTTATACTTTTACTCAGCTCAATCTTACTATATAGACTCAATTGTTAATAGATTAGATGAACCTTGGATAAACATAGAAAACCATCAACTTAAACCAGATAATCTCCTTATAGCAATGTTCTCTAAACATAAAACTAAAAACTCTAACTTTGTAATAAATAGTACATTGAGGGCATGGGAAAAAATTAAAACCATTACAGGATTCCGTATTAATATACCACGTACTACAAGCCTATGGAATAATCCCCATATTAAAATCCAGAATGAAAAACTAAATTGGGAGTCCTGGAAAAAAGGAGGAATAAATACAATTTCAGATATCATATCACAAAATAAAATAATGTCCTTTGATCAGCTTCAGTGTAACTATAATTTAAACCATAAGGAATTATTTAAATATCTACAACTGAAAAGCTGGGCTAATGCACATTTTGAGTTTGATTATGATACCTGCCCATCTGTTATAGAGCAAATACTGCTCAACCCAGGAAAAAAGTATAAGTTGATAGGTAAGCTATATGAATGCTTGATTAAGGCACAAATGGAAAATTATTCCTTGCAGAAAATATATGAGGGCTGGGATAAAGATCTTAACACTACAAATACAAGTATATATTGGAAAGAATGTTTAACGGTTACAAACAGTGTGACTACCAATGAAAACCTACGTTTAATACAATATAAAATCATGACAAGAATATATTACACAAAATACAGAATACAGAAATTTGATCCATCTTCCTCTGCTCTATGTGTAAAGTGTCACAATGAAACTGATACAATTATTCATGCCTTCTGGGAATGCGAGAAAGTAAAAAAAATATGGATTGAAATTAAAAATTGGATGGCCGACATAGGTAAAATAAAACTTACACTAACACCATTGGAGTGGATTTTACACAAAACTGACCACTTGAAATATCCTGTAGGGTGGCAGGTTATTTTCTCTTCCCTGGTTTTTAAAAAACTAATCTTAAAACATTGGAAGGACTCTCAGGCCCCAACCTTGCAAGAATGGAAGGGTCTGCTTAAATATTATCTAAGTATAGAAAGGACAATGTATGAGGACAGAAACAAACAAAAACAATTTTGTAAAGTATGGCAGGACATTTATGATTCTTTATAAAAAAAATGGGTAGAGGGACAGAGATGGAATAGGACAGATATGGATGGAGAACTCTCTGTGTGTGTGTGTGTGTGTGTGTGTGTGTGTGTGTGTGTGTGTGTGTGGGCTGTTAGTAAAAGAGTGGAAGTATTATGTTGTCTATATGTATGTATTGTTGTATGAGAGTGTTAGTGTGTCTATAAGTAAGTGGCACTGGTTAACTATAAACATGAATTGTGTTGACTTTAAAACAATGTACTGGTGTGAAAAAAATCCAAATAAATATAATTGTAAAAAAAAAAAAAAAAAGACTTATGTGAATCTCTGTAGCGCCCCTACTAAGAGAAAGAGTTTAAAAGGCAGACTGAGTGAGTGTGTGACAGTGAGTGTCTGCGAGTGTAAAAAATGAGGGTGAGACAAAGATAGCACACCTGTTCCGACTGAATGTGCCTTCACTGTGTACCATTGTTGCGATATGCACTCTTTGCGGTGCACCTGGTGCGAGGGCCCGTCATCGCCACTTGTGGCTTTAATTTTTATTAAAATTGGTGATTTTTGACTTGCAGTGAATTATTGTCACAGATATTTTTCTTCAAATAATATGTATGTAAAATGGATATAAACAATAAACTCTACTTGTATAAATTCAAAATAATTGAGAGTGAAAAATAAAATGTCATCAACATAAATATATATGTAAAGAACAGTTACGATGCAACGTGGGTAGTTAGAAAATGGTACTTCCGGACACTGACGTAATAGGCAGTCTATTTTTCAGACTTTCATTTCCTTAAATATGACCCTGTTGAGAATGTTTTGGCATGTGTGTTTTGTTGCCTTTGGGTATTTGATAGTGCAGTGAAAGGAAACGATATGTACAGAGAGAAAGACAATAAATATTGATGTGTTCGTATTAATGTTAATAGGAATAAAAAAAAAGTGCTTGAACAGAAATGCACTTATGTAAAATGTAAAAATAAGGCATGTACTAGTCTACTGGATAACAACACACACTGACAGTGGATTGAACAGGGATATTGTCTAATAAAGGGGTTCACTCTTACAGTATAATTAACTGTAGTAATGAGTTGGACTGGATTGCAGTAATGCAGTGCATACAGCACTCTGTTATTCTACACAATGGCCACCAGATGGAGTGGTACTGTGTGTAGCATTGCCCCATTCATAATGGGGTCACAAGCCCAGGCATTTCTTTCGCCAGCATGACTGACCAAATGGTTCATGAGTTCATTCTGAAAATAAACTACTCCTTGAGTATTGAATGTTAACACATAGAGAGAGGGAGAATGGGGCGTGTAGAAGTTGTGACACCATGTTTTGCATCACACTTCCTGTCTTTTTTTCCTCTTTGTCAGGAGTGACGAGCGAACTTTGGTAGTTCTACTTCAAGCAGCTTCATTCATTGTCATGATCTCAACGATTGTATGCAAGGACACCACCGAGGTAAATAAAAACCCTTATCTTGTATTCATTCTGTGATATTATTGTCAGATTATATCATGTCATATTGTATTAGGTCAGAAAACATCCAGATTAGTCAAAACAAGATCTTTTGTTTGGTTTAAATGTGAGGTTGTAAGTGTGCAATACTGCCCCAGCATCTGTTTACAATCGTGTTTGTTTGTAAACAGATAGAATTTGTGTTTGATTGTGTTTGATCAGGATTTTTCTATCTGGTGATGGACTGCCTAGTCTTACTCGTTTCTGCGATTCTGCTGACCGGTCAAGGTACAAAAAATATTCTTTTTCTCTCACATATCAGATAAAGTGAAAAGCACAAGCTTATTTGTGTCACTGTAGGATTTATGTAACACAGTCAGTAAACACCAAGGTATTTAAAAGTCAAATGTTACTTGCTTAGTGGTTCAACATCCTGTGTTTAAACATAGCACTTCAATATCCTGTGTTGTTAGCCAGAATATTTCTGAGAATTGTATGTGTTAAAAAAGAGAGTGATGTTGTTGAAGATAACGTGTGTGTGTGTGTGTGTGTGTGTGTGTGTGTGTGTGTGTGTGTGTGTGTGTGTGTGTGTGTGTGTGTAAGAGATAGAAAGAAGGGCAGGGAGAGAGAGCATATCCTCAAAAATAAATGAAGAATAACTATAACACAGGATGAAGCTTTGAACTATGCATAATGGTAAATGGACTGCATTTACAGTATATAGCGCTTTTCCACTCCTATGAGCACTCAAAGCGCTTTACAATGTGCCTCACATTCACCCATTCACACACCAGTGGCAGAGGCAACCATGCAATGCGCCAACCTGCTCAACTGGAGCAATCGTTTAGGTATCTTGCTCAAGGACACCTCGATGGGCTCAGGTGAAGCGGGCCTCGAACCTGCAACCCTCTGGTTGCCGAACGGCACCTCCACCACTAAACATACATACACTCATGTTTGGGTCTATTCATTCCGTCTGTTGTATGTAGAACTCAAAGTTCTAGACTCCATGGTGACACTATTAAAATGTGTTCTCTCTCTTTAAGATGTGCTTGGTGAGTGGAATATCACATACCAACCTGAGAGTCTCTGTGCTTTTGTGGGGTCTACAGTAGACATGTCCTGCAATTACACTCACCTCAGCAGTCTGACCATTACACAAGCCTACTGGACAAAAAACCTATCTGCTATGGAGCCGCCTGATCTTAGAAATGACCCAAACTACAAAAAGAGAATCACTGTGGACTGTCAACATGAGACTACAACATGTAAATTACGTATCAAATCAGTGACTAAGTCAGATGCTGGTCTTTATTATTGCTGCACAAAACACATCAAAAGTCAGGCATGTATTGGATGGTCAAGAGTTGAACTGAAAATCACAGGTAAAGCAAGACATTTATTGTGATCTGGAGAATTGCTAGTGTTCTAGATGCTTTTCAATGTATTGTTCAAAATACCAAAACAAGACAAAAATTTAAAAAAGACGTTACGCTAATGTTATTTCTGTCTTAGAAAAACCACTCGGACCAACAGTGGCCATCAGTCCCCCTGGAGACATACTGGAAGGGTCAAATGTGACTCTGACCTGTAACGACAGATCTGAACTACCTGTACTGGAGTACAGCTGGTACAGGAGTAGACCAGCCAAGTACCTGGGGACTGGAAATACACACACCATCAAACAAGTCACACCTGAGGACGGTGGAGAATATAAATGCAAGTCAACATATACTTGTGGTCCTCTGTACGCCAGTATTGACCTCCAGGTTTTCTGTGAGTAAAATTTTCTTCACAGCATTCTACAATTACAATCTCAGATGCAATTGCGTCACAGGCTCCCTTAATTACTTGAGTTACAAATTCATGCAAGGTCTGTGGGTGTACTCAAACGCAACAAACTTAACAAAGCCCAATTAAAACTGGATTTAAACAGTGGCACCTTAGCTGGACCATACAGTGTATTCATGTAGATGATATTCATGTCTCCCCTTTTTGCAGATCCCCCAAAGAATACGATCATATTCACTCACTCCCCTCTTGTGGTTGCCGAAGGGAATAGCATGTCTATGACCTGCAGCACTAATGCCAACCCACCTGTGGAGAACTACACCTGGTTTAAGGTGAATGAGTCCACTCCAGTAGGATCAGGACAGCAGTACAGCATCACTAACATCAGATCTGAGGTTGGAGGACAGTACTACTGTGAGGCCAGGAATCGACATGGAGCTAGGAAATCAACGGCTGTATCTATTACAGTAGAAGGTACATCTCCATTTTTCTGCATTTTTAGGATTCCTCTTCCAGAGATCTAAAAGTCAAAAGTCATCCTATGTACATATTTAATAAGCTCTGACAGTTCAATAAACCAAAATATACAACAATTTTGGAGGCCAATCAGCTAATAAATGATCTTGCACAAGAGGAATGAAAAAAAAAAAAAAATGACAGGACTTTTATTCTGTAAAGCAGGACTGTTACATGTTATGTGTCATGTGTTCCCTTCAGGAGACCAGAGTTCTGTATTGAGTGCTGTGGTTCCAGTCCTCATCTGTGGACTAGTGGCTCTGATCTGTGTACTGCTCTGGGTCTGGTGAGTCAGTGGGACACTAAACATGTACATTAATTTTGGGACTTTCTTATATAGGCCTACCAGGTGGGTGCTACATTACACATTGCTGGTGGTTAATGAGGTCCCTTTTACACTGTACAATGCCTTGGGTGTCTTGAAAGGCGCTATAGAAATGTAAGGTATTTTTGTTGTTGTGTTTCCTATTTCTTTTCATATCTTGTCGCACAGGAGAAAGAGAAGAACTCAGACACAAGTGGCACAGGTAAAAAATATTTTGTTTCAGTGTTGTATATTCTTTCCTGTAGCGGTCACGGCATTTACTGTATTTCTGACCTCGTGCGTTCTCCCCGGACCTCCAGCACTCCAATACTAATATCCACAGCGAAGGAGGAGCCGAGTGTGATGGGCAGTACAGTAATGTGAACTTCCAGAGATCCACTCAGAGCAGAGATGCTGAGGCTGCAGGAGGAGCAGAGGAAGATGTCCAATACTCCACAATCCAACATCAGGACCACAGTCAGGCGGCAGGACCTCAGGATGCTGATGCCTACTCCACCGTCCAGCATCAGGACCCCAGCCAGACCGCAGGACTTCAGGATGCTGATGCCTACTCCACCATCCAGCATCAGGACCCCAGCCAGACTGCAGGACTTCAGGATGGTGATGCCTACTCCACCATCCAGCATCAGGACCCCAGCCAGACTGCAGGACTTCAGGATGGTGATGCCTACTCCACCATCCAGCCCCGTAACTCCAGTCACACTGCAGGAGCTCAGGATGATGACGTCCACTATGCCAGTGTTCAGTTAAACAAGGCCAGTGCTGCACAACAGTGAGTATAAGGCCACTATACATGGAGCGGTCATGTATTTTTATAATGATCTAAATTGATAATTGAGCCAGAAGTAATTTGCAGCACAGTGGAGAACACCACAGGCCCTATCTGGTTTTTTTTTTTGTCTTTTATTGTTTGCTATAAAGTCTAACCATTATCATGAAATAACACTCCAGTTTCTTTGTGATATTAAGTCTTGTATGGCTGAATCCCAATGTCCACCCAACGTTCTGAACCCTCAAAGATATAAGTGGGATGAACTGGCCAATCACAAGTCAGACTCATTCTATTAAGTCTTTGAGGGTTCTGGGCTTAGGGCTTGGTGGGGACATTGAGATTTAGCTTATTTCTCTACCTTGATCGTAATATTGCATTGTTGTCTCTTGTAGTTCCACTGTTCAACCAGAGGGGAGCCCTCTCCCATCTACAGTAGTGTGAAGCCGTGACTGAACTCCTGTGTTGCTTAGAAGTCCTTGCTGCTTGTCTTGGCTTGCAGGTCCCAGACAAATTTTACTGTTGTTTATTGTTCACCTGCTGCAAAATCCAAAAGTGGTGTAGATTGCTAAACTGCTAAAGTTGTAAGTCTACTAATGTTGTAAGTCTAAGCAAAAAACAAAACTGTTCTCAGATGTTTTTTGATGATTGGCTTTTTATGATTTTTTGTTTGTATTGTTTAGTTTTCTTTTTTTGTGTTACTATGCTACATTTTTAAAAAGTGTATGGCTTTTTTAAATTAGTTTTATTTATTTTATTTATACTAACCTATTCTTTTTAGCTGTTTTCGCAGACAGTTGAACTGCTAACATGTATCAAATGAGCTATTTAAATACATTTTGCATGACTATTCTGCCCACTGGCACACAGACTAGGAGACTCACCACTTCAAATGTCATCAGTGGAAGAATCATTTGTTTGTGCTTAATAAATGTTTGTTTTAAAATATACTGGTTTCATGTACTTTCTTTATCATATTGCAGAAAAAATGCAAACAACTTAGGATTAGAATTTACTAGACAAGGTGCATCATGTGTACACATTTAGATGAATATTTTAATATTATGATTAATATTTGGGGGCCTAAAATTATTTTTCACTCAAAGGGCCTGATATATCTAGTGTGTGGGACCTGTTTGTTTGGTATCAGAGTGTATGATCTTAAAATGGTTAAGTGACAACATGTACAGAGCAAAATGGATCCATGTGATGAAAGTTAAAAAAAGCTAAAAATTAGATGATAAATAATAATAAAAAACAAAAACAACAACAAACTTTGTGGCAAGTGTGGGGGACCAGTTTGTATATACAGTATAAAAATGTTTTGGTGGAGGCTAAGTAAGTTAATTGGCTAGGGAGCGCCTAATAGCTTTGCAGTGTGCGTGATCACAGTGTGTGCCCCTGAATCATCTCTAACCTCAGTTGAAGGAGCATTTCTCTTCCATTTTGAATTACACGTCATAATGTCAAAAAAAAAAAAAAATCATAATGTGTTGCCTGTAATAGACTGTGTTTTGGGGTACACCAGTGTGGGGCGCTAGGTGTTTAGTTGGTTGGTTACCTGAGTGAGTTAGAGCTCTAAGGCTAGAAGAAAGGTCAGTGAGATGCTGACTGTGACGGTCAGCGTCTTTTTGGCTTGCATTGGGCCAGAAACGTATGGACTACTTAAGAATTTAGTCATGCCAACTGTGCCCTCAACAATGACATTCAAACAGTTAACCGATGCATTGCTTGCCCATTATCAACCAAAGCCCTTAGTGATTGCCGAACGCTTTCGTTTTCAAAAGAGAAACCAGAAGGAAGGGGAGTCAGTGAGTGATTACGTTGTGGCTTTAAAGCAGTTGACAAAGCATTGCGAGTATGGAAATCATTTGGATGAAGCGCTGAGAGATCGCCTAGTGAGCGGGCTGGCTTCTGAGTCAATACAACGTAAATTGTTGACGGAGAGGGATCTCACTTTTGCGCGCGCATGCGAAATATCACTCTCTATGGAAATGGCGTCAAAGCATTCTTCAGAGATACTGGGAAAATCGCAAAGCGCAGGTGTAAATCAGATATACAAACCAAAAATTGCAAACAAAGGAAGAGGACAATTTAAAAAGGCTAATGAGAGCTCAAACCAGACAAATGAAGGGAAAATAGGGGGTGAACAGAAGTGCTACCGCTGTGAGGGTAGGCACTCCCCTCAGGAATGTAAATTTAAGACTGAGAAATGTCATGCCTGCTCTAAAATTGGGCATATTGCAAGAGCTTGTAGGAGTAAGCAACATACAGCAAAGGCCCAATATGTGGAAACTGAAGATCAAACTGTAGACTTAGAAGAAGATGAATTTGGAGTGTGCACAGTGTATACTGCATTCAGTGATGATAGGGGTATCACAGTTAATGTGAAAGTGGATGACAAGGACATTAATATGCAATTAGACACCGGAGCAGCGGTGTCTTTGGCATCTGAGTTTTTGCACCAAAGCAAATTTCCCCACTTACCCATTAAAGAGTCAAACATTAAACTGAAGGCGTACTCAGGAGAGAGCATCCCTTTACTTGGATATGTACTGGCACCCATCAAATATGGTGACCAGAAGGCGACACTGCCCCTAGTGATCGTCAAGGGCAACAGGCCTGCTCTAATGGGAAGAAATTGGCTGGAGAAATTCAAGCTAGATTGGAAAAGCATTTTCACTGTTGGGAATGAGACAAATAATACTGATCCAGAGTTGCAAGCAGTGCTGAAGCAACACCCCACAGTGTTTTCTGAAAAAGGCAGCGCTATAGCAGACTTCAAAGCAACAATACGAATGCAGCCGGGCGCACAGCCGATATTCTGCAAAGCCAGACCGGTGCCCTATTCACTGAAGGATGCAGTGGAAAAGGAGTTAAATCGGTTAGAGAAAGAGGGCATTGTCTCCAGAGTGGAGCGAAGTAGATGGGCATCCCCGATAGTGGTTGTTCCTAAGGCGGACAAGTCTATCCGCATTTGCGGTGATTATAAAGTCACGGTAAACCGTGAATTGGAAGAAGAAACATACCCTTTGCCGAACACTGAGGATTTATTTGCAACTCTAGCGGGGGGGAAATGGTTTTCTAAGCTAGACCTTTCTCACGCATACCAACAGTTGAAATTAAGCAAAGACTCAGAGGAGTATTTGACAATAAATACGCATCAAGGCCTCTACCGATACCACAGACTCAGCTATGGAGTAGCAAGTGCGCCATCAATATTCCAGTCTGTTATGGACCAAATTCTCCAGGGACAAGAGGGAGTGACGTGCTTCCTCGACGATATCCTGATAACGGCCAGTACAAAGGAAGAACATTTAAAAAGACTGAGTACGGTCTTAGACCGTTTGGATCGCTATGGATTGAGGGCCAAGAGGTCCAAGTGCCGTTTCCTACAGAGAAGTGTGGAATATTTGGGCCATCGCATTGATCAAGAGGGTCTACACCCGACGCAGGAAAAGGTGGAGGCAATTATCAGTGCTCCCAAACCGTCCAATGTCACTGAGTTGAGGTCATTTTTAGGCCTGCTGAATTATTATGGCCGTTTCTTAAAGAATTTATCGAGTTTACTTCAGCCCCTTCATGCATTGTTAAAAAAGGAAGCAAAGTGGAGCTGGTCACAAGAGTGTGATGAAGCGTTTCAGAAAGGAAAGGATATGCTGATAAACAGCACAGTGTTGGTTCACTACGACACTGAAAGGCCCCTGAGGCTGGCCTGTGACGCGTCCCCTTATGGGGTGGGCGCAGTCATTTCGCATGTTATGGACAATGGAGAGGAGCGCCCAATAGCTTTTGCTTCACGCACGCTCACCGAGGCAGAAAGCAAATATGCGCAAATTGAAAAAGAGGCGCTGGCAATAATTTATGGAGTAAAAAAATTTCACAAATATCTTTATGGGCGCAAATTTACGCTTCTCACGGATCACAAACCGTTGCTGGCTATACTGGGGCCAAAGTCTGCTGTTCCCACATTAGCCGCCCTTCGGATGCAGCGCTGGGCTTTGATTCTGATGGCCTACAATTATGACCTGGAATATAAGAAGTCAGCAGACCATTTCAATGCAGACGCTATGTCAAGGCTCCCTTTAGGGGAATTGGATAGAACAGCAGAGGAATCTAAAATATTCTACTTCTCTAATATGGAAGACCTGCCAGTGTCCGCTGAGGACATTAGACTAGGAACAAGCAGAGATCCATTGCTGAGCAAGGTGTTGAGTTACACAATGAATGGCTGGCCAAGTTACAGCATGGATGACAGCCTCAAGCCTTACCTGGTCAGGAAAAATGAACTGTCTGCAGACCAAGGGTGTGTCATGTGGGGCCTCCGAGTCATTGTTCCTCCAGGCTGCAGGCAGAAGATTCTACAGGACTTGCATCATGAACACCCTGGAATCTGTAGGATGAAGGCTTTAGCACGTAGCTACCTATGGTGGCCAGGCCTAGACGGAGAGATTGAGACCTTGGTCCAAAGGTGTGAGGTTTGCCAGGCAGTGCAGAAGGTACCCGCAGGGGCACCACTACATCCTTGGCGCTGGCCCACCAGGACCTGGCAAAGGATTCACCTGGATTTTGCGGAGAAAGACAAACAGCACTTCCTAGTGGTGGTCGATAGCCATTCTAAATGGCTTGAGGTGTTTCCAATGACATCCACAACGTCCAGTAAGACCATTGAAGTGTTGCGGAATCTGTTTGCTTCCTATGGCCTACCCGAAGAAGTGGTGTCCGATAACGGGCCACAGTTTGTAGCACTGGAATTTAAAGAGTTTCTCACCAAGAATGGCATTAAACAGACCCTGGTTCCTGTGTATCATCCAGCCTCAAATGGGGCAGCAGAACGATCTGTACAGATTGTGAAGAGAGCGTTGGCTAAACAAGTGCTGGACGCGAAGGGACAGACCAACATTCCATTGCAACACAGACTGGCAAATTTCCTCCTAATGTATAGGGCCACGCCACATTCAGTTACTGGACGCTCACCAGCTGAGCTTTTCTTGAAGAGAGAGATTCGTACTCGCTTTAGCCTGTTAAGACCAGATCTGTCAAAAAGAGTTGAACATCAACAGGAAAAGCAAAAGCAATATCATGATAAGGAAAGGCTCAAGCTGCGAGAGTTCCAGGAAAATGATGAAGTCAGAGTAAGGAACTTCAGGGAAGGAGAGAAATGGACAGCAGCGACCATCATAGAACGCTTGGGCCCAGTCAGGTATCTTATCCAGGAAGGAGACCGGAGGCGCTCGGTCCACATTGATCACTTGCTTCCAAGAAGAGGTGAAATCAAACATCCAGAGCTTTACTTACCTATGGAGGGCCGAGACCTACCATTCTTTGGCCCAGTCCCGGTGGACCCGTCTGTGACCGATAACCAGCAACCAACAGACACTGAGAGATCAGGAGGGAACTTAAGTAGGGGAAGTCCAGCAGATGCAGCCAAGGCAAATCCTCATCCCTCTGTCAGCAGCGATATTACTGCTGGATTACCTGTAGTTCAGCCTCGGAGAAACCCTGAAAGATTCAGAAGTGCTCCTAAAAGACTGGACTGGACTGGAAAAAAAAAGGGCATCTGTAATGCTGTTTAGTTAGTTAAAAATGAAGTGTTTATGTTAGTTATAAGGGTTTAAAAACTTAAAGGGGAGGAGTGTAATAGACTGTGTTTTGGGGTACACCAGTGTGGGGCGCTAGGTGTTTAGTTTGGTTGGTTACCTGAGTGAGTTAGAGCTCTAAGGCTAGAAGAAAGGTCAGTGAGATGCTGACTGTGAAAAATCAAGTGCAGCTTAACTTTCAGTAAATGTTCATTACTGCATTCCCCGTTTCAAGCGTCGTTATTTCCACCGATATATTACATTGCCGTTGGGCACAATTGTGTTGGACAGGAAAATGAATTTCCACACAATGGCCACTAGATAGAGATGTACGGTGCATAGCATTGCATCACATCATGACTGATGAGTCCACAAAACCAGCCAGTTCTATTGTCAGAATACTTTCCTTTCTGACTTGCATGAGTTCATTCTGACAACAACAAACTACTCCCAGAGTATGAATGTTATCCACACAGAGAGAGGGAGAGGGGCATGTAGATGTTGTGAAATCATGGTTTTGCATCACATTTCCTGCCTTTTTTTCTTCTTCTTCTTCTTCTGCGCAAGTGATGAGAGAACTTTGGTGGTTCCTGTTCAGACAACTTCATTCGTTTTCATGAAATCAACAACATGGTGTGCGAGGACACGACAAAGGTAACAATTTGTATATTCTATTCATTATGTTTTTATTGTGAAGTTTTTTTTTTTTTTTTTTTTTTTTTTGCAAGGCATTATCTATTGTCTGGTGAAAATGTGCAGTGCTATGTGGGCATAACTTCCCCAGTAAGTCTGAAATTGAAAACAAAGCTTTATGATAACAACTGTTTTGGTGTTTACACAAATATATATAATCAGGAGTTTTGTAGTTATGATGGAGCTGATTGGTCTGACTTGTTTTGGTGATTCTGCTGATTAATCCAGGGCCCCAAAATATTCATTTTCTCTCACATTTCAGATAGTGTAAAGCAAGTGTAATTTGTTCTGAATTTAACCGGACAGAATAAATGAGAAAAACAGAGGATGCAACGGAAAAATTAAGAAGTAATGTGAGTGGGTGTGTGGGTTTCTTTAACAGGACTAAAATAAATGAGAACAAAATGGAAAAAAATGAAGAAGTCAAAAATAATGTCTCTGGTTAGAATTTCCTGCTTGATTTCCTGATTAATTTGTAGCAGCACAGCACTGAGTGGATTCTTACTGTGGCAGAGCTCTATATTCAACTCTCCAGACATCACCCGTGTTCATGAACAGCGAATGATGGTAAGAGGATTTTGTCACACGTTATATACCGGCAAACATTGTGCATTTCACCAAATTAAGAAACATGATGGAATATTACATTATATATAACACATTTTTAAGTATTTGTACAGTGTGTTCATGGTGTATGTAAATATAGGTTACATATAAGCTACTCATGGCCATTCTCATGTTGGTTCTGAAACTTCCAGGGGCCTTCATTGATGGTTAAGAGCTGTCTGACCTATCTGTCTATGGTGATTCTGTTCACAGATAAAGGTAGGCCTAAGTAAGTTCATAGAGGAAGACATTTATGGTTAGTTGGTATGTACAGTATGTATGTATGCATGTTGTTAGCGATATATCATGTGCTTTATTCAATGCGGCTGTCTGACAACAAAATCGTAGTCTGGATGGTTTGTGGTGTGTTAGTGGTTTCATAACAAGCTAATGAAGCTATTAAAACTATACATGACAAAAGCAGTGATAAGTCCTTCAAACTGAATACAATGGTACAAATTCTATCTGATGCTCACACTATGCATATATCTATGTTTATTATTTAACCAACAATTTCACAATTGGTTTATTGCTCCACAACATCTGTTATTTGCCAGGGGTCTCATCCTTCTCGTTTAGCATTTCATCCAGTCCATCCAATCAGTTGTCCAGTCTTGGGCACCAAATGGACTAGAACCCAGCCCATCTTTTGTTGATGCTGTTCAATGGAGGTTTTCCTCTGGTTAGGTGTGTGTGGTCATGATAGTGTTACTTACTAACTTGAGAGCCTCTATGGTGTTGATGGTGGTTAGGGTTAGCTATTCAGGTGTCCACTCCCCAAAGGCATGTTGAGTGGTTAGCAACTTACGTGGTTGGCAATAGGAAATTGCATTGCAACCAAGAAAGTCGCTACGGTTTTGGGAAACGGTCCCCTGATCAGTTCTTTTGAGAAGAAGTTGCATGTGAATGTGTTACCCACAAGCTGATAAAGTTAGAAATGCGTTTGGACATGTGTGAATGACGCACATGTGTGTGTGTGTGTGTGTGTGTGTGTGTGTGTGTGTGTGTGTGTGTGTGTGTGTGTGGTGTTCTGTCTTCGTGCATTGCAGTTGATATCCAACTTGATATATACACAGAAAAAAAAACTACTTTTTGCATTTCTCCTGTGACAGTGTTCTTTGTTCCTGTAGCTCAGCTGTGCACTGTGTGTTTCCTCTGGTAGGTGTCTATGGTCAGGAGTGGAGTGTTACTTACCATCCTGAGTCTATCTGTGCTGCTGAGGGGGGTACAGTGGATATGTCCTGCTCTTTCACCTACCCCAGTGGCTTGAACATTAAACAGGCTTATTGGACAAAACAATCACATGGGAATCCTCCTGATCTTACATCTGACTCAAACTACCGAGGCAGAACTGCAGTGAACTGTGCAACTCATAGATGTCAACTGAGAATAAACTCACTGACTACATCAGATACGGGTTTCTATTATTGCAGGATTACAACAACCACTAAAAGTCAGAGTTGGATTGGACATCCAGGGCTTTACTTGGACGTCAGAGGTGACGGAAGTCATGCCAGAGGTAATAGGATTATTGTCTTTTTCTCACTGTATGAGATTATGTGAATGATATTATACTATGTTTGGGTCTGTGAGTGCACTACAAACCACTCTGTGAGTTTGACGTTTAATATGTTTTAGGAAAGATTATTCAAATGTACATGGTTGCCGTTAAGATGCTACATTAACAACCAAAAACTCTTGGTGCAGAAGCGTTGGTCAAAATGTCAATCTTAACCATTACATTTCATCGTAAGATATCCGAAAACAAGGCTTAACATAATTTTGGTTGAACTATTGCTTTAAGTTTCCCCACTGAGACCTTCAGTGTCCATCAGTCCCCCTGGAGACATACTGGAAGGAACCCGTGTGACGCTGACCTGCAACAGCAGATTCTATCCCCCAGTGCTGAGCTACATCTGGTACAAGAGTGGTAGGGATTCAGCCCTAAGGAAAAGTACAGTGGATACATTTGTGTTCAGGTCCATCAGATCGACAGACAGTGGAGAATATTACTGTGAGACAAGTGATGAGTGTGGCCCGTGGAGATCAGCTCCTGTGAACTTGCAGGTTTACTGTGAGTGTGTCTATTTATTTATTTATTTATTTATTTATAGCATTATTATCATACTGCAACAGTCTACTTAAATAGCAATACAATATCAAATTAATTTATAATTTCTCACTAATTTCCCAAATGCCTTTGGGTTTACGGAATGTAAAAATTATAAAATTATTGCAGTCACTTACAGTAATTTACTCAAATTGTATTTTGTTCTGCACTGCATTTAGACCGACCAAGGACTCCAGTGGTTGTGATTGATCCTCCTGGGCAGATAACTGAGGGAAGCAGAGTGACTCTGACCTGCAGCAGTGATGCCAACCCACCAGTGGAGAACTACACCTGGTTTAAGGTGGGTGAGTCCACTCCAGTAGGATCAGGACAGCAGTACAGCATCACTAACATCCAACCTGAAGATGGAGGACAGTACTACTGTGAGGCCAGAAATCGACATGGATCCCAGGTGTCTACTGCTGTGTCAGTTGAAGGTATCAGTTCCCCATTAATCTCTCTCGAGTTATACGTTGCACAGTAACTTATTTATGGATCCTCACTTCATCTGCACTGACTCTTATAGGAGACCATCGCCATCTAGTGACAACTGTGAATAAATATGAATATCAGTCTTCAACTGCTGTGTCTTTCACTGTTAAAGGTATCAAAGAATCTTCACCTCTCCTCAGAAGAGAGCAAATTGTGATATTTTATATTTTATTTAACTTCATTAAAATCTTTTACCACTTAATAAGTATAATTCAGCATGTTTATTAAACACCTACTGTAATAGCCTAAATGTGATTCCCCTCTTCCTATAGGAGAGCAGTCACCTTCAGGAGAACAGCGCCCTTTAGTGGTTGGTGTGATAACAACAGTTTCTGTCTGTGGAGCTGTGGGTCTCCTTTGTGTTATTTTTATTGTGAGGTGGGTAATTGTATTATTATATACAATTAAAGGTGGGGTATGTGATCATGAAAAACGGATTGTGAACACTAGGCATTTGAAAAGAAACAGTTCAGATGTCCAATCCCCTGTCTATAGATTTCCCCTGAAACCACACCTCCAGAGTATAGGAAAAAATAGGGAGGAGGAGGGACAAACTTCTGTTAGGTTTGACAGACTTATCACCATCCAATGTTTTTTGCAGGTTCCTTAAAATTATTGGAGGTTGTTTGTCCTGTCCTGCTCGTTCCATAAGTGGCTAACAAATCTTATTTTTTACATTGGATGATTTAATTCATTGTTTCCAATCTTAGTGTGAATTTCATTTTAAGCATCTCATACTCCACCTTTAAAATATATACAATTATATACAAAATACAGCCACATAACTTCAAATCAATCTGTATTTTTTTTTTTTTTTTTTTTTTTTTTTTGCAGTAAGAAATGCAAGAGAAAAGACTTACAAAGACAGGTAAGACATACAAGACAGGTAAGAAAGACAACAAGTTTCTAATATGAGGAACACAATACACCATAGCATTTGTGTACGGTGTGATAAGACATTTAATTAGGAGTGTAACTCTTCTGTCCTCTGCTAATTTCCTATTCAGACATTCTACCTCGACACCACTGTAAATTTTACTCATAGTCCATGCTTTATTACAGGTGTAAATTAACTATGCCCTGTCTTGTGTTGTCCGTCTTGCCCCTTGAATGTCTTAAAATGCATTCCCTATGTCACTATACTTTATCTGTGCCCGGCCTCATGCTTACTTTAGACGTAGCCTTGTCTTGAATGTCCTTTTATATTGTTTAAACGTAACAACACTTGAAATAGTATCTTATCTCACTGTAACCAATAGAGTGTGTGGTTGGAATGACAATAAAAATAAAAATAATAATAATAATAAAACATTTGACTGGACAATATTGAATAATTTCTATCAATTCAGTGCAGCACCCCCAACACCATCCAACCCGATGCAGTTTACCAGAGCCTGAACCCCAACACCATCCAACCTGATGCAGTTTACCAGAGCCTGAACCCCAACACCATCCAACCTGATGCAGTTTACCAGAGCCTGAACCCCAACACCACCCGACCTGATGCAGTATACCAGAGCCTGAACCCCAACACCATCCAACCTGATGCAGTTTACCAGAGCCTGAATCCCAACACCATCCAACCTGATGCAGTTTACCAAAGCCTGAAACCCAACACCACCCGACCTGATGCAGTTTACCAGAGCCTGAACCCCAACACCACCCAACCTGATGCAGTTTATCAAAGTCTGAACGCCAACACCACCCGATCTGATGCAGTTTACCAGAGCTCGAACCCCAACACCATCCAACCTGATTTACCAGAGCCTGAACCCCTGAAATACTCAAGCTGACAGAATTTATGAAACCCTGAAAAAAAGAATTGGCTTAATGTTGTATGTTTTTTTGGGGGGGGGGGTCACTTGTGAACATGCATTTTTGTACATTTACAGTGGATATTACCAACTTTATGCCAGTGAAAAACTTATATCTTCTGGTTATTTATTTATATATCAAGACAATTTCAATGGACAAGGGAATGAATTTGTATTAATGTATTTTCTGTATTGTATGATTGCTCATAATGATTAAAAATAACAATAATTAGATTATCAACCTCAAAGACTTATTATATTCATTATATGAAGGCATTATTTATTAGTTCTGGCGTATTTACTCCGTGTTTGCATTCTGGAGATGATCAATAGACACATCTTGCATGGGGCACTACTGAGTACTAGCTTTGCTTTCAGCTCCCCCTGGTGGTCAAGCTATGTTTAAAAGAGACATGTAAGGCTATTTTTGACATTAAACTGAAATTATTCTTTGAGGTGTAAATATGTAGTCTGAGGGGCTGTCTCCAAAATGGTTATTTTCAGTGCCTCAGGTTTGGCAGAATTTGGAACAACAACAACAAATCAACAGCAACAGTAAGACCAGTGGTGCCATTATAAACTGCTCGTTTGCATTTGCAAACACTTTCTGTATGGCAGTGTTTTATTTATATCTGATTCTTCTTTAGAAGAACAAGGTTGCTAAGGGTGCTAAAATTATTCTATGCAAAGACAGCTAACCACACAGGAAACTGTGTCTCTGCAGAGGCAAAGGTAGATGACCACCGATATTTTAATGGGGGAAATGGGGGGGGGGGGGGGTGGGTAGGTGGAGAGGGGGGCTGATGCATGTTGCAATTTGACCTGGTCATCAGTGATGGCAGTGGTTCATGCAGTGCCAAGACAGAGTGAGAGCGACTACAACAGTGACTGGCAATAGGACTGAGAGATGGTAAGACCCTTCTGAAAACTGATCCAATGTTAACGTGTATCATCAATGTTTGTGTTCTTTGGAAGATTAAGATCAGATAGAAACTATAAAGATGACGCTAAAGAAAAAAATGCCTTTTGTCCATGTGATTCTGTTGTTTTTGTCTCTGCTTGTTGCCTTAGAAAGAACAGACTAGCAGTCACAGCAAGCAGGCTAAACAATGGTCTTTGGTATTTTTTGCCCTCAACGGTGCCTTCCAGGCAGCTATGCCTTCAAGGCACTGCTCCACTCCGTTTAAGGTTAGGATGAGGGTTGGGGGGGTTAGGGTTAGGGATAGGGTAAGTGTAGTGCCTTTTAAGCTGTGCTGCCTGAAAGGTTCAGTTGGGGGCAAAAAACTCCATTGAGCCTAAACAAGCGTTGTCCTGTCGTCGACTTAAACTTGTCAAACCGGAAATGTTTTCAGGGTTTTCTGTTCGAGATAATGAGAAGTGTGAGGTCCCTGTGTGTGGTGGTGCTGTTCATGACACAAGGTACGTCAAACACTCACTTTACTGCCTGACGAAAGCATGCTAGCTACAAAGTAATGCGTAAAAATAAGTGTAAAACACTTAGGTTGAAGTACTGTAAATGCTTTCTTTTTTTATCCATGTTGATATTATTACAATATTGTAATATTTTCAAATATATATTTTGAATAACCACCTGCTTGTGTATTTAAAAAAGAAAAAAAAAAAACATTTACCACACATTATATGTAGCACAGTCATGTAGATGTAGTGTTCAATGGTTTAAATCAACTAGCAAGCTATTCTGTTTGAAGTGTCCAAGTGACACCACAAGAGAAGAGAACAGCGGAAGTGAAGCTGGTGACTAAATTAAATGTGTGTTGTAGGTGTGTGTTGTCAGCAGTGGGGTGTGACTTACCAGCCAGAGAGCATCTGTGCTTTCACTGGTACTTCAGTGGACATGTTCTGCAATTACACCAACCCCAGTGATTTGACCTTCAATCAGTCTTATTGGACAAAAGACTCAGATGGATATCCTCCCGGTCTTATAGGAGACCAAAACTACAGAGACAGGATCACAGTCGACTGTTCGCATGGATTTGATAAATGTGCTTTGCATATAAACTTGTTAACTAAGTTAGATACCGGTCACTATTACTGCAGAACAACAAACGGCATTCATGAAAGAATTGATCAGTCAGGCCTTTACCTGGATGTCAGAGGTAAAGAAAAACTGAATGTGTGTGTTTTTTGTGTGTGTGTGTGTGTGTGTGTGTGTGTGTGTGTGTGTGTGTGTGTGTGTGTGTGTCTGTTTAGACCATTGAGAAATACTTTTGTGAGTTGTGAGGCTTTGTGTCAAATATACAAGTCATTCATGTAGTGCAATTGTCCAGTAGATTCTCCAGAGAAACCTACAGTGTCCATCAGTTCCCATGGAGACATAATGGAAGCAACAGATGTGACTCTGACCTGCAATAGCAGATCTGACCTACCAGTGCTGAGGCTTGAATGGTTCAAGAAAAACCCAGCCCAATACCTTGGGACTGGAGATGCACACGCCTTCAAACTCATCAGACCTGAAGACAGTGGAACATACACCTGCAAGTCAATATATGAATGTGGCTCCAAGTATTCAACAAATGCATATCTACTGGTTCTCTGTGGGTAGCCTTTTCATCTTATTGGTTAGGCTTTAGCAACATTAGCAAATGTCATGCAAACAGCAATGATATGCATGTATTTTGTTTCTTTCAGATCCCCCAAGAAACACAACAGTTGTGTTTGTAAATCCTGTTACAGTGCAACATATAATGACCTTGACCTGCAGCAGTGAAGCCAACCCACCTGTGGAGAGCTACACCTGGTTTAAGGTGAATGAGTCCACTCCAGTAGGATCAGGACAGCAGTACAGCATCACTAACATCAACTCTGAGGATGGAGGACTGTACTACTGTGAGGCCAGGAATAAATATGGAGCCCAGAAATCACCTGCTGTGTTCATTACAGATGAAGGTATCAGTGCATCTCCATATTCCTTCATTTTTGTAATTTCCCTTCCATAGATGTAAAAGTCAGAGTTGGACATTAAGTCCACCAACCTGTTTATAAAGGGGGGGGGAGGGGGGGCAGTTGTATGTAAGTGAATTACCCCTTTAAGTCTTGCTGCAAAACTATAAAGCACAAAAAATATCTTCAGCAGAGGTCATTAATGCCTCCTGTCTTCACCTCATCTACATTGACTCTCACAGGAGAGCAGCGCCCTCTACAGACAGCTGTGACTAATTCTGTGTATCAGACCTATACTGCTGTGACTGTCACTGTTAAAGGTATCAATAAATCTCCATCTCCTTTCAGAGAAGAGTTAACTTGTGGTTCCTATCCTCACTTCAACTATATTGACTCTTATTGTAGAGCAGAGTCCTGCATAAGAACAGCACCCTCTAATGGCGGCTCTGATGATAACTGGCTCTGTCTGTGGAACTGTCGGTCTCCTCTGCCTGGTTGTCATGGTGTGGTGAGTGAATGTCACTGAGAAACAGACTAATAGTATGCTGTTCATCCATCACCACACAAAATGCACAATTGTATTACTTGATGAGTTTACTAAACCAAATTGCAGGCACAGTGGATTCATAGTGAATGAGGCGTTCTAAAGAAAGGACTATCTGTGTTATTTTGTTTCAGTAAGAAGAAAGACATGGCAAGACGTGAAAATGTAAGAAGAATTTTTGTGCAAAGTATGATAAAAATGTGTGCCATGAACAAGTTTTTTTTTTCTATTTCATATGTTTGTTGTGTACATAGTGATTTATACAGTATAATTTAGCAAACAGGGAAAAAACAGAAAGGGATTTCATAATGACCATGAAATATTTTTTTAACTGTCATGATGTTAAGCCTGATGCAGTTCATCAGAGCCTGAACCCCAACACCACCAAACCTGATGCAGTTCATCAGAGCCTGAACCCCAACACCACCAAACCTGATGCAGTTTACCAGAGCCTTAACCCCAACACCACCCAACCTGATGCCATTCACCAGAGCCTAAACCCCAACATCACCCAACCTGATGCAGTTTACCAGAGCATGAAACCCAACATCACCCAACCTCATGGAGTTTACCAGAGCATGAAACCCTACACCACCCAACCTGATGCAGTTTACCAGAGCATGAACCCCAACACCACCCAACCTGATGGAGTTTACAACAGACTGAACCCCAACACCACCCACCCTGATACCGTTTACCAGAACCTCAATATCACACAAGCTGATGCTGTGTACCAGGGCGGCAGGGCCTAAACTATAACACCGTCCAACTTGATGCAGTTTACCAGAATCTGACCCCTAAGTGACTACAAATATCCTAGCTAATATAATTGTCATGTAAAATGCAACGTCCACACGGTCAGTTTCCAATTCACTTGAACATCAGTGAACATCATTTAGACAAGACCATTTGCCTTCTCACAGGATATTTTTTCTTTTCTTTTTTCTGTTTTCTCTCTAGTTACTAAGAGCATTGATATAGAATGATGATGACTTTTTTTACCAGATAAGCAGCACACAGGTGTCCCATTATCAGGCCCTGCATCATGTAATTTAATGTGTGTGATAATAAATGCTAATGTATGAGACATATTGTTCTCATATGCTTTCTTTCTTATTTTATATTATGTCTACACAAAATGGCCAATGCCTACACAAAATGGCCAATGCCCTGATTGAATGCCTTTAGGTCTGGAATTGCTGCAGGAACCTGCCCCTTCACATACAGTAATTTCATGTGGCCCAAATCCAAAAGTTTGAAAATTTTAACGATGCAGAAATAAAAGGATTTCTCTGGTTGAAAGCACCTTGAAGCTCTGTTGTTTAACATTGCTAAGTGCTGTCGATAGCAGTGAGAATGAAAGAATATTGGGCAACACAGACTGAAAGTGCGAAACGGCAGTTAATTGCATTTAATGTTAACAGAAGTGGGCATACTGTATGAAAAGGAAAAATACTAGTAATAATTTCCATATGCACACTTCTGTAAATGTAAGCCATGGCTACTGCGAGGGAAAAGCTGTCGGTGTGCTAGCTAGCTCACCATGCTGCACCATGAACTAAAGGGGCTGTATTGGTATCTGGCGCTAGCATCTTCATCATGTACTGTATGTAACATGTGGAAGCTGCCTTCTATGCTAGCTGGTTTTCTATAATACAGGTATCATGTCCACCGAGAGGATTATTAAGGAACACCAGGCAATGTTTATACTGTTAGTTTACCAGCCTCAAAGTCACTTCAATGATTAAATGGTTCATTATGGGGTGACCGATGGCGCTCTCGTCAGCTTCTAACTTTTGTTTTGCAGTAATCCCGGGCCACAAGATAGAAACTGAAAGTATCCTAAAGTATCCTAACCGTAATCGGATGTATTACCGGTGTGACTGACCCTCTTGGGAAGCCTTGGGATAAATATCAACATGACACGATGAAATGTGTGAAATTGTTTCTTGTGTCTACAGTGCACTGCTCTATTCTCATGTTATTTTAGTTGACCTTGTGAATTTAAACCAGACACATGAGTGCATATGTGACATAATATCATGACATCGTGACATAATATGATGACATAACTTCTCTGCTAGCCTGACAAACCAGACTGTCACCTAAAATATATAGTCTGGCAAGGAATGGTAGACCCTCAAGTAAGATGGCTACAAACAATCAGAACAACTAACAGCCTACCCGATGACTCCCTGTCCAGATAGAATGTTGTGTTTGACTAAACACCACAATGTCTGAATACAAAGTACAACCTAGAGCGTTGTGAGTGGAAAGACAACTCAGACACCACTGATGAATACATCTCGCTGAACAAATTTCATTTGCTGCCACTAGAGTGTGTCTATAGTTCTAGGCTACTCCTCTGCTGGTTATCATAGGAAAATCATGTAACTCTTGTGAACAAGCATTTATGTGCATCTACAGTGAATATTACTGACTTTATGCCTCTATTTTTCTGTACTGTATGATTAACCTAGACCTAGAGTCAATTTGCAGTTATCTTTATTATAAAAATAATAAGTTGGTTATATTCAACAAAAAAAGTATTTATTCATTAGTGTCTGGTGTTATGTCTGCATTCTGGAGATAGATGATCAGTAGGAGACCACACCTAACCCAGCATGCACAACTGAGTGCTTGAGCTCCTGATAGGCAGTAACCTCCCCCTGGTGGTCAAACTGTGCTGTGTTGCATTCAATAATTACTGAGAACTGCTAGAGTATTTTTTGAAACCCTGCCCCACTCAACCCTGCCCCACTCCATGCAGGCAAATTCACAGAAAGGGAGCGACAATGACAGACTTTGTCAGCTGAGAACTCCCGCTGGTAGTCGAACTGTGTGGTTTAATGCATAGACATGACATCATTTTATTGTACTTGCTAAATAAAAGCCCCTAAAAAAGACAAGATGTGACCACAAAATGTGAATGCACCAAAACTACCCTGTTGCAGTAGACTCTTATATCATTAACATCTGTCCCAATAAGAGCTATTCATTTGTACATTCATTCATTTGATCACTCATTCAAATTACAGCACTCAAAGACCACAGGGCTCTGACCTTTCACCCAGAGTAGCTGTGGGGAGTTCCCCTTGCACTGAAACATAATGGATATATTCACCCTCTATAATAACTATACACACTAGTTTGATGACTTTCAATCATAGTCCTGTGTGTTGTATGAGCTGGCTGACTGTAATAAGTAACAAGGAGAATGAAAGAATTGGGAACAACATACTGTAGACCAAACTCAAAATGCAAACAGGCAGTTTGCATTGAGTCAGTGGCACCCAAAACCTTCAAAATTGAAAGTAAGTTTAGTGGTGTAGTAGAGACTCAATGTGAACTGCTCAGTCATAATTGCAAACACTTTTAGTCTGTTATTTGTGTTATTGATTCTCCTTAACAAGTGGCTGACGAAATCGCTCAGGCCACAAGGATGCTAAAGGTGCTAAAACTGACCATCAATGTGACATCAAGAGAAATTAGACATTTAAGGTTTAAATTATTTGTATTCCATCTATTTGAGATGTTTTGTGAAAATCTAAGTTTTGATCTGTCGATTTGGCGAATGCAATGCTCTTATGGTAACAGAAAGTACATATACATACATAAGAAAAGAGAGTAAGGCAAAGGACAACTGAATAAGTTAAAAATATTCTTTGGTTAGAATTTCCTTCCTGATTCATTTGCAGCAGCACTTATTAACTACTAACTGCAAAACAGTTCAACATTTCACTTTCAAGACATCAGTTTGAAGACCAGTGGTGTTTTGGAGCAGCAAAACATGGTAAGGGCTCAACATTAGATTTTTAAGGGCTATGTAGATGTCATACAATGATACACATTTGCCAAATAATAAACTATTCACTGCTAAAGTTCCAGGATGTTTCATTTATACCAGATTCAGGCAAATCAGTTTGCTACTCTTCAATCAGTTTCTGTTTTCTTATTCTGCTAATTTCAGGTTCTGTCATTGATTATGATGTGCTTTGGGACCTGTGTGACTATGGTGATTCTGTTCAAACATAAAGGTAAGTCAAACTGTTTTGTTTACCAGTAGGCCGATGTCAAACAGTACATGGATGCCTAACGGAAGATCTTATATCACCAAGTAATTAAGAGTCCAGGATCAATGTCAAACTTGTTGCCCTGGATCAATAGGTTAGGTGTGGGGCTAGGGTTTAGGTAATGTTGTGAATTTTACTTTTTGAGTTGTTGAGAAAGCATTTTAGATAACATCACAAAATGCTTCTGCCATTCATCCAGTGCAATCATAAGTTGAGGGCAAAGAGCAAAGCCTTTTTTTCTGTGCAGATCTCTGCTGAGCTCAGCGTAAATGAGAAGAAGTGACATGGATGTGTAACCACATAAAGTTAGCATAAGGGTCATTCCGTGTCATTTCCTCCAGCTTGACCATCTCAGAGTTTCCTGAAAAAATATATTAAAAAGATACAATTTTTAATACTAAGAATCCAAAATATTAGCTTCATACCACCAATAGCTATTTTAAAAGAAATATTTAATGAGGAAATAATGACATGCTTTTTGGGCATTTTTTGGCACCATAATCTGAAAGGCTGTTTATTAAACAGCAAAATCTGGAAAACTATCTCACCTATAGCCTTCAAATTTTCTACTGTCAATATCTGTTAGATGAAGCCTCAGGCATTGAATATCAGGATTGTGGCTCAAGCTTAACCTAGGATGGTAGGTTGGTAACCATGTCAAGGTTATGTTCATACAGGATCTCAGTAAGTCTAAATCCCCATCTTGGCTTTACCCTCAGGAGTTGGTTACATGAAAGCTTGATAGCAAGCTTGTGATGTGCGGGTGATGAATATGCCGGTGCCAGATGAATGTTTGTATGCTTTTGTAAGTTTGTGGTGTTTGCGCGAGACCGCAACCATTTTATGACAAAGCCTGCAAATAGGCTCATTCAAATTTGACAAAATGTTCCCTGGTGTGTCATGTAGTACTAAGTTGCTACTTATTTGCCACATTAGGCTGCGCTTTTTTTTTTACCTCCACCAAGGAGGTTATGTTTTCACAGGCATCTGTCTGTCCGTCTGTGTACAAAATAACTTGGAAAGTTATGCATGAATTTGGATTACATTTTTTATCAGAGGTGTGTCTTTGCCCGAGGACGAACCTGTTCAATTTTGTTGGTGATCCAGAACACTATATTTTTTGTGTGTTATGGCGGTAATAATCGTGGCACGTGTCATGTGATGGTAATTGACCAGTCCTAGGTGTGAGTTTGTCTGTTAGCACCTGTGTGGTCTTGATGCACTGTAGTTGATTTTCTCTTATTTCTCTTATCATGTTCCTTTGTTGATATTGATCAGCTCACTGTGTTTCCTCTGGCAGGTGTGTGTGGTCAGCAGTGGAATGTTACATACAGTCCTCAGAGCATCTGTGCTTTTGTTGGGGACTATGTGAACATGTCCTGCTCTTACACCTACCCCAGTGGTCTGACCTTTTATCAGGCCTACTGGACAAATGAGCCTTATGGCCCATTGGATCCTCCTGATCTTACATCCAACCGAGACTACAGTGGCAGAACAGTGTATAACTGTGGAGCTCATGGATGCCATCTGCGTATAAGCTCACTGACTCCATCAGACACTGGTCTCTACTACTGCAGGATAAAAACACACACTGAATATCAGAGATGGATTGGAACACCTGGGGTTCAGTTATATGTCATAGGTAAGGGGCAATAATAATGTCATTGTGATCGTTTGCCAAGGTTTATCATCAAGGTTCATCATTGTGTGTGTGTGTGTGTGTGTGTGTGTGCGTGTGTGTGTGTGTGTGTGTGTGTGTGTGTGTGTGCGTGTGTGTGTGTGTGTGCCAGGACCATCAATCAACATGCCATGTAGTGCCAAAATATTTGACAAATTTTCACATTTTGTTGATATTGTATTGCACAAAGAAAAATTGGGTGGTATCCTTTGTCATGAATTTATCTATTGTTTATTCATTTGAGGTGCTGGAACTGCGTTCCCCTGTGTTCCTCCCCACTTAAACCGCTGCCCACAAACACCTACAGTGTCCATCAGTCCCCCTGGTGACATACTGGAAGGAACAGATGTGACTCTGACCTGTAACAGCAGATCTGACTTACCTGTGCTGAACTACAGCTGGTACAAGATTAACAGACATGCAGCCCTTCAACAGAGCATATGGAATACATACACTTTAAGAGCTACAGATAGTGGAATATATTACTGTCAGATACGCGACATATGTGGTCTGTGGAATTCAACTGTTGTGGGCCTGAAGGTTTACTGTGAGTATCAGTATTTACATCCTATAGGACAATGTTTTTCCTATGCAATATTTTTATTGTTCAAACTTATTTCATGATAAACCAGTGTTTAGCCACTTCATAAAGGACGACCTTTCATATCTTTTAAATAATTAGAGTGTAGGAAATTGACCTTAGTAATTCTTATGTATTGTGTTTCAGTGCGTCCCAGGACTCCAGTGGTTGTGATCGATCCTCCCGGGCAGATAACTGAGGGAAGCAGAGTGACTCTGACCTGCAGCGCTGATGCCAACCCACCAGCAGACACTTATACCTGGTACAAGAGAGGCAGTTCTAATTACCTGAAGAAAGGAAAGGTGTTTGAATTCCGCAACATCAACCCTCAGGACAGAGGCAAATACTACTGTGTGGCGTCTAATGTCTATGGTGTAAACACATCCCCAGATGTGGACCTATGTGTTTTCTGTAAGTTTGAATAAAATATTTAACATTCAACTAGGCTAAATGCCAGGCTATGTTTACCTGTGACGACTTTTTTCATGTTCACTGTAGATACATGGAACACAAGCGTTGATGTTGAACCATCTGGTAAAATAACTGAGGGAAGCAGAGTGACTCTGACCTGCAGCAGTGATGCCAACCCACCAGTGGAGAACTACACCTGGTTTAAGGTGAATGAGTCCACTCCAGTAGGATCAGGACAGCAGTACATCATCACTAACATCAGCTCTGAGAATGGAGGACAGTACTACTGTGAGGCCAGGAATAAATATGGAGTTGAGAACTCTACTACTGTGGCAATCACAGTTGAAGGTATGAGTGCCACAACATTTCTCTTCTTTGATGAGTAAACGTGTGATTCTCCTCCTTGCTTCATCTCCATTGACTCTTACAGGAGATCAGAATCCTGAAGGGAATCAGCACCCTCTAGTGTCTGCAGTGATAATAACAGTCTCTGTCTGTGGAGCTGTGGGTCTCCTTTGTGTGGGTGTTGTGCTGAGGTGAGTGACTGTGACTGAGAGTCTGAGATGGATTAACTCTTTAAATTTTTTTCTGTAAGAACAGCATGACTATTTCACTTATGAAGCAATCTGTCATTTTGTTTGCAGCAAGAGATGCAAGAGAAAAGCACAGGCAAGAGGTCATCAGGTAAGACAGATGACAAATGGACGATTTTACTACATTGCCGTACAGGTTATAGCATTCTATGATATTATTCACACACATTAATCATGTTGTAAATGTATACTGTACATATACTTTATATCAATTTAGGATACCATACATTATGTAAATGATGCCAGAAGTGGACATCCCAACACCACTCAACCTGATGCAGTTTACCAGAGCCTGAACCCCAACACCACTCAACCTGATGCAGTTTACCAGAGCCTGAACCCCAACACCACCCAACCTGATGCAGTTTACCAGAGCCTGAACCCCAACACCACCCAACCTGATGCAGTTTACCAGAGCCTGAACCCCAACACCACCCAACCTGATGCAGTTTACCAGAGCCTGAACCCCAAAACCACCCAACCTGATGCAGTTTTCCAGAGCCTGAACCCCAACACCACCCAACCTGATGCAGTTTACCAGAGCCTGAATCCCAACACCACCCAACCTGATGCAGTTTACCAGAGCCTGAACCCCAACACCACCCAACCTGATGCAGTTTACCAGAGCCTGAACCCCAACACCACCCAACCTGATGCAGTTTACCAGAGCCTGAACCCCAACACCACCCAACCTGATGCAGTTTACCAGAGCCTGAATCCCAACACCACCCAACCTGATGCAGTTTACCAGAGCCTGCATAGGGAGATAAATTGAAAATGACAGACACCTTATTAGATCTAGTCCTGCAAACAGTGAATTGGGCTATACAATTCAATAACATTGCTGAATCATTTGTTTTAACAATATATACAAAACAATTTATCAAATTAAAATCTGTGTTATTTTTATATGCTTTTTAGCCTATGTCTTAGTTATGAAGGTGTTCATCAATTCAATGATATCGGATCGAGTTCAGGCTATTGTATTAGTTAAAATGCGACATCATGTGGCCCTCTGATCGTGACAATGAAAATGGTGGCCCTCTTCATCATGAAAGTTACCCATCCCTGTTCTAGTTTATAAAATGAGCTTGGATGGCATGTAGTTATATGAAGGGTTGATAACCAAAACCATGATTGCCACAAGCCATCCATAATGTGCCTTCTGCAGTTCTAAGTGGTAAACAATATATTTTTGAACAATGATCACTCGTGAACAAGCATTTATGTAAATCTACAGTGGTCACTGGATATTACTTCTGGTTATGTTTTTATTTTTTCATTTTGTTAACATTTAAATAAACATCACAAACATTGATATACAGTAGTTTTAGTTGTTACATCTTACTAAATCAATGTCAATGGATGAGGGAATGAATTATTGTTGATGTATTTTCTATTGTAAGATTGCTCAATTTACAAATAATAATAAATAGATTATATCCAACCTCACAAACTTTTCATTATACAAATTAATTAATTTATTTTCAGATGTATTTAGTTCTAATGTCTGTATTCTGGAGATGACCAATAGGAGAACACATCCTACAGGGGGTGCTACTGAGCACTAGAGCCTTGCTTTCAGCTCCCCTGGTGGTCAAACTGTGTTTAAAGGACACATGCAAGGCTATTTTTGGCATAAACTGAAATTATGTTTGAGGTGTAAATATGTAATCTGTGCCATGCTTTTGCAAAAATGGCTTTAGAATAGTTCCAGGAAACATTTTATAAGGCCATCTGAGGAGCTCTCTCAAAAACTGCTTAGTGGCTAAGGTTCAGTCAGGACATAGACCAAACTCAAATGTAAAAAAGCAGTTCGCATCAAATCAACAGCGAAAGTAAGATTAGTGGTGCCGTTAAATGTAAACTGCTTGTTCTTCTCAAGTCTCAAGTGGCCGAGGAAACTGCTCAGGCCACAACAAGGGTGCTAAAATTATTCTATGCAAAGACTCATAACCACACAGGAAACTGTGTCTCTGCAGTGGCAAATATAGATGCCCATCGATATTTTAACGGGGACGGGGATGATGTTGCATCTTAGACAAAAGATTACATTAAACAAAATAAATCATGCACTTAGATTGGAATTCCATTAGCTGGATAAGAGCAACATTTTCTCCCAAAGGAGATATCATTTGGTAATAAAGTAGTTGAAGCTATAAGCTCAGTTTGTATTGGTCATTAGTGACATCAGTAGTTCATGCAGCGTTAAGCTCTTGCACGGAAAGATAGCGACTAAAATAGTGCCTGACTACAGGACTGATGAGACATGGTAAGAACTCAATGTATAATAATCTAACGACCTGACACTGACAGGGGGCTCAGAGAACATAATATTAATGCTAAGAGTAATATTATAATCAATGTTTGTGTTATAAATATTACAAAATGAAATAAAGCATTCATCATATTACTTGCAAACAGTGCACTGCTGTACATGTAGTTCAGTGTTGTTTTACAGATTTTACGGATAGACAGCATGCTACAGTAATGTTGCTTCTGAAACTTTTAGGGTCTGTCAATGATGATGATGCGCTGTGTGACCTGTCTGTCTATGGTGATTCTGTTCAAATATAAAGGTAAGTCGAACACCCGATGTGTGTCCCTGTCTTTTTAACCACTAGGCTGACGTAATAGATGGTAAAATGTTGCGCTGTGCTACCCAGCTTAGTCATGTGATATAGACAGCACATACAGGTATGTAGTAGGTACTGGCAATGTGGTGAGTTGTTTTAGTTTTTGACAAATTAAGAAAAAAATCAGATAATGTTTGTCATTCATCCCGTGCAAGAATAAGATACGTCTCCTTATGTCGATGCCTTCTGAGATCAGCTCTTCTGAAAAGCAGTGACAAGTGACATGTGTTACCCACAAACAGATAGAGCTTGCAAAAAAGGTGTTAGTATGTATGTGTGGGAAAGTACACACATGTGGGTGGGTGGGGGTTGTGTGGTCTTTGGTCTTTGTTTGGGTGTGTGTGTGTGTGTGTGATAAGTGACTGTGGTGTTTGTGTAACGGAGGCCAGCTGAGCTAGCTCGGCTAGCAAGGCTGCAGTACATGTAAATCCTCATCACCCAATTCCATGGTTGCTTCTAACGGCAGAGTTAGAAGCTCGGGCTTTCAGCTCAGTTGGTTAGAGCGTCTCACTTCCACGCCGGGAATTTGTAGCTTGCGGGGTGGCGGGCTTGAGACCTGTGTGCGGTGCGGACCGCGACCGGCTACATTTGGTCTTGGTGTTTGTGTGTGTGTGTGATAGTGGTTTATGGCCTTGGTGCATTGCAGTTGATTTACTCTTACAGATTAGAAGATATTTTTATACTTGACTAACCTCATTTATCCACAGAAAAAATAGCACAATCAACTATTTGCATTTCTCCTTCTATGTTTTCATTTGTTGATGTTGTTCAGCTGTGCTGTGTGTGTTTTCTCTGGTAGGTGTGTGTGGTCAGCAGTGGAGTGTCACTTATCAACGTGAGAGCATCTGTGCTGATGTGGGGGGTTATGTGGACATGTCCTGCTCTTACACCTACCCCAGTAGGCTGACCTTTAAACAGGCATACTGGACAAAACAGAACTATGGGAATCCTCCTTATCTTACATATGAACACAGCTACAGAGGCAGAGCCATAGTGAATAACTGTGGAGCTATTGGATGCCACCTGAGGATAAGCTCACTGACTAGATCAGATGCTGGTTACTATTACTGCAGCATAACAACATACACTGAAAAACAGAAGTGGATTGAAACACCTGGTATTCGACTATATGTTAGAGGTAAAGGGTAATGATATTATGCCATTTTGCTAGTTCGCAAGGTTCGCCAAGGTTTGTGTGTCTGTGTGTGACTTTACAGGGGTATCAACAACAGTTTTTCTTGTGGTGAAAATTCTCACTTTAATGACACATAGTTCTAACCCGACTCCGCCAGATGGACTTGCTCTCGCAATCGTCAATGGAGAGTGGCTAGACTGAGCTGCGAGTAAAGACCTGAAGCTTGCGAGATCAATTTGGTCTCACGAGGCTAACATAGTTCTATATTGTCCATAAGATCCTTCACAGATTACATCAGTGTCCATCAGTCCTCATGGAAATATTCTGGAAGGAACCCATGTGACTCTGACCTGCAACACTGGATACTATCCCCCAGTGCTGAGCTACAGCTGGTTCAAGATTGCTGGTGATAAATCCTGGCAACAAGTAACAGGGGATACATACAGATTCAATGACATCAGATCTACAGACAGTGGAAAATATTACTGTCAGATAAGTGATGCATGTGGCCTGTGGAATTCAGCTATTGTGAACCTGCAGGTTTACTGTGAGTGAGTCAGTGTTTACATTCTTACTGTAGCTATATGGGTTTTTTTCCTACATGCAATATTTCATCATTCAAATTTGTATTCATGTCAAGTCAACATTGTTAGCTACTTCAACAAGGACTGCCTTGTATCTCTTTTAAATAGCAGATTGCATATGAGTTAGCTTAGCATTTTGTGTTGTGTTTCAGTCCTTCCAAGGACTCCAGCGGTTGAGCTACATGTAGATCCTCCAGGGCAGATAACTGGGGGAAGCAGAGTAACTCTGAGCTGCAGCAGTGATGCCAACCCACCAGTGGAGAAATACACCTGGTTTAAGGTGAATGAGTCCTCTCCAGTAGGATCTGGACAGCAGTACAGCATCACTAACGTCACCTCTGAGGATGGAAGACAATACTACTGTGAGGCTAGGAACAAATATGGAACTCAGAATTCTACTGCTGTGCTCATCACAGTTCCAGGTACCATTTCCCCAACATCTCTCTCTATTGATGAGTAAATGTGTGATTCCCCTCCTCAATTCATCTCCATTGACTCTTACAGGAGATCAGAATCCTGAAGAGAATCAGCGCCCTCTAGTGTCTGCAGTGATAATAACAGTCTCTGTCTGTGGAGCTGTGGGTCTCCTCTGTGTGGTTGTCATGGTGAGGTGAGTGAATTCTTATTCTTGTTACCTCCGCCAAGGAGATTATGTTTTCGGTCGCGTTGGTTTGTTTGTCTGTTTGTCTGTTAGCAGGAAAAGTACTGCATGGATTTGGATGAAATTTCCGGACAATGTGTATATTGGGACAAGCAAGAATTGATTTGATTTTGGTGGCGATCGCCGATCGGTGATCCAGAACAGGATCTGGAATGAATATTGTGTCTGTGACCACATTGCCTTGGCTCTCTGAGTGCTTTTCTAGTTCTTATTATTATTATCATCATGAGCTGAGCAAATGAGACTGAGGGTCAGTTTAACACATGACAAAATTTACTCAAGTGCCCACGCAATACTTGAGGAGTATTCTGTATTGTTGGTCTTTCAAATCACAACTACAGTATATGAAGGTATCACCACGCAATCTTTCTTTTTGTTTACAGGAAGAAATGCAAGAGTGAAGTAAGACACACAAGGCAAGACCAGGTAAGAAAAACAACACAAGCTCAGCATTAGAATTTAGTCTTGAGTATAATTTTGAATGATCTCTATCAATTTAGAGTAGCAAGGATTATATAAATAATGCCCAAAGACTGAACCCCAACACCACACAAAAGGATGCAGTTTACCAGAGTCTGAACCCCAACACCACCCAACCTGATGGAGTTTACCAGAGCCTGAACCCCAACACCACTCAACCTGATGCAGTTTACCAGAGCCTGAACCCCAACACCACCCAACCTGATGCAGTTTACCAGAGCCTGAACCCCAACACCACCCAACCGGATGCAGTTTACCAGAGCCTGAACCCCAACATCACCCAAAATAATGCACAGCCTGAACCCCCAAAATATTAAAGCTGATGGACAAATACAAATTTAAAAATTGGCTTGGTGTTGTTGTGTCAGTGTCTGTGCACTGCTCTATTCTTATGTTCATTCTTACGTTATGGTTGGACTTAAAATATATGTGACACATTTGTCAAGCATTTATGTACATCTACAGTGGATTACTAACTTTATTATCTTCTGGTTATGTTGTTATTTTTACATTTTCTTAACATATTAAGAAACATTGATATGCAGTTGTTTTGTGTATCCTACTTCACCAAAACAATATCAATGGATGAGGGTATTGATGTATTTTCTGTATGATTGCTCTATTCACAAATATAATAATCTGATTATATTCAAACTCAAAAACTTTCATTATATGAATTTATTATTTATTTATTTTCTGGCATAGTTAGTGTATGCATTCTGAAGATGACCAATAGGAGAACACATCCTACAGGGGGGGCTACTGAGCACTAGAGCCTTGCTTTGAGCTCCCCCTCGTGGTCAAACTGTGTTTAAAGGACACATGCAAGGCTATTATGACATGAGCTGATATTATTCTTTGAGGTGTAAATATGTAATCTGGGTTATGCTTTTGCAAAAATGGCTTAAGGATAAAGTACCAGTGGCCACATTTTATAAACTTCAGTGCCTCATGTTTTGCAGAATTTGGAACAACAACAACCAAACACAAATACAAACGAGCAGTGTGCATCAAATCAACAGCGAATTAAAGTAAGACCAGTGGTGCCATTGTGCTCGTTTCTATTTGCAAACACTTCCTGTGGGCATTTTCTGACTTAGTGCTCAAAATTGACGTCATTGACATAACATGAAACTGACAATTATACATGGATATTGTCCATGTCTTACTGTCTCAAGTATTTTGTAGAAATATATTTTTTTCTAAGTCCCCATTGCTATGTTTACATTATAACATAAATTATATTATAGGATCATAAATAAGAAAAAAGTGCAGACGAAAGACAAATGAAGAAGTTAAAAATAGTCTCACTGGTTAGCATTTCCTTCCTGATTCATTTGAAGCAGCACTGAATAGCTGCTCAGTGCAAAAAAGTTCTACATTTCACTCTCTTGACAGAGCAGCAGAACATGGTAAGGACTTCATGTCTAATAATCTAACAGTCTGGGCACTGACAGGGGTCTCAGAGAATATTACAGTATTACTATTATAATCAATGTTAGATTTTTTAAGAGTGTTTGTGTTGCATTACGAAATGAAAACATGCATTCATAACACTGTTTGCAAACAATGCACTGCTGTAGCCTACATGTAGTTTAGTCTCAGATTCTGACAAAATGATTATGCTACAGTAAGGTTGCCTCTGAAACTTTTAGGGTCTGTCATTGATGATGATGCCCTGTGTGACCTGTCTGACTATGGTGATTCTGTTCAAACATAAAGGTAAGTCAAACACTTGATGTGTGTCCCTGTCTTGTCAACCACTAGGCCGATGTCATAGATGCTAAAATTCTGCACCGTGCTATCCCGCTTAGTGCTAGTGACATAGGCAGCCAGGTATGTTGTAGGTACAATGCGAGTTGTTTTACTTTTTGAGAAAGTGAGAAAAAAATTAGATAATACTACAAAATGTTTGTCATTCATCCCGTGCAAGAATAAGATACTTCCCCTGTGGTGTGTGGTCTTGCATTTGTATTTGGGTGTGTGTGTGATAGCTGCTGTGGTGTGGTGATGGTGCATTACTGTTGATTTATTTTTACACATCAAGAAGATATTTTTATACTTGACCAACTTGATTTATGTACAGAAAAATAACATTTGGCAACTATTGCATTTCTCTTATTCCTTTGTTGATATTGCTCACCTTTGCACTGTGTGTGTGTTTCCTCTGGTAGGTGTGTATGGTCAGCAGTGGAGTGTTACTTACTATAATAAGAGCGTCTGTGGTGATGTGGGGGGTTCAGTGGACATGTACTGCTATTACACCTACCCCAGGCATCAGGCCTTTTATCAGACTTACTGGACAAAACAGAACTTTGGGAATCCTCCTGATCTTACATATGACCCAAACTACAGAGGCAGAGCCACAGAGCATAATTGCGGAGCTAATACATGCCACCTGAGGATAAAATCACTGACTACATCAGATGCTGGTTACTATTACTGCAGAGTAATAACATACACTGAGAAGATGATTGGGACGTCTGGGGTTCAACTATATGTCACAGGTAAAGGGCAATAATACTTTGTATCATGGTTCCAAGGTTCTTTAGTGTGTGTGTGTGTGTGTGTGTGTGTGTGTGTGTGTGTGTGTGTGTGTGTGTGTGAGAGAGAGAGACTTACAGGGGTATGGAAAAACAGTTTGCTATTGTCATATATCTCACTTTAATGACACAGTTTTATATTGTCCATAAGATTCCTCACTGACACCATCAGTGTCCATCAGTCCCTCTGGAGACATACTGGAAGGAACCCGTGTGACTCTGACCTGCAACAGCAGACACAATCCCCCAGTGCTAAGTTACAGCTGGTTCAAGATTGCTGGTGATACAGCCTGGCAACAAGGAACAGAGATTACATACAGATTTGATTACATCAGTTCTACATACAGTGGACAATATTATTGTCAAATACGTAATGCTTGTGGCCAGTACAATTCAGCTACTTTGAACCTACAGGTTTACTGTGAGTGAGTCACTATTTGCATTCTTACTGTAGCTATATGGATTTTTTTTTATCGTTCGAATTTGTGTGCATGTCTAGTCAATGTTGTGAGCTTCTTCATCAATCTCTTTTAAATTCCATATGAGTTCGCTCAGCGTTCTTTATTGTGTTTCAGTCCTTCCAAGGACTCCAGCGGTTGAGCTACATGTAGATCCTCCTGGGCAGATAACTGAGGGAAGCAGAGTGTACCTATCCTGCAGCGCTGATGCCAACCCACCAGCACACACATACACCTGGTACAAGAGAGGCAGTTATAATTACCTGAAGAAAGGAGAGGTGTTAGAATTCCATAACATCAACCTACAGGACAGCGGCAGATACTGCTGTGTGGCGTCTAATGTCTATGGTGAAAACACATCTCCAGATGTGGACTTGGATGTTTTCTGTAAGTTTAAATATCTGATGTCAGTGTGAATATTGCATTCAACTAGGCTAATTTGCAGTCAGCAGATGTCACAACTTTGTTTTTTTTCATGTTCACTGTAGATCCACCACAGGACACAAGCATTGAAGTTAAACCATTTGGTCAAGTAACTGAAGGGAGAAGAGTGACTCTGACCTGCAGCAGTGATGCCAACCCACCAGTGGAGAGCTACACCTGGTTTAAGGTGAATGAGTCCACCCCATTTGGATCAGGACAGCAGTACAGCATCACTAACATTACCTATGAGGATGGAGGACAGTACTACTGTGAGGCCAGGAATAAATATGGAGCTGAGAAGTCTACTGCTGTGCTCATCACAGTTCCAGGTACCATTTCCCCAACATCTCTCTCTATTGATGAGTAAATGTGTGATTCCCCTCCTCACTTCATCTCCATTGACTCCTATAGGAGATCAGAATCCTGCAGAGAATCAGCACCCTCTAGTGTCTGCAGTGATAATAACAGTCTCTGTCTGTGGAGCTGTGGGTCTCCTCTCTGTTATTATTATTCTGAAGTGAGTAAATTCTTTCTGTTGTTCTTATTATTATCATTGTGAGCTGAGCAAATGAGACTGAAAGTCGGTTTAAATAATACTGTTCATCTACAGCAACTTGAAGACACATGTCAAAAGTGACTCAAGTGTCCACGCAATACTTAAGGAGTATTCTGTATTGTTGGTCTTTCAAATCACAACTATATGAAGGTATCTACCAAATCTTTTTTTGTTGTTTGCAGGAAGAAATGCAAGAAAGAAGTAAGACACACCAGGCAAGACCAGGTAAGGAACTTCCAATTTTCCAATTTGAGGTACTCATCAGTAATAGTCTTGGGTATAATATTGAATGATCTCTTTCAATTTAGGGCTGTGTGGATTATGTAAATGACACCCAGAGCCTGAACCCCAACACCACGCAACCTGATGCAGTCTACCAGAGCCTGAACCCCAACACCATCCAACCTGATGCTGTTTACCAGAGCCTGAACCCCAACACCACCCAACCTGATGCAGTTTACCAGAGTCTGAACCCCAACACCACTCAACCTGATGCAGTTTACCAGAGCCTTAACCCCAACATCACCCAAAATAAAGGACTATATAGCACAGTCTGAACTTCTGAAATATTGAAACTGTTGGACTTCATGAAACCTTGATGACAATTTAACTAGAAAAGCGCTCAGATAGCGCAGACCTCCGCTAAGAAAATGTGCAGATGGTGTTCTGGATCACCAATCACTACCAAAATTGAATCAGTTCTTACTTGTAAATTTCATTCAAATCCATGCAGTACTTTTCAAGTTATGTTGACAGATACACGCACACAGACAGACAGACACATGCTGGCGAAAACATAACCTCCTTGGCGGAGGTCAAAATTAGCTTGGTGTTATTGTGTCAGTGTCTAAAGTGCACTGCTCCATTCTTACGTTCTTGGTTGGACTTGTAAAATATACGTGACACATTAGTGTCATGTGGGAATTGTTTTATATACATACTTTTGCTTTTTTTGACACGTGATCAAGCATTTATGTACATCTACAGTGGATATATTACTAACTTTATTATCTTCAGATTAGGTTTTTTGTATGCTATTTAACAATATCAATGGATGAGGGAATTAATAAAGTATTGATGTATTTTCTGTATGATTGCTCAATTCACAAATAATAATGATTAGATTATATTCAAACACAAAAACTTTCATTATATGAATTTATTATTTATTTATTTTCTGGCATAGTTAGTGTATGCATTCTGAAGATGACCAATAGGAGACCTTATCATACAGGGGGGATACTGAGCACTAGAGCCTGAGCTCCCCCTCGTGATCAAACTGTGTTTAAAGGACACATGCAAGGCTATTTTTGACAGAGAAAATTAATCTTTGAGGTGTAAATATGTAGTCTGTGTTATGCTTTTGCAAAAATGGTTTAAGGATAAAGTACCAGTGGCCACATTTTATAAACTTCAGTGTCTTCAGTTTTGCAGAATTTGGCACAACAACAATCAAACGTAAATACAAACAAGCAGTGTGCATCAAATCAACAGCAAATTAAAGTAAGGCCAGTGGTGCCGTTGTGCTCGTTTCTATTTGCAAACACTTCCTGTGGACATTTTCTGACTTAGTGCTTAAAATTGACGTCATTGACATAACATGAAACTGACAACTATACATGGATATTGTCCAAGTCTAACTGTCTGAAGTATTTTGTAGAAATATATTTTTTCTAAGACCCTTTTGCTATGTTGTATTTACATTATAACATTATAAATTACATTATAACATAATAAGTAAGAAAACAGTGCAGGCGAAAGACAAATGAAGAAGTTAAAAATAATCTCTCTGGTTAGAATTTCCTTCCTGATTCAATAGAAGTAGCTCTGTAGCTGCTCAGTGCAAAAAAAGTTCTACATTTCACTCTCTTGACAGAGAAGCAAAACATGGTAAGGGCTTCATATCTAATAATCTCACGGCCTGGGCAATGACAGAATATTAATAATATTATAATCAATGTTAGATTTTTTAAGAGTGTTTGTGTTACATTCACAAAACTGTTTGCAAACAATGCACTGCTGTAGCCTACATGTAGTTTAGTCTCAGATTCTGGCAAAATGATCATGCTACAATAATGTTGCTTCTGAAACCTTTAGGGTCTGTCATTGATGATGATGCGCTGTGTGACATGTCTGACTATGGTGATTCTGTTCAAACATAAAGGTAAGTCAAACACTTGATGTGTGTCCCTGTCTTGTCAACCACTAGGCCGATGTCATAGATGCTAAAATTCTGCACCGTGCTATCCCGCTTAGTGCTAGTGATATAGGCAGTACATACAGATATGTAGTAGGTATACTGGCAGTGTGGTGAGTTGTTTTAGTTTTTGAGAAATTAAGAATTTTTTTTAGATAATACTACAAAATGTTTGTCATTCATTCCGTGCAAGAATAAGATACTTCCCCTTTTCTGTGTATATCACTTCTGAGATCAGTTCTTCTGAAAAGAAGTGACAACAGACATGTGTTACCCACAAACAGATAGAGCTTGCAGAAATGTGTTTGTATGCATGTGTGTACAAGTGCACATGTGGGTGGGTGTGTGATGTGTGGTCTTGATGTTTGTGTATTTGTATTTGGGTGTGTGTGTGATAGCTGCTGTGGTGTGGTGATGGTGCATTACTGTTGATTTATTTTTACACATCAAGAAGATATTTTTATACTTGACCAACTTGATTTATGTAAAGAAAAATAACATTCTGCAACTATTTGCATTTCTCCAATGATGTATACATTTGTTGATGTTCATTCCACTTTGTTTCTTTGGTAGGTGTGTGGAGTCAGCAGTGGAGTGTTACTTACCAACCTCAGAGCATCTGTCGTTTTGAGGGGGTTCAGTGGACATGTACTGCTATTACACTTACCCCAGACGTCAGGCCTTTTATCAGACTTACTGGGCAAAACAGAACTATGGGGATCCTCCTGATCTTACATATGACCCAAACTACAGAGGCAGAGCCACAGTGCATAATTGCGGAGCTAATACATGCCAGCTGAGGATAAACTCACTTACTACATTAGATACTGGTTACTATTACTGCAGAGTAACAACATACACTGAGAAGATGTTTGGGACATTTGGGGTTCAACTATATGTCACAGGTAAAGGGCCATAATACTTTGTATAATGGTGCCAGGGTTCATTAGTGTGCATGTGTGTGTGTGAGACTTACGGGGGCATGGAAAAAATAGCTTTCTATTGTCATATATCTCACTTTAATGACACATAGTTCTATATTGTCCATAAGATTCCTCACTGACACCTTCAGTGTCCATCAGTCCCCCTGGAGACATTCTGGAAGGAACCCATGTGACTCTGACCTGCAACACTGGATACTATCCCCCAGTGCTGAGCTACAGCTGGTTCAAGATTGCTGGTGATGGAGCCCTTCAACAAGGAACAGGGCATACATACAGATTCAACTACATCTCATCTACAGACAGTGGAAAATATTACTGTCAGATAAGTGATGCATGTGGCCTGTGGAATTCAGCTATTGTGAACCTGCAGGTTTACTGTGAGTGAGTCAGTGTTTACATTCTTACTGTAGCTATATGGGTTTTTTTCCTACATGCAATATTTCATCATTCAAATTTGTATTCATGTCAAGTCAATATTTTTAGCTACTTCATCAAGGACTGCCTTGTATCTCTTTTCAATATCAAATTACATGCGTTTCCTTAGCGTTTTGTATTGTGTTTCAGACCGCCCAAGGACTCCAGCGGTTGAGCTACATGTAGATCCTCCTGGGCAGATAACTGAGGGAAGCAGAGTGACTCTGACCTGCAGCAGTGATGCCAACCCACCAGTGGAGAGCTACACCTGGTTTAAGGTGAATGAGTCCACTCCAGTAGGATCAGGACAGCAGTACAGCATCACTAACATCAGATCTGAGGATGGAGGACAGTACTACTGTGAGGCCAGGAATAAATATGGAGCTCAGAATTCTACTGCTGTATCCATCATAGTTGAAGGTATCATTTCCCCAACATCTCTCTCGCTTGATGAGTAAATGTTTGATTTCCCTCCTCAAGATCATTTCCATTGACTCTTATAGGAGATCAGAATCCTGAAGAGAAACAGCGCCCTCTAGTGTCTGCAGTGATAATAACAGTCTCTGTCTGTGGAGCTGTGGGTCTCCTCTGTGTGGTCATCATGGTGAGGTGAGTGAATTCTTATGCTTGTTCTTATGACCTCCACCAAGGAGGTTATGTTTTCGGTTGCGTTGGTTTGTCTGTTTGTTTGTTTGTTTGTTCGTTTGTCTGTCAGCAGGATATCTCGAAAATTACTGCACAGATTCGGATGAAATTTTCAGACAATGTGTATGTTGGGACAGGCAAGAACTGAATCAATTTTGGTGGCAATCAGTGATCCAGAACATGATCTAGAATTTATGTTGTGTGACCACATTGCCTTGGCGGAGGTCTGCACTCTCTGAGTTCTTATCAGTATTATCATTGTGAACTGAGCAAATGACACTGAGGGTCAGTATTAATAATACTGCTCATCCACAGTAACTCGAAGACACATGACAAAAGTTACTCAAGTGCCCAAGCAATACATACTGACTTTGTCCTTCAAATCACAACTATATGAAGGTTTCACTTCTAAGCAATCTGTATTTCCGTTTGCAGTAAGAGATGCATGAGAGAAGTAAGACACACAAGACAAGACCAGGTAAGAAAAACAACACAAGAACAATTTTCTAATTTCAGGTACTCATCATTAAGATTTAGTTGTGAGCATAATATTGAATGATCTCTATCAATTTAGGGCAGCAGGGATTATGTAAATAACACCCAGTGTGAAACCCAATACACCACCCAACCTGATGCAGTTTACCAGAGCCTGAACCCCAACATCACCCAACCTGATGCCGTTTACCAGAGCCTGAACCCCAACACCATCCAACCTGATGCAGTTTACCACAGCCTGAACCCCAACACCACCCAACCTGATGCAGTCTACCAGAGCCTGAACCCCAACACCATCCAACCCGATCCAGTTTATCAGAGCCTGAACCCCAACACCACAAAACCTCATGCAGTTTACCAGAGCCTGAACCCCAACATCACCCAAAATAAAGGACTATAGAACAGCCTGAACTGTTGAAACTGTTGGACTTTATGAAACCCTGATGACAAATACAAATTTAACTAGAAAAGCGCCCAGATATAGCAGACCTCCGCCAAGAAAATGTGGTCACAGATGGGGTTCTAGATTAACCTGGTTCTCACACAAATGAATGTTTCTCATCCATCTGGGATTTTGTCGGTTGCCTCGCTGTTTTCTGCTGTGACGGGGCGGGGGTTATATTAAAAAAAAATCTCGAACCTGATTGGAAAATTCAATGTGTCTGTCACGTACTACTTGCTACATCATACCTGTTAACATCCCGCCCCACGATTGTGATTGGATCTATGGCATAGAAACGGGCTCGAGTATGGGCTAAACGAAGACCTCGGGCTCAACAAGCCGCGACCAGACCCTCGTGCGAGCTCACGAAGTTGAACGAAGATGCATGAAGCACGAAGGGTCTGTGAGAACCAGGCTAGTTCTAGCTCACCGATCGCCATCAAAATTGAATCAGTTCTTACTTGTAAATTTCATTCAAATCCATGCAGTACTTTTCAAGTTATGTTGACAGATACACGCACACAGACAGACAGACACATGCTGGCGAAAACATAACCTCCTTGGCGGAGGTCAAAATTAGCTTGGTGTTATTGTGTCAGTGTCTAAAGTGCACTGCTCCATTCTTACGTTCTTGGTTGGACTTGTAAAATATACGTGACACATTAGTGTCATGTGGGAATTGTTTTATATACATACTTTTGCTTTTTTTGACACGTGATCAAGCATTTATGTACATCTACAGTGGATATATTACTAACTTTATTATCTTCAGGTTAGGTCTTTTGTATACTATTTAACAATATCAATGGATTAATAAAGTATTGATGTATTTTCTGTATGATTGCTCAATTCACAAATAATAGTGATTAGATTATATTCAAACTCAAAAACTTTCATGATATGAATATGATTATTATTTATTTATTTTCTGGCATAGTTAGTTTCTGCATTTTGAAGATGACCCATAGGAGACCACATCCTACAGGGGGGGCTACTGAGCACTAGAGCCTTGCTTTGAGCTCCCCCTCGAGGTCAAACTGTGTTTAAAGGACACATGCAAGGCTATTATGACATGAGCTGAAATGATTCTTTGAGGTGTAAATATGTAGTCTGGGTTATGCTTTTGCAAAAATGGCTTAAGGATAAAGTACCAGTGGCCACATTTTTTAAACGTCAGTGCCTCAAGTTTTGCAGAATTTGGAAGAACAACAACCAAACATAAATACAAACAAGCAGTGTGCATCAAATCAAAAGCGAATTAAAGTGGTGCCGTTGTGCTCGTTTCTATTTGCAAACACTTCCTGTGGACATTTTCTGACATGGTGCTCAAAATTGACGTCATTGACATAACATGAAACTGACAACTATACTGTACATGGATATTGTCCATGTCTGACTGTCTCAAGTATTTTTTAGAAATATATTTTTTCTAAGACCCTTTTGCTATGTTGTATTTACATTATAACATTATAAATTACTAATAACATCATAAATAAGAAAACAATGGAGGCGAAAGACAAATGAAGAAGTTAAAAATAATCTCGCTGGTTAGAATTTCCTTCCTGATTCAATTGAAGCAGCACTGAATAGCTGCTCACTGCAAAAGAGTTCTACATTTCACTCTCTTGACAGAGCAGCAGAACATGGTAAGGGCTTCATGTCTAATAATCTAACGGCCTGGGCAATGACAGAATATTAATAATATTATAATCAATGTTAGAATTTTAAGAGTGTTTGTGTTACATAACAAAATGCATTCACAAAACTGTTTGCAAACAATGCACTGCTGTAGCCTATGTGTAGTTTAGTCTCAGATTCTGGCAAAATGATCATGCTACAGTAATGTTGCTTCTGAAACCTTTAGGGTCTGTCATTGATGATGATGCGCTGTGTGACCTGTCTGTCTATGGTGATTCTGTTCAAACATAAAGGTAAGTCAAACACTTGATGTGTGTCCCTGTCTTGTTAATCCACTAGGCCGATGCCATAGATGCTAAAATTTTGCGCCGTGCTACCCAGATTAGTGCTAGTGACATAGAAAGTACATACAGGTATGTAGTAGGAAATGTGGTGAGTTGTTTTACTTTTTGAGACATTAAGAAAAAACTTTGATAATACTTCAAAATTAGTGCTGTCAGTTTAACGCGTTAATAACGGCGTTAACGCAAACCCATTTTAACGCCGTCAATTTTTTTAACGCGCGATTAACGCATTTGACCCGCCATTATCAATGGAATGTGAAAAAAAAATATCTCCGACATTCCAACACCTCCCAACGTTTCAGTATGTCCTGTGTTTGTATTAGGCTTGAAGTAGGCCTACTGCTTAGCCTAGGACCAAGGCTACTCATGCCTACAGTAGCCTACACACGCACTGCACACACGGCACGGGTGTCTGCACTCTGCTCTGCCGCTCCGATGTCAGTGAAAACAAATATTTTACCAATACAATCGTTGGTGTTCACTCGCATGTTCGCATATTTAGGTTGTTAATTAGCTAGAGGATTGATGTTGTCACTTAGAAATCCCTTCTCTTGAACTGAATAGGCTACCCCGCAAATAGGCTAATATCAGTTTCAAAATTGCAGCGCGAGTGAGAGAGGTGAAACAGGTCGGAGCGCAACTAAGAGAGAGAATGTTTGTGAGCGTCATTTGATGCCAGTGAAAACAAATATTTTACCGACACAATCGTTGACGCTCACTCTCATGTTCGCATATTTAGGTTGTTAACTAGCTAGAGGATTAATGTTGTCACTTAGAAATCCTTCTCTTGAACTGAATACCCCGCAAATAGGCTAATATCAGTTTCAAAATTGCAGCGCGAGTGAGAGAGGTGAAACAGTTTGGAGCACAACTGAGAGAGAGAATTTGTGCAAACGAGACGCATATAGCCTACCTGATTCTGAACTTATGACCTTGTCACTAAAATGAGAGCTTCTTGCAGGACAATTGCCAATATGGCAAAATGCATTTTAAAGGTATGCTCATGCAATGTAAGTTTACTCATGCAGACCATAATGCCATATTTTCATTGAGCCTCTTTAAAATATAGGTTAGTATAATTTAAAGGGCCACCATCCAGTTTTTTTTTTTGTTTTTTTTTTTGTAAACTTGTGAACTAGCAACATAAAGACATCAACATCTCTCTGGCAGTACTTGACCATGTTAATAATTTCTGATGCTGTAACTGGGTTTTCTTTTATTTTAAATTGGTATTCACCCCCACCAATTAATGCTGATAACAGCATTAAAATGAAAATAAATAAATAAAAATGTGCCATTAAAGAAATCGAGGGACATTTAGAATAGAAAGAAATTTGCGATTAATCGCGATTAATTATGAGTTAACTACGCCAAAAATGCGATTAATCGCGATTAAATATTTTAATCGCTTGACAGCACTATTCAAAATGTTTGTCATTCATTCCGTGCAAGAATAAGATACTTCCCCTTTTCTATGTAGATATAGCTTCTTAGATCAGCTCCTCTGAGAAGAAGTGACGTGTTACCCACAAACAGATAGAGCTTGCAGAAAGGTGTTTGTATATACATATGTGTGAGAAAGTGCACACGTATGGTTGGGTGTGTGGTGTGCGGTCTTGATTCTTGTTTGTGTTTGGGTGTGTCTGTGATAGTGGCTGTGGTGTTTGGTCTTGGTGCATTGCTGGTGATTTACTTCTACAGATCAAGAAGATGTTTTATACACATTTTGCACACATGTGGTTGATGTGTGGTCTTGGTGTTTGTGTATTTGTGTTTGGATGGGTGTGTGATAGTGGCTGTGGTGTTGGTGCATTGCTGGTGATGTACATTTACAGGTCAAGGGGATGTTTTTATACTTGACCAACTTAATCTCTGCACAGAAAAATAACATTCTGCAACTACTTGCATTTCTCCAATGATGTATACATTTGTTGATGTTGTTCATTTTACTTTGTTTCTTTGGTAGGTGTGTGGAGTCAGCAGTGGAGTGTTACTTACCAACCTCAGAGCATCTGTCGTTTTGTGGGGGATTCAGTGGACATGTACTGCTATTACACATTCCCCAGTGGTCTGAGATTTCATCAGGCTTACTGGACAAATGAGCCTACTGGGTATCCTCCTGATCTGACATACCAACAAAAGTACTTAGGCAGAGCCAAAGTTTACAACTGTGGAGCTAATTCATGCCAGCTGCGTATAAACCCACTGACTGTATCAGACACTGGTCTCTATTACTGCAGCATAACAACCACTGCAGGACAGAGGAGGACGGGAACATCAGGGATTCAATTATATGTCATAGGTAAAGGGTAATAATATTATGTCATTGTGCTGCTTCGCAAGGTTCACCAAGGTGTGTGTGTGTGTGTGTGTGTGTGTGTGTGTGTAACTTTTACAGGGGTGTGGAAGAACAGTTTGTTGTTGTCAAATATCTCACTACAAATGACACATAGTCCTATATTGTCCATAAGAGCCTTCACAGATTACATCAGTGTCCATCAGTCCCCCTGGACACATACTGGAAGGAACAGATGTGACTCTGACCTGCAACAGCAGATTTTATCCCCCAGTGCTGAGCTACACCTGGTTCAAGATGTTTGGCAATGTAGCCCTGCAACAAAGAACAGAGATTAAATACAGATTCAATGACATCAGATCTACAGATAGTGGAAGATATTACTGTCAGATAAGAGATGCATGTGGCCAGTGGAATTCAGCTATTGTGAACCTGCAGGTTTACTGTGAGTGAGTCAGTGTTTACATCCTTATCTGTAGGATGTTTTTCACATGCAATATTTTTCATCATCCAATTTTCTGATCATGTCAAGCACATGTTACCAGCCACTTTGTCAAGGACTACCTTTTTAAATTTCAGATTTAATATAAGTTAGCTTATTGTATTGTATTGTCTTTCAGTCCGTCCAAGGACTCCAGTGGTTGTGATTGATCCTCCTGGTCAGATAACTGAGGGAAGCAGGGTGACTCTGACCTGCAGCGCTGATGCCAACCCACCAGCACACACATACACCTGGTACAAGAGAGGCAGTTCTAATTACCTGAAGAAAGGAAAGGTGTTAGAATTCCATAACATCAACCTACAGGACAGAGGCAAATACTACTGTGTGGCGTCTAATAACCATGGTGAAAACACATCTCCAGATATGGACCTACAGGTTTTCTGTAAGTTTAAATAAAACAGGAAATATGTAATGCCAGTGTGAGTACTGCATTCAACTAGGCTAATTTGCAGACAGCAGATGTCACAACTTAGTTTTTTCATGTTCCCTGTAGACCCACCAAAGAACACAAAAATCAAAGTTGATCCATCTGGTGAAATAACTGAGGGAAGCAGGGTGACTCTGACCTGCAGCGCTGATGCCAACCCACCACCAACATACACCTGGTACAAGAGAGGCAGTTCTAATTACCTGAAGAAAGGAAAGGTGTTACAATTCCATAAAATCAGCTCACAGGACAGAGGCAAATACTACTGTGAGGCGTTTAATATCCATGGTGTGAAAACATCTCCAGATGTGGACTTGGATGTTTTCTGTAAGGAAATATGTAATGCCAGTGTGAGTACTGCATTCAACTAATTTGCAGACATCAGATGTCACAACTTAGTTTTTTCATGTTCCCTATAGATCCACCACAGAACACAAGCATTGAAGTTGAACCATCTGGTGAAATAACTGAGGGAAGCAGAGTGACTCTGACCTGCAGCAGTGATGCCAACCCACCAGCGGAGAACTACACCTGGTTTAAGGTGGGTGAATCCACTCCAGTAGGATCAGGACAGCAGCACATCATCACTAACATCAGATCTGAGGATGGAGGACAGTACTACTGTGAGGCCCGGAATCAACATAGATCCCAGGTGTCTACTGCTGTATCCATCACAGTTGAAGGTAACAGTTAAACTCAATCACTCTGCAATGATGAGTCAACTTGGAGTTCCTCTCCTCTCTTTTACACTCACTGCTTTCAGATGAGCAGACTCCTGTAGTAACTTATTGTTCTGCTTATTTCTATAGTAGTGCAGAGTACTACACTGAGTCCTGCATTGGCTGCTGTGGTTGGACTCTCTGTCTGTGGAGCTCTTGGTCTGTTGTGTGGGTTTCTCTGGATGAGGTGAAGACTAAATTACTTACGGTCCAAAAAAAAAAACAACAACATATATATACTGCATACAATCTTTGTATATCATTCTCTTGTGTTTGTCACTGGTTTTCCATTTTGTGTCATAGGAAAATGAAAAGGAGAAAGAAACAAGAGGAGCAGGTAAGATGTTTTGTTTTTTTCTCCCGTGTTCAGTCTATTCTGCTTAAGTGTGTTTTAGCTAGCTTGAGTAGAGCCAAATGATTCAGCATGTTAAAACACACATGAACAACCAGCAGTGGCCCGCCAATATCAGTGCATTTAATCACCTATTTTTGGCCTTTTGTTTACAAGCTAACATATTTTTATGCTGGATTCTCTGGTTTCCAGTGGATATGTGTACAGATGATTAAAAAATGAACGGAAAAAAAATAGTTTGTATGTAGGTATGTGTAAACAGGGTGTAACTCTCACTGTGTCAGACTCCAAGCCAGTAGAGGTGCGCTAATATCAGAGATATAGTAAATGTATACCGTACTGCTTGAATGTGGATCAAAGACACTCACTCGATAGACCGAGTGACTGTATACTGTAACTGTATACTTTTATCAGTCTCCTCAGAGTCGCCAGTACTTTACCAGTGACTGGCCAGAAAGGAGCGGAGGATGGATGGTGATGAAGATGTTCAGTACTCCACCATCCAGTATGCCAGTGTGCAGCCTCACGACTCCAGTCAGACTGCAGGAGGAGGAGCAGAGGATGATCATGTCCAGCATGCACAGTGTGCAGCATAAGGACTCCAGTCACACTGCAGGAGCTCAGGGGAGCGATGTCCAGTATGCCAGTGTGCAGTTTAAAAAGGCCAGAAAAACCAAGAGGTAAGATATGTGTGTCAGACATTACAAATAAAATACAGGAGCTGATGTTTGTCACTTCAGTTCAGTCCCGTCTCATAGACTGAGTGTTTTCAACTAAATATTAATGTACTCCAAGAAAATGTGTCTGTGTGTTCCAAGAAGGTAAAACTAAAGTCAAGAGCATAGTTTTCACTTCACATTTCAGATGTTTATTTCAAAAGTAGAAACATGATTTGTTGCTTTACAGAGAGAGAGAGAGAGAGAGAGAGAGAGAGAGAGAGAGAGAGAGAGAGAGAGAGAGAGAGAGAGAGAGAGATGTCACGTTGATTTTGATTGTATTTTTGTTTTTCCTCTTGTAGTTCCCATGTTCAACCAGAGGTGGACCCTTTTCTTGTCTACAGCACGGTTAAGCCTAAAGGCACACCCACCGATACTATTGATTGATTGACTGTGATAGATAGATAGATAGATAGATAGATAGATAGATAGATAGATAGATAGATAGATAGATAGATTGATTAAGGACATACTTGCTGCATTGGCAAATGACAGAGACAAATAGATCAATCAAGTTGGTGTAGCATTTCACCCAGCTATGAGCCTGGATGTGAATTTTTGAGTTTAAATCAGCGACCACTGTTGTGCCCTTGAGCAAGGCTCTTAATTGTAAGGTGCTGTAACAGATCAGTCTTTTAGTATTTGAAAGATGATGATGAATGTAAGTTGGTTAGGTTAAAACTGACTGGCTGCTGAGCTAACTGAATAAGAACCTTGGGAATCAACTTCCTGTACTGTAAGGTATCAAAATTAAAGTCCCCACTCCTGTAACACACACACACACACACACACACACACACACACACACACACACACACACACACACACACACACACACACACACACACACACACACACATGTTGTATGTATTGTTTATATTTCATCTCTCTCATTTGTGGATTAATTAAAATCAGTCTTTTTAGATGTGTAGTAATATTATTGATTTTATAAATAAAACCTCAAAATATATTATATTGTCTATGTTTTTTACAGTCCTTTATCAACAACATGCTGACCGGTTCATTACCTTTTGCTCAAAGATAAATTAGGTTTTTATCATGTTTTGACAATTGTCTGGAGTGTCTGGATGAAACAAAACAATCCCCATCAAAATTGTCATGTCTCAGATATTTTGCCAAATGGCTTGCAATGTACATCTCCAACAATGTCCTATATACTGCAATAATAATAATGGACAGACATGATTATTTGAATGGCAGATGCTGATAACCTACCTATATTTTGTATCATGAAATTGCAGTTTAGTAGTGATTACTGTACTTGGAAGCTTTTATAAAAAATCAATGTCCTTTTATATGTGGGATTACAGATAACTATACTTAGTAAGTAAGTAAGTAAGTAAAATGTATTTCTAAAGCACATTTAAACACAGTTTACGCAAAAAAAAAATAGTAAATAGGCAGGGAATATACATAGGAAAAACTGATTACAACATCAGCAGCAAAATACAGACTGCAAAAACTCTGTCCCCTTTTAAGGCGGGTTCGGGGGAAATGATGGAGACCTTTACTGGAAGATCTCAGGGACCTGGTAGCAACAGCGGGATGAATGGCAGTAGCTATGTAGCTGGGGACAGTACTGGACAGGAAGCCATAATGAGGCTAGGACAGGTGTGATGTGTTCATGCTTTTTCCTGTTACAGTAGTAAGAAACCTAGCAGCCGCATTTTGGACCAGTTGAAGCCGTGACACAAGTGTTTCAGGGAGACCAAAGTACAAAGAGTTACATTAGTGTACTTATATAGTATATAGAGTTATAGTTAAATTGTATACAGTTATAGTTAAACTGTACTAATTGCAGAGGGTAAATAAGGTCAAGTTCACCGGGTCAAAGAGGAATGACAAGAGGTTAGCCAACAGTTAGCCAATGAGTGATGTCAGTAATGGATGCAATGTTCACCACAGGCTCAGAGCTCAGCGTGGTACAAATGTTCCGTATTTGTCATCTGGATTTGACAGAGTGAGCTAATCGCCGTGGTGGTTAAACATGGTAAGAAACTGTTGTTAATGTTGTTATGGTCACTTACAGTAGACAATGTCCATATTATTTTAAGGATGACATGCATGACTTTAAAGAAGGATTGGGTTTGTTGGTGCTTTTGTTCCATTTACTCTCAACTCTCAACTTGCTTGATTTTCACAATAATTAAGAAATTAACTTGAACACTTTTTGAACGTTTTGAAATCTACAGGATTTGCTGATGGTGACAAGTTTTTTGACCTCTCTGTTTATGGTGAATCTCTTCACATCTGAAGGTATCTTATTCACTTTTCTATTCTATTTGTGTGACAGTAACACATTCTAACCGATGCCATGTGATGCAAAAGCTTTTTGATGATTTGTGTGACAGTTGGGTGTGGCAGACCTTTCCTGTTTATCTCATTTCTGTCTATGATGAAAAAAAAAATAAACACCTAGCAATGGTTAAATAGAGAAATATAGAAATGAATGAGTTTTCCTTTCAATGGGTCATGTTAGTATTTAATGTCCATTCTTACTTCAGAATTTTCCTCTAATATAAACTGTAAATCCATACACATCATTCATCATCCACTTGGTTTGTGTGTGTGTGTTCTCTCCTCTAGTGTCTGGTGAAGTCTTGAGCATCACTTACCAGTCTGATAATTACTGCGTATTTAAAAGATCATCAGTATTCATGACCTGCCGTTCCACCCTCCCTATTGGTCACTGTTACTGGAGTAAAGGAGACACTCAGGATGCTGCTGATCTAAAAGACGACCCAACCTATGAAGGCAGAACCAGTGCGGAAATTCGGGTGATAATAAAACATGTTCCTTATATATAAAATCACTGTCTACATCTGATACTGGTAGATATTATTGCCACGTTAAAACACACAGTGGGAAGACCTGGTGGATTGGACAGCTAGGGGTGTCTCTTCAAGTTAGAGGTATCAATGGAAACACTATTTCATTATGCTTGTTCAAGATCCAAATATTATGAGTTAAAGCTCCGGAGCTAATTCAAGCATAATCCTGTTGAACGAGCCTGCTAAATGCACTAGTTAGCGAGTGGAACAAACTAATTTGGAACAGCATAGACCGAATGTGAATGCAAAAGCGAACAAGCACTTTACACTGAATCAATGGAATCTGATTATTCAATACCGAAAGTAAGATCTGAGGTACATTTGAGTGTTTCCTGTTCGGCTTCGGTCTATGCTGTTCCAAATTATTTTGTTCCACTTGCTAGATAGTGCATTTAGCAGGCTCATCAACAGGACTATGCTTGAGTCCACTCCGGAGCTAACCTTTAATGTCTTAGCCTGGTTCTCGGACATATACTGATCTGTTGGAATGCATGTCAGTCTGGACAATTGTCTCATCTCCACATGGTATTATTTCATCATCTCCAACATCCATAAAAGACACAAATCTAAATACCACTGCAGATTATGGATATGCCTGCAACCAATTAGATCAATAAATACAGATAGATTTGGATGTGTCAGAGTTTGAAACGAGTTTTAAGGTGACGTCTGGCGTTATTAGGACCATTGGACCAAAAGTGTAGTAACATCATCAAAAAAATGTCATAGATTTGTTGGGGAGTAGAATTTTGATATGTTTGTGCAGGCCGGAGACCGACCCTTGGTTGTAGTTTCCAGGGGAATGGTTCACTAGATTAGGTGACAGGAACAAGTGGAGATAGGCCTGGTGGCTAGACGCATTATGTATAAGAACCAGGCTATTTAGCTGTTGCTTGTTGTATATATCAGAAAATTAAAGTGAGGCATCTATTTTATTAATACCTACTCATTTATTTTAAAAAAAGTAACTTTTCATAGATATCTCATAGATGTTGTTTCATCTTTGATTCTCACAGATCTCCCACCAGTACCTTCAGTGTTCATCAATCCCCCTGGTGACATACTGGAAGGAACAAATGTGACTCTGACCTGCAACAGCAGCTCTGAACTACCAGCCACTAAGGTACAAATGGTACAGGAATACACAGGAGCAGCTGGGGTTTGGGTATACCTACACCATCAAACACGTCAAACACAAAGACAGTGGTGAATATCTCTGCAAGGCCACATATGAATGTCAACCTAGGGCTCAAACCAATGACCAACAAGGTGCTACATACCTCCAGGTTTTCTGTGAGTATAGTTCTTTTTTTCACTGCAGCAATATGACTTAAAAAGTTCTCCAATATACCGGAGTAAGTTTAAGCATAGCCCTGCGGCACGAGCCTTCTAACAGCAATATATTTCGCATGAAATGAAAGAATTTTGAACAGCAAAGACCTAACGCGAACGCGAAACACTTTATATGAGTCAATGTAACCTCAGTTCTTACTTTCAGTTTCCAATAGTCAGGTCCCATTGATTCAGTGTAAAGTGCTTGTTCACTTCTGTGTTCATGTTCGGTCTGTGCTGTACCAAATAATTTTGTTCCACTCGCTAACTAGCACATTTAGCAAGCTCTTTCTACAGGGCTATGCTTGAATTCACTCTGGTATTTTCCTTTAACTGTTAAGGTGGCTACAGACCAAAGATACACAACGAGACAGGCTGCGGCGTTCTGAAAACCGGCATCGTTCTAAAACTCTGAAACTGCAATTTGACATGTTAAATATTTTACGATGGCTTGCAACTGCTTGCAACAACCTGCGACTATTGATTCACACCGCCGCAACTCCTCTCTAAAACCGTCTCATCTCGTTGTGGATCTTCAGTCTGAATTGGGCTTTACAGTTCCCCCCTTTTATCTTACTCAGATCCCCCAAAGAACACAACCACATCCACCGATTTGCCTTCTGTGCTGGCCAAAGGCAGTAGTGTGTCTCTGTCCTGTAGCAGTGATGCTCACCCACCTGTGGAGAACTACACCTGGTTTAAGATGGAGATATCTGAACCCATCGGATCGGGACAGCAATTTAACATCACCAACATCAGGTCTGAGGATGGAGGACAGTACTACTGTGAGGCCAGGAATAAATATGGAGCTGAGAAATCATCTCCTGTGTCCTTCATAGTAGAAGGTACTGTATCAGTGCATTTATCCAGTTTGGGTAAGATATGAGATTCTCCTTTTCACCATTCTCCATGATGCCATGTGTTCCCTGCAGGAGATGAGAGTTCTATAGTGACTGTTGTGGTTCCAGTCCTCATTTGTGGACTAGTGGTTCTGATCTGTGTGCTGCTCTGGGTCTGGTGAGTCCATGGGACAAAGTGAATAAAAATCTGCATTGAATCAATTTCCATTGCATAAGCATTTTTCACTTGTATAATCCTATGTTTCATTTTGTACTGTAGCCGTAAAAAATACAAGAAAGAAGCAATGCAGCAAAGGCAAAAAGAGGTGAGAAAAAAAATATAGTTTTCTATTGTAAAGAGCTCAATATGAATATGTTTGTATTGATCAATTGATTTAATTCTGTCTATTATGAAAATTATTTATTCATATTTAGAACACACCGAAGTATACCAATGTGAATCACAGAGATTCTTTTTGTATCCAGCCTGATTCAACTTACCAGAATTTGAACCCCAACACCACCCAACCTGATGCAGTTTACCAGAGTCTGAACCCCAACACCCAACCTGATGCAGTTTACCAGAGTCTGAACCCCAACACCATTCAACCAGACCCAGTTTACCAGAGTCTGAATCCCAACACCACCCAACCTGATGCAGTTTACCAGACCCTGAACCCCAACACCATCCAACCTGATGCACTTTACCAGAGCCTGCACCCCAACACCACCCAACCTGATGCAGTTTACCAGACCCTGAACCCCAACACCATCCAGCCTGATGCAGTTTACCAGAGCCTGAACCCCAACACCATTCAACCAGACCCAGTTGACAACACTCTGAAATAACTACCAAAACAATATAATAACTAAATAGTTTGAACTCAAACACCAGTATGACTGCACACGTGGCACACACATTTCTATAGGAAATGACAGGAAGAACAAAAAGTGTCATAATATGTGTTTGTGTGTGTGTGTGTGTGTGTGTGTGTGTGTGTGTGTGTGTGTGTGTGTGTGTGCGCGCGCGCGCTTATGTTTAAAAACAGAGATCCCAGGCCATGGCAGTTTGGGCATTGAAATATAACAAGTTATATCAAATCGGTCAGAATGCTTGTTTTCTTTATAGCTATTCTACCGCTATAAATCACATCGTATTCTTTTTGAACCTTCTCTGATGCACTTTTTGAACCTTCTCTGATGCACTTTTTGAACCTTCTCTGATGCACAAGTGGCACAAGAAGAATGCAAGAAAAATGTCATAAAGAGAAGTGTCACTTTGTGAAAATGTTATTTAGCACTGATTCCCTTCCTTAATTTAAAGTCGAAAGATTCCAGTAATGTTGCAGCTGTGGCTGCATAATTTCCACGATTAGGTAATGTTGAGTGACTCTAATGAAAGATTGCGCTGTATTTCCTCATAGTTGTGTCAAGCTTGGTTCCTTATCAGGGTTTTGTTTATTAAACGCACTGCTCTTGAAGGACAATGGAAAGGTTAGAAATTCTGAACATTTACTCAATTAGACTAGATTTATAAAGGTATATTTTACATAAATGCTGGATTAGGTTTTAATCTTTAATTCTTGTGTGTTATTATTATGTGTTCTGTTCATTATGCTGTGCACTTGAGTATACTGTAAGGTAATGATATAGGGTAGTAAATTAATGTTTCTACAAAAATCTAACAGTTGTAGTGTTTTTCTAAGCTATTTATGATAATAAATATGTCAGTGTGTCTACAAATATCTAACAGTTGTAGTGTTATATTAGGGATTTGTGCTGGAAGATGTTCTGTCTTGCTTTGGTGATTCTGCTGACAACTCAAGGTAGGCTTTCTGAGAATTCTCTTGACAACTCTTCTCAACAACTACTCTTGACCAGACACAGATGCAGTAATATTTCAACATGATTTCACTACTAAAAAAATCATCAATAATCTGCAGTTACTGCTTATTTAGCTATTTATTATTTAACCTTATTCATGAATTAGTTAGCCTATTTAATTATAGCTAATAATAACTCATCAATACCCTCTATCTGAGACTTCAGATCAATTATTTCTTTAACACCATTTTTTTCTAAGTTAGACACCATGTCAAGGTTGATATGTAGGCTTCAACAAAGGACATTTTTGTTGAACTACTGTTCACATGTTCCTATTGTGTGTGTGTGTGTGTGTGTGTGTGTGTGTGTGTGTGTGTGTGTGTGTGTGTGTGTGTGTGTGCACATTTTCTATGTTTCAGATGTGTCTGGACAAGATTTCCGCATCACCTACCTGTCTGACAGTGTGTGTGGTTTTGTTGGCTCTTCAGTAAACATGTCCTGTTCTTATCCTCGTGCTCTGAAAGGCATCCAAGTTTACTGGACCAAAGCAACCTCTGGTGACCTTCCAGATATTACAGAGGACCCAAACTACAGAGACAGAACCAAAGCAGACTGTCAGCCTGATGGGTGTAAATTGCATATAAATAAATTAACCCCTTCAGATACTGGCAAATATTACTGTTATATTACTATTATAAAAGACTGGGGACTGAGATTGGTGGATGCGTTTGGAGCACCAGGGGTTCAATTGCAGGTTCAAGGTGAGGATAAATAAATTATAATCTAAAGTAGGCCTAGGGAAATTAAACAAATCATTGTCTTCAAAGTGTCTTTGACATTTATAGTGATCCGTTATAACCTCTGTAACTGGGCTAGAAATTCTTGAAAAATTTAAGTTTATCCCAAGAAGTGAAACAAACCTGTACTGATCTCTCTTGCAGAAGTCCCACAGAAACCTACATTGTCCATCAGTCCCCCTGGAGACATATTGGAAGGAACTGATGTGACTCTGACCTGCAACAGCAGATCCCGTTTACCAGTGCTGAACTACAGCTGGTCCAACTATAGGCCATTGCCATACCAGAACTCGGATGCCAAAAATACATACACAATCAAAAACATCACAGCTCAACACAGTGGAACATATTCCTGCAAGTCAATATATACTTGTGGCACCAAGTCTTCAACTGGTACACTTCTCCAGGTTTTATGTGAGTGTGTTTCACGTATTTTTCAACACGATAATATGACGACCATTACTGATATATGACACATTAACATAATTTTGGTTTGTTGAATGGTCTTAGTCCATTGTTGGTTTGATTGTCCTTCACCCAGATCCCCCAGCGATGACAACAGTTTTATATTCATATCCTGGTGGGATTATCAAGGGAGGTTCAGTGGCTCTGATCTGTAACAGTGATGCTAAACCTCCAGTGGAGAACTACACCTGGTTTAAGGTGGGTAAGTCCACTCCAGTAGGATCAGGACAGCAGTACAGCATCAGTAACATCAGACCTGAGGATGGAGGACTGTACTACTGTGAGGCCAGGAATCGACTTGGATCACGAGTGTCTGACCCTGTGCCTATTACAGTTGAAGGTATCATTGCCCCTAACTAGTACTCCATTAATGAGTAAATGTGTGATTCCCCTCCTCACTTCATCTCCATTGACTCTTACAGGAGATCAGAAACCTGCAGGGAATCAGCGCCCTCTAGTGTCTGCAGTGATAATAACAGTATCTGTCATTGGAGCTGTGGGTCTCCTCTGTGTGGTTGTCATGGTGAGGTGAGTCGAGTCAATGTGACTGAGACATGCGTACTGTTTGTCTCACACAAACAAAAAAGATATAGTTCTCATTTACTTTAGCCATGTTGAGAGGGGATTCATATAGTGAATGAGGCATTGCAATAGAAACCACAACACTATTTCTGTATAATTTTGTTAAAGGAGGAAATGCAAGAAAGAAACAACACAGGCCAATAAAGGACAGGTAATAATGGTGATGAAGATGGTACTTGTTCAATGGGCACATGAAAATCTTTTTGTATGGTTATATTATAAAAGATTGGCTCATGTCTACTGTTCACGTGATGTGTATCTGTCAATTTAGGAAACCAGGGAGTATGTAAATTGTGGAAGATTGAGTGGAAATTGTGAGACCATTCAATCTGATTCAGCATATCAGAACATGAACAGTATTGATCTCAACGTAGTTCACCAAAGCCTGAACCCCAACACCACCCAACCTGATGCAGTGTACCAGAGCCTGAACCCCAACACCACCCAACCTGATGCAGTGTACCAGAGCCTGAACCCCAACACCACCCAACCTGATGCAGTGTACCAGAGTCTGAACCCCAACACCATTCAACCTGATACAGTCTATCAAACGCTACATGTGAATGCTATCTAAAAAGAAAAGAAAAGTTTCTGACAAAGGAGGCTAATCCATTTAAGATATTTTATCTAATTTGCTTCTGATTCTTGCATGTGCACTTCCTGATTACCAATCACATACATGAATGTTGCTGTACTGTATATAGCTGTTTGATGTTTGTTGTTTGATTTCCTCTCATAAGTTTCAAAAAATAAAATGTTTAAGTAATTTAAATATCTAAGGTAAATTAATAAGCAAAAAAGCATACATGTTACATACATACAGTACAGTACATAAATAAAATAGCTAATACAATATATCCCCACCTGTACATGCACTGTATGCCTACAAGGGACAAGGGAACTCAAAAAGGTCGATCCAAAAGTGGATGAAAATAAGTAATTATTGCAAGTACTAGCCTATAAAAAATGTTCAGTTTGCCTAAGAGCTTAAAAAAAAAAAAAAAAAAAAGCCATGTGGGTAGTTGGGAATTTATGAATTTCAACACTGCTGTAAATTTATGTGATTTCAACACATTAATCCAACTACATCTATTTTTAAGACTTTCATTTCCTCAATATGTCCCCCCCTCATATGCACTTGAATATGCACTTGAATACCGAGTCCTCTGCCTTCATGCCTTCGTTACATGTTTTCCACAATGATGCGTTGGCAGAGGTTTGTAATGTTCACGTTTGCTCAAAACAAAACAGAAAACTTCTGAGGTCATGTTGAGGTCACAGAGGCTAGGCTGAGCTTCTGCTTCCCTTTAGAAGTTGGGGATTTTGTGGCTCAATGACCCTTCAATAGGGTAAGGAGGAAACTGCACAACACCCATATTCTTTGTAGATAAAAGTAGTGCAAGTTGTCAAATTAATGTAAATTAAACATCTGGAAAAAGGATTTCAAGAATATCTTTCAAATACTATTTATTTTGGCATGGAGGCTGGTCAGGATTTTGCAACTTGAGAATTTCAAGTTGGTGAGCAATCAAGTTGCATAAATGTGGATTTCATGAGACATGAGATAAACACAGGATACTGTCTCATGACTGCCTCATGAATGATGGGATCACAAACTCAGGCAATTCTTTAGTCAGTATGGCTTATTCTCCCAGGTGCTTTAGTGAAAAAAAAAGTGCTTAGCTCCATGCATTTCAGCCTCCATTAAGCACTTTTGTGGGCTTAAGCACCTGGGAAAATACTGCCCTATGAGACTAACTGCTCTGGAGTTTATTCTAAAAACAATAAACTACTGCCAGTTTAATGACTTGTCACACATACACAAGAGGGTCACAATTCCTGCCCGATTTCCTTTTCAGAAGTGGTGACTTTGATGGCATCCTGATAAGAAATAATCTAACAGTGTGCAAGGCCACCACAAATGCAATAACTTCCCATCTTGTATTCATTGACAAACTGTCACATATATTGGGTCAGAAAATATCCAAAAGACTATATGCAAGACATTGTGTGATCTCTTTAAATGGCTGTTCAAAAATTCTTGAACTGCCTCAGTTATTTTGGAAAAAAAAAAAAAAAAGTATATATGAATGTCACTTTATATTGTTGAGGTCGCACAATGTAATGGGTGGTGTGGAAACATGTGAGAGCCCATCCTTAAGGCTAGCTGCTTTCATTTTTACACCATTCAAATTTAGATTATATACATATTTTTTTTAGAGAAGTTTTGTTCGCCATAAACCTTAATTTACACGTTGTCTAATGTCAAGCCCCTAACCCCTCAGAGAAAACTGAACGACTTTAAGGGAACAATAAAACAATCATTTTATTTCAAGACACAGCAAACACCAGAGCTTTGTACAGTAACATTGAACACAAATCTGGTCCTTTTGGTACGGTTTGATTCCTCAATGTCCCTAGAAGAAAAAGAAAGGACAGACACAGACACAAAGTTAGTTAAGTAAAAAGTTAATTTTATGCAACTTGACAGAAGGCTTAGATCAGAAAGACCAGTCAGTCACTTGATATCAGACTGGGGCGGTAACAGGTTCATCACATCACTGCTCAGCTACAACTGGGCCAAATTCAGCGGGCGTAACATTTTGCTACGATTCCACACTCATCCCTATGGATGGCATATAAAACGTTTTGTGCCATATCTTGAATTCAAGACCAATCTACTCCTTTTGAAGTTTACAAACCTCCTCTCAGGCTTTGGTGGTTGTCAAGGACTTCAAAACCTGGGAATACAGAAAATGAAAATGTCCATTAGTCATCATATGTAGGAGGGGAGCGGGACAAGCCATTGTATTGTGGGCTCACCTTCTTAGATCCTGAAGTCCACACTGAGTGCAAGCTTCATCAAAATGACCATTAGCTCACAGTTAGGCAAATTAGAAGATGAACTCGCCCATTAGGAGAATGCTGAGGTGCCCGAGAAACCAGCCTGCAAAGAAAGAGACAAACATGATTGATTTATATATATAAAAAAAATGTTAAACACACAATAACATTTCATTAGGACACTGAATAAATCTGAATCTGCAAGCATCAGTTTCAAAAAGATTTCAACAGTTGTTTCAGACGAACGAGATTCCAAATGAAAATCATCATAACTTGCAGTTGTGAATCATCCTCATCCGGTTAACAGCAATTACACAAAATGCAAAATGATTGCTTACTGAGAAACAAAGACTAGAGTGGTTACCTTAACCACAACACTTCCATCTGGGCAGATCTGGGTTTCTGAAAGGGAAAATGTCAATTATGTACAAAGACAAAGTAAACTATAAAACCCATACACGTTTTTTTTGTTGTTTTGTTTTGCAAGAAATCAGTTACTTAGCTTTTCAACCTCAGTTTCAGACGAACGAGACTTTAGAGCATCATTTAACTTGCAAGGTTCTCTCCAATACAAACATTTTACATCAAATCTACAGTTGCAGTTTTAGCACTCAAAATTCGTGTTTACACAATGAAATTTACCATGTTGGCAAAGTCTTGCTAGCCTGACTTTCCCATCAACTTTGATCTGGAATATCTCCATTGGCAGTAATTTCCTCTCTATGCACCATTTTGAAACATTTTGCTACAGTTTGTATAAAACATCTCGTGTTACCTTTCCTAAAAGTTGGTGATGTCTGGGCACAATACTGTGGCTTCTGTTTCTCAGTCTGTTTACTGAATTTGGCCCGCACAGATCAGTGTCAGAGAAAACAAAACTGCATTATGCTCTTCCTGACTATCTGGTAGAACAAAACACGAGCAGAGCCAAGACAGAGTTTGCCTGGCTAAAGCCTTGCAGGAGTCCACATTAGTCCACACGGGGACATCCTGGAGTAAACAAAAGCAAATGGGGATAAGTAAAGGGACACACATATGGCTTAGGCTGAGATTAGATTTGGTTAAGTCTCTCAGATGTTCGGTTACATTTCACATTGGTTCAAAGTGAGCTAAGTGTATTCTTCACTGAAACGTGAACCTTTTCAATCAAGTTGCACATTGTATTACTCACATTAGTACCAATGACATCTGTCAGGCCATCAACCTAGGTACAAATAGAAAGTTGTCAAAAAATCACTAAGCCTTTTTTTAAGACAAGTCTTATTCACTAGCCTGACACGCCACACTATCATAAGAATGTATAGTCTGAAGACCACTGATAGACTGTGCCTCAATGGAGGGGCGGGTGATTGCGTTGTCTTTCAAACTGCCTCTCCACGTAATAGGTTAGCGTTCCGGCCAGTGGTACCAGCTGGTATATCAAATTTTCCCGTGGCCCGTCGGTAACACGGCAAAGACATATTTTTTTCAGAACGAAAGACTTCAGTGCACTTTCTTCTTTCACTTTCAAAGAAAATGACAAGTGCAATTCGTCCAAAACTAAAGCCAAAGACGAATCTCTACATACGGCTCTGGTTTGAGCAGGACTGTCGTCATCGTACAAAGCCCGCCTTACGATTTCCTGTACACATACCACGCTGTGATTGGTTATCCGCCGCCAGAGGAAGGATTACAACGGGTTTCTATCAGGGGTCTCTCGTATCCGTTGCGCAAATTCAAATTTGCTACCGCTAGGAGTACGTCTAGAGTTCTAGGCTACTTGTTCACCACATAAGGGCATAAACCCTCATACACACGACAGAGATTGAGAACATTACTTTTGTAATGGGTCAATACAATTGTAACCTTATAGTTGAACCCCCAAGCCCTCAGAGAAAAAAATAATGATGCTAAGACAATCATTTTATTTCAAGACACTGCAAACACCACATACCTATGTACAGCAACATTGAACACAACAAATCTTGTCCTCTTGACACAGTTGGTTACTCAATGTCCCTATCAAAAAATGTGGTATGTGTGTGTAAAGTTAGTTAGGTAAAAAGTTAATTTTATGCAACTTGACAGAAGGTTTACATCAGAAAGACCAGTCAGTCACTTGATATCAGACTGGGGCGGTAACAGGTTCATCATATCACTGCATCATCCCTATGGATGGCATATAAAACATTTTGCCATCTTGAAATCGAGGATGAACTAATCCTTTTGATGTTTACATACCTCATCTCAGGCCCCACTGGTTGTCAAGGACTTCAAACCTGGGAAACCAACAAAAGGCATAAGCAATTGGGACACACATATGGCTTCGGTTCAGATTGGGTTTGGTCAAGTCTCTCAGATGTTCAGTTACATTTCACATTTGTTCAAAGTGAGCTAAGTGTATTCGTCACTGAAACTAACTTTTCAAACAAGTTGTGCATTTTATTACTCACATTGGTTCCAATGACATCTGTCAGGCCATCAACCTAGGTACAAAAAGAAAAGTTGTCAAAATCACTTCAAGATTCTTTTTTTTTTTAAGACAGCAAAGTTCTCATTTGCCTGATCAGTGCTTTGATGACAAGTATGCCATCTGACCGATGTCGTCCAGAAGTAAAATGGGTGGAACCCAATTCATCCTTTCAGAGATCATAAAGACAAAAGAAAAGGCAGGCTCACTCACCACCACTTATAGATGAATATGGTCCACTTCTTGCCTGGGCCCCAGCCCACCCATACTTCCTGTCGCTGCATGACATTTTGCGATCATGTCATTACGGCCAAGGAGGCGAGATTAGTATGACTTTGTCCAGCTCTGTCCAATAACATTGATAGAGGTTTGATAGATGTTTAGATTAATCCCGCCTTAAAAAAAAAAAATTCCCAGGCAATGCTAGCTTTGCCAGACCACAGTTCATTTCTGAACGTGGTTGCGCCAGCCAGGCAAGTCCTCTTCGACACTGCAGTGTCCAGTTCTTATAAATGTGGGAAAAGTGTTTCAGTCAAAGCCCAAGACGTCTCAAGCGTCACAGATTTGTTCAAACCAGGTTTGTTCAAACTTTTAGTGACAATAGATAGCCATGGTACATGATGTAGTCGATTTAACCATCTCAAAAAAGCAGGGCTGAGGCAGAGACACAGAAGTGATGATTGAAGGACTTACTTACCAATCAAGTCTCTTCATTTCGGCCTTTGCAATGAAGAACCTGAGACAGAAACAGTAAGTCATGACCTACAGTACACAGGAAATGTACGCCAAAAGTATGATGGGAGAGCATCAGAGGAAAGGCTAGCATCACTGGTCAGACATATGCTTGTCAAATTAAATTCATCATTTGACTCAAAAGGCCCTACAGGAAGGAAGAAAAAAAAACACCCACTTACCAGTAATTGATCTGGAGAACAAGTCAAAATGCTTGCATTCCACAC
>JAODXP020000033.1:20564983-20596706 GCA_027497455.2 Sardinella longiceps | reverse complement strand
GTTCAACTTTTGTTTCTCAATAACAGGATTTGTTTTTCAATTGTTTTCACACAATTAAAAAAAAAACTGGGTTCCTTTTTTCACAATAATACACTAATTAACCAAACTAAATTTGCATAATTCCTAGATTATTGCAAAATTACACCCTTCAGTCAAAACATACTCTTCAGAGAAAACATTTATCATACAGTATCATCACACATATAGAAAGGAGCCCAGTTTTTTTAATTGTGTAATGAGTCTATGAGCATAAATAGCTGTGAACTGCAAGCGCCTGTAACCACATGATGTTTTCCACCATCAGTATGCAGTTTATATTTACAGATATACTGTAACACACACCGTGTGTTCACCACAATCAGCATGCACAGTTTAGATTAGACAACATCTAATCGTCTAGATCCTGCCACAGAATCGGTCTTCCACAGGCATGCTTTCAGAGACAGTATTTATGTGAATTCACTTACTTAACTGTGAAAATGTGAAAAGTGGAAAGTTTAAATAAAGAGGTGAAATGATGTTTGACGCATGGCGCATATTGTTTTGGGGGCGTGCCGGCTTCACACCGGCGCAAAGTTAAAAAAGGTTGGACTTACGATGCTTAATTAATCATGGGTGTGTTATGGGTGTAACGCAGAAATAACCAATGACAGATCAATCATTCATTGCCTTTGAGAACGAAGAGCGCAAAGCGCCTGGTGAATTGCTATCCCAACACCGGATCTTCTCCTTGAGCATTTAAGGAAATGAAATTTATAGAATAGCTCACATCGGGTAATAGTCAGAGCCATAATGGCTCTGGTAATATTAAATTGATGTCTATGGGCTGCACAAGACATGGATGAAGCTGATTTAGTCCTAATTAGATATCTCAGAATACTCATTCCATGTCAGCAGACTATGAAAGTGAAAATAAACTAGATTCTCCATTCAATGTCTCCCCTCGTATATCCTTCGAGTTTTCAGTTGCAGGCTAATAAATAATGTTTAACCACATCTGACTAGACATCATAATGATGTCAGTCAAAACATACACTTCAGTCAAAACATTTTTCACATCACAGTTTAATTATAGTTCACAAACGGTCTTCCATAAGACACTATTACTGTGAGTTAGCCTACACACTACAGTGATCAATGTAAAACAAATTACAGATTTATTTATTTAGGAGATTTTAATGTTGTAGCACATTGTACATTGCTATGAAACTACCATAAACAATCATAATGTCCCTTGAACACCCCCAAACCAACTTAGCTGCACTTCATGCTGGAGAGAAAACACTAATGGTGATGAAAAAATAAGCCTCAGTACGCTAAGTCTAAACAGCAGTAACTCTATGAGCATAAATAGCTGAGAGATGCAGGCGCCTGTAACCACATGGTGTTTTCCACACCGTGTGCTCACCACAATCAGCATGCAAAGTTTATATTTGCAGACATGTTATTGTCTAGACCCTGCCACAGAATCTGTTTCCCACAGACATGCTTTCAGGGACAGTATTTATATGAATACACCCACTCAACTCATCTACAGAAATGTGAAAAGTGTAAAGTTTAAATAAAATGTAATGCCTTCAGTAATGTATTAGTCAAGTCAAGTGAAGTAAATTTATTTATATAGCACATTTAAAAGGTACCCTAAGGTATACTTCTTGTATTGTGTGACAGATGACTAGGTATCTTTAATTTGTAATAGTGGTGTCTGGTGTATATAGCACATTTAAAAACAACAGGAGTTGACCCAAAGTGCTTTACAATATGAGACAAAAAAAGGCAAAGGCAAAGCAAGACAATGTAGAGAGTAAATACAAAACATTAGTGTTAAGGTATACTGCATTGTGTGACAGATGACTAGGTATCTTTAATTTGTAATAGTGGTGTCTGGTGTACAGCTGTAGTTTGATGATGTCATCAGTTAATCAAATAATTCAACAAACTTAATTCCATAACACTGAGAAATTAGTGTCATTGACCCTGTGGTATAAGTTTGTTATGAATAAAGCTAAGCTTTTCTTTTCTTTTTTTGCATATGCTGAAAAATCGAAGCTAGCAAGGGCCAATGCAAAATCAATAGCACCAATTTTTGAGTGAATTATAGCTAATGTAATTAGATTAATTAACAACACATTTGTAGCTTTACTTTGTCCATGTCTTGTGTTTCTATATTATCAATACTCTTTAAAGATACAAGCTGTCTAAAATTTGCCCCATTATCACGCCATTTCATCATTATAAAAACTCTGCACTCTATTTCATCCTTTTTACCTACAATGGCATGAAATAGATGATCATTCTTTATCATCCAATTTGGACATTATTTTCAGATATCAAACCTCTTACTGCTCCTTATAAAAGAAAATCGCAGTACCAACATTGCAGTAATTATGCTGTAAATTCTTGGCAATGTTTGCCAGAAAGTAAGGGGCTTTGTGTTGTGTATTCAGAAAATAATGTTACAGTGTCATGATTAAAGATTCACTTTGTCTGTCTGGCTACAAAGAGATGTTGTTATTGATATAGTGAAACAAGCCTTCTGTTAATGCACATTCTATTTTTTTTTTTTTTTTTTGCAGCTTCATCCTAATTTTTAGTGTTGCAGCTTGTCTGCTTTTGAGTCTTTGATCTGGGGGAGAGAGATGGGAGGAGTCCACATTCACTCAGAAGGGAAATGACATCAAATTCAGAAGGGAAGGGAAGTGACATCATAGAGATAAATGACAAGCAAGACAGGACAGCCAACTTTGCTCTCTAGCAAGTAGAGAGAGAGAGAGAGAGAGAGAGAGAGAGAGAGAGTAACACAGATCAGTGTAAAGTGAAGCAGTGTTTAGACAGCAATTGAACATTGACACAGCAAACACAGGCGGATTTAAGAATATTCTCGTACTGAGATCACAACCATTTATTTGTCTGCAGAACGGTCAGTTATTTTTACTATGTCTTGCACAAATCAAACAGTAGGCTATACGAGGAACAAAAAGTCCCAAAATTTTTTATTTGAATATGAAAAGCAAAAGTACGATAACCCATCTAAAAGAATGAAAGGAAAAAAATAACCTGTAACCTAAAATTTCCTTTGACTGAGTTACTTTCATTTCCTTGTTCATCTGTGTTCCACATTATTGCTTGTTGTAAGGTAAAGTTTACAGTGAGATAACTTTAGTGTATTAATTAAACATAAAATATTGTGGGATTATGTATCTAAGAAATGGAGACCACAGTGAACAAATTTGAGAACTATCGGTAATTTATGAACTGTTTATCACTGGTCAACAATGTTAAAGTTTAAATGCATTATTTTCTGTGTTGAAAAGAATGATCAATAATTAATAAATATGTTAGATTTAGATTAGGGGTTCATGACTTCCACAGATGAAACATGAATAAATGGGATGCGATCAGCCCGCCTGCTGGGGCCCTAATAGAGTAGTCTGATACATTAACTGACCATGGTTTACACAGCGTAACAGTATGAATACAGAAAGCTGTCTGAGAGTTACTAGATGGAGTCAATAGTTGGGGCGGCATTACTGTTCATTGGGTGGAGGTTTCATCTAAGTTGTGGCCATCAGGGAGGCAAGGCCAGATCGATCATGGGGCTTCTGGGGGAAAAGAGGCTGGTCCTGGTATGTGGCTCCAGAGAGGCTGGTCAGCATGCATAGTGGGGTAGGGGTTGGCGGCAAGGAGGTAGGGGCGGACGGGAGGCTCAACACTCAGCCGGGACGATTGTAGTGTATAGGGTCAGAGGAAACAAAAGAAACAAAAGAATTAGGCCAATCTAGGAGGGTAGCAATTCATGTTATCTCCCTTCAGAATGCGATTGTCTTCTCTGATTGACTGATGGTTGGCCATTATTCTCTTATAACTGGCTACTTTGGAAGTAGTTCCAAAATTAACTAATCTAATAACTAATCACCGTTCCATATGAATACCTTTTAGAATGGTAACTATAACAACAATAAGCAGCCTTGTATATCGAGTTTCAACTGAAAATAGTACCCAAGCCGAACAGGTTAACTTCTTGTAAATTGGAGTTGCATGTTGCTTGGGGGAGGTTAACTCCATCTCCGCACTGTGTTGTGCTATGAATTCCATAACAGCAGTGTCTGATAGGTGAAAGCTCTTTTCCTGATTGTAGATTTAGATATAGTCGCTTTGTCAAGGAGATCAGCATTTTGAGATCTCAGAGGTCTTGCAGGACATTATGGGATATGTACATCTGTAGCTAAGCTATTAAGTGCCTTAGAGGTCATGAGGAGGATTTTGAAGTCAATTCGACTTTTGGCAGGAAGCCAGTGTAAATTTGCAAGAATGGGTGAGATACATTCATATTTCTTAGTTCTAGTGAGTGTTCTAGCTGTTTCATTTTGAATTAGCTGTAGTTTTTTTTTTTAAATTCAGGTATTACTGCACCCAGAGAACAGAGCATTGCAGTAGTTGTGTCTGGAGGTAACAAATGTGTGTTATTTATTAAAGTGCAACCAATTTTGCTTCTTCATATTCTTCTTCACTGTTTTCACAAAATCGGTCCTTTGAAATGATTACTATGGGCAAAACTCACCAAATTTGGCACACACATCTGTTGTTGCTACCACTACTCAGCCACAGAGGCTTGGCATTCACAAACTAACCCTCTGTTTTGACTGAATTGTATCATTTTTTCAACCAATATGAGTTGAGCGAGTTGATTGTTGTGTTTGGATACTTGTGTGGATATTTTGATGACATTGTGGTGTTAACAATTAAAAAAAAAAAAAACTGTAATGATATCCTTGACTGTATCCTTTTTGCTGCAGGCCAGTTTGCTTGCGATGACTCCAGTCACATTCCATACTTCCCTACTCATTCTGGTGCTGATTAAAGGTGAGTATTATACATGATACTTTATCGCTCGTGGTCTGAATGTACAGCTAGAGGTCACTCACCAGCATTATCTGTTGTGTTCTGCAGTTTCTATGGTGACTGTCTTTGCCTCAGAGAAGCGATGTGTGTTCCCATTCCTCTATAAGGGCAAGACGTACTATGACTGCACTGAGGATGATCCTGGATCCGGGTTACGGTGTGGTACCACCTACAATTACGAAGACTGGCGATATTGTGACAGTAAGTACTATGACTGCACCACTGACAACCATGGCAAGCTATGGTGTTCCAGAACTTACAATTATGAGAAAGACTGGCGAGAATGTGACACTAAGTACAGATCATTTACCAGGAATGTATAGATAGGACACTAAGTTAGCTAACGAAAAGTAATATGTAGGTTGTAACAGGAATTACACATGCATTTGCTTTTTAAAGCCAAAATGAATCCTCAGATAGTCGTAGGATATTTAAAAATGTACTGATAGATGGTAAATTGTTATATCCCATTTTTTAACAAAAAATGTTAAAGGACACTGTATTCAAGGTTTTTTTCCAGGAAATCTGATTTGCATTTCAGGTGTCAGTAGTTGGAGTGTGTCTTACAACCGATGGAATATCTGTGCTTTAGAGGGATCTACAGTGCACATGTCCTGCTCTTACACTTATCCCTCTCATCTGACAGTGCAGAGAGTCTACTGGATAAACACCTACAGTGATGCAGCCACTGACATCTCTCATCTGTCTGAATATAAAGATAGGGTGAACTGTAGAGATAACCGCTGCTCTATAAATTCTGTTCAAAATTCAGATGAAGGACATTATTACTGTGTCATCACAACAAATGTTAGAAAAGCAAAATATATAGGGACACATGGAGTTAAATTGTCGGTCACAGGTAAACTTTTTTGTTTTTTATTGTTTGCTTTAGCTCACAAGGCTTGCCTATTCAGATATGCCAATGGCTCAGTATGTCAATGACAACCATATTTAGATGAATCGTAAAACTTACCTTTACTTCATTTCATTTCATACTGTACCCTTAGAATCCCCTATACTTGGAAATCCATATTCAAATTCTATTTCTTTATAGGCTTGCAGGTGGTTTCATCGAAAAAAGGATCAGAAGTGAATGAAGGAGATCATGTGACTCTCACCTGCAAAACCACCTGCACTCTATCAAGCAATCCTTCATTCATCTGGAGTAAAGATGGACGTCCTGTAGAGAAGAATCTGATCATCAACAACCAGCTGCAGCTCCACCCAGTTAGTTATGAAGATGAGGGCAGCTACACCTGTTCTGTTAGAGGACATGAGAGTTCACCATCTCCACCTGATAGACTCAGGGTTATGTGTGAGTAAAACAGATGAGGGCAGCTACACCTGTGCTGGATATAAGTCATCTCCATCTAAGAGGCTGTGTGTCATGTTTGAATAAGCTATCAGACTTGTCTTCTTAAAAGCGAATAAGCAAATATATTTGATTTCACAAAGCAATTTTAACGATTTTGTGTAATGTTCTAAAAATGTAGTTTAAACTGTAATCAAAAATGGCAAACTGAGTAGAGATTGCTTACAATAATGTAAGGCAAAGTTGCTGTGAGATACTGAGAAAATGCTCCGTAAAGATTTATTTCTATTTGGGCGCAGCATTTCTATTTGGGCACAGCATTCAGGACTGTTCTCGGAACAAACTTGTCAGACCGTTCGCCTTTTCATCTTTTCGCGTTAAATAAATCCTGCAAAACCTGTCCTCTGACCAGCAACCCTTCATTCATGTTCCCAAAACATCCCAAATTCCCAAAACATTGTTAGAAGTTTGATTGCATTTGTTAGACGTTTAAATTAATCCTGCCCGACATTCCAGGCAATGCTAGCCTAGCAAATTAATTTGGCACTACAGGAGACTAGCCAGGCCTGGCAGAGAAGAAGGCGGGACGATCTGACTTGAATCAGACCAATCAAATCGCCCTGAGTGGTAAGGGACAAGTGACGAAAGAGAGTTGCAGAGATCTCTGAAACAAATTAAAAATTTGTGGAACGGTATCAATAAATTGAGTCGTTTTATGGAGTTATTGAGAGTTTTTTGATGTATCCCTGATATCCCTGATGTATCCCTGTCATCATTTCAAGCCTAATGAAGTTGTTACTGTTTCGTTTTTGTTGCAGATGAACTTAATATTAGATCAGGCAATGACAATAATTATGATCCTACAAGTTATTAGCGAGCTAACACTAGGCTAGCCAGATTGTGACAGGGCGTCTAGATTTCTAGGCGAATCGCGTGCAGAGGCAACTTGACAGACAACGGCTGCGCCCGCCCTCTACCCAATCGAGCCCATCCAGACTCAAGTACAGAAAATTTTCTGTGCAGAGATGGCTTGCCAGGCTAGGGCAATGCTAGCTTTGCCAGACCACAGTTCATTTCTGAATATGGTTGTGTAAACCAGGCTATAGATTTGGATTAACAAAGACTAATGTCATCAAATTATACTAAATCTAATTTATCCCTCTCATACTGTAGGTTTGAAGGTGGAGGCTCCTAAGAGTGTGAAGGAGGAAGATAATGTGACTCTCACCTGCAGCACCAACTGCACTCTACCCAGCAGTCCTTCATTCATCTGGAGTAAAGATGGACGTCCTGTAGAGAAGAATCAGATCATCAACAACCAGCTGCAGCTCCACCCAGTCAGCAGAGAGGATGAGGGCAGCTTCACCTGTGCTGTTAGAGGACATGAAAGTTCACCATCTCCACCTGAAAGACTGTATGTTATGTGTGAGTATAACAAATGAGGAAAAATCCTCAGTCCACAGTGTCATACTTATCAGGCTTAACATTACATATGAGGGTCTAAGGGAAATTGCATAGCTTCTCTTAGCTATGTATCCAAAAGGCTTACCTTTATATTTGTACATAGATCCCCCACAGAACATGCAAATTCAAATCAGTCCATCTGATGAAATAACTGAGGGCAGTCTTGTGACTCTGACCTGCATGAGTGAAGCTGATCCACCAGTACACACATACACCTGGATCAAGAAGAGTGGAGCTCTAGAACTGAAGTCAGGAGAAGAGAACACATTCATCTTCAACAAGATCCACTCTGAGGACATTGGAGAGTACCTCTGTCGAGCAGCCAATAAGATTGGTCAACAGGATTCCCCTGCTGTGTTTGTCCAAGTTTTATGTGAGTCTGAAAGTGCAAAAGGCCAATATGCTGTTAATGTTGTCAGATGTGATGTCAGCTAAAGTTTACCTGTTCCGCCTCACCCCATCTAGATTCCCCAAAGAACACTACTCCCTCAGCTGTGATAACCAATGGCAGTTCAGTGACTCTGACCTGCAGCAGTGATGCCAACCCTCCTGTGGAGAACTACACCTGGTTTAAGGTGAATGAGTCCACTCCAGTAGGATCAGGACAGCAGTACATCACCACTAACGTCAAGTCTGAGGATGGAGGACAGTACTACTGTGAGGCCAGGAATAAATATGGAGCTGAGAACTCTACAACTGTGTCCATCACAGTCACTGTGTCCATCTCAGAAATGGGTATGTATACTTTTAGGTGGGTTTTGCACCCAAACTGTAAATCTGCATTCGGCAGGTCTACATAATTCTGAGATTTAAGCTAAAAAATTCAAAATCCCACAACTATCTGGATCCTCCCCCAGTCTCTACTACGCTTTCTCAACGGCCTCTCAACCCCCTCCGTTTCTGTAGCATGTTGTCAGTGGCTTGTTCACAAGCAATGATCTGACAGTCGGCTATCCCTCCCTTTGTACGGCTGCTATGACGTCTAATAACCTTAAAGGAAAATACCGGAGTGAATTCAAGCATAGCCCTGTTGAAAGAGCTTGCTAAATGCGCTAGTTAGCGTGTGGAACAAAATAATTTGGTACAGCACAGACAGAGCGCGAACACAGAAGCGAACAGGCACTTTACACTGAATCAATGGGACCTGACTCTTGAAAACCGAAAGTAAGATCTGAGGTTACATTGACTCAATGTTAAGTGTTTCGCATTCGCGTTAGGTCTATGCTGTTCGAAATTATTTAATTTCATGCAAAATATATTGCTGTTGGAAGGCTTGTGCAGCAGGGCTATGCTTAAACTTACTCTGGTATATTCCTTTAAAACTGATTAGTGGAACATTACAGGGAGCACTGGATGATTACAAACATAATTGCAGGCTTTAGATGGAGCTAGAGAATTTTTGATTTTTCTTAAGTAGCAACTTTCGTACTACTTCAAGCATGACATGACAGTTTCATCGAATTTGACTAAAACAGAGTTGCCAAATGCAGATATAAGCAACAAGCAAGACCTTGCATGGAAATATCTTCAAATTCACATATTTGAATAAATTATGAAAACAGTTGAATTTGCATATTCACATTTCCTGCATTTTTGCTCAGAGATGAAAGAATTTGTCTTGATGTCACTATGTCACGCATCACTTGATTAGTGCAATGTTCTTTTTTTAATCGTATTACAGAGTTGATGGAAATGCAGATGTGAACATTCTTGAACGTACTTAAATGCAAATATGAAAGGCAAGTTAGATGGAAACCCAACTATTGAAGCGGGAATGAATATTTGTTACATATACATTACATTTGTTTGGTTACACTGGTGCACTTCTGCGTAAATCACATTTGAAAATATCACAGCAGTTCCATGTCTTTTCAGTGACTAATTTGGCTTTCTCCTCAGGTTATTCTTGTTTTATTAATGTTTCTTAACTGCAGGAGCTCTGAATCCTGTGATGGTTACCATGGTTGCTGCAGTTTCAGTGTCAGTGTGTGTAGTGTTGGGTTTGGTCTGTTCTGCTGTCTGGATGGGGTGAGTAGAGACAAAGACAGTGATTGATGAGTAGTCTTTGAAGTTTTGAGTCATTGTGCTGTTATCATTTTATGCACTATTTTCTTCTAGATGTCACAAAAAGACAGTGCAGCCCCTTTGGCCAGATATTAAGGTAAGTTCCTGCCAACGGTTAAAAACTTTCATCTGTTAGATCGTTTCCTAATTTCTAACCTCATATAATCCTGTGTACCCTCTGCATCAGGATCAGAATGATGTGCAGTACTCCAACATCGGCTTCCAGAGGTCTGCAGGAGGCGAGGATGATGTCCTTTATGACGATATCCAATTACATCACTTCGGCCAACCCAGAGGAGCAGCAGAGGATGATGCCCAGTATGCCAGTGTCAAATATGGCACCGTAGACTCCAACGTCAAGACCCAAAATTCCGGACATATAGCAGGAGCAGCACAGGATAATAGCCTGTATGCCAGCATTCAGCCAAAGGGGTTAAGGCAGACATTGACCAATCAGGGGGAATGATGTTCAGTCCTACAGGAATGGTGATCCATACAGGTGAGTGGCTCTTCTTCATTCGATGAAATGAGTTCATTCATGGAGAACTGAAAGCTTCATTCAGAAGTGTTGGAAAAAACTTGAACTTCATTAAATTCGAAAGAAAATAACACAAAATGAAACCACTTGAACACACTTGCAGCCATTTAGTAACATGGGATAAATAAAGACATTACATGGACTTACGTTCCAGCCACTGAGTCACGGCGCCCCCTCAGAAACATTATTCTAGGAACACGTGCAATACCTTTAATGCAGAATTATACCTTTAATGTCACATTGTGCAGAATGTGTGAGCTGTGTTGAATTCACTGCACTGACATTCAGTTTTGTGTTGCAGTTCCACTCTTCAGCCAGAGGAGGAGCTCTCCGTGATCTATATGTGCACAACTGTTAACAACAATTCTATTATCTGACCAGATGGAAAAAATGATTCTGACTTTGCTGTAACATATAACACCCCCTAAAAAAGAACATTCAACTCCTTTGCAGCCTGGAGTAAACTCAGATAAATCATCTATAATACAATGCTTAATTCCTTGACATCAAACAATCAAGCAACAATAGCGAGCATTGAGCTTCAATAATCTGCTGTGCTATAAAATGTATTCTTTTCTCTCTTAGTGTGAATGTTTAATTTACTTTGTACTCTGTGGCAATGCTATACCTTTTAAATATGAAATGTAAATAAATGGAGATTCCCTCCCCCCAAAAAACACTATAATCATTATTACCTCCACCAAGGAGGTTATGTTTTCACCAGAATGTGGTTGTCCATTTGTCTGTATGTCTGTCTGTTCGGCACCTTTATGGCAAAAATTACTGACACATTTTTATGAACGCGTAGAAAAGGGAGATATCCTCCGCGCTCCTGTACTTCACAATCTGGTGCGTCACGGGAAAGGACTGGTAATAGTAGGCAAGGAAGAGAGTCACCGGAGTATCTTCAGATGTGGAAAAATAACAGTTTTATTAGTTTTAATAGTCAATTGACTCTGAAGAAGACGTTACAACGTCGAAACGTTAGTCTTGGCACTTGCCCAATAAAACACTTATTTTTCCACATCTGAAGATGCTCCGGTGACTCTTCCTTACATTCTTATGAACCTTTTGGTTGCAATTTATTTGAAGGTACCATCATAAGACTGACATGACACTGTCATCAATTATGACATGACATTGTCATGAATCTGTTATAAACTTTATACACCTGTCATGACTTCTTTCAATAAGTGTCGCCTGGTATTTGTCATGGTTAGGTTTAGAGTTAAAGGGCATGGGGGTGCACTGGCAACAGGTGTGGAATAGAGTTTAAGATGTGATCTTACTGTGCAAAGCCGGTATTGAACCCTAGTCTCCTTGGTGGGACACTGAAGCTCTAACCACTAAGCTACTGCTTTTGATATATATGGTATGATATATATTACACTTATCTCCAAATTTTGGTTTTAGAGGATGTAAGAAGTGAACCCCAGTCTCCGGATTCAAAGACTGGGGTCTAGACCACTGTACCATTGGAGCCTGTTCTAAACTGAAACAGGTCAATCAATAATTCTAACATTGAAAATAAGCATAAAAAATTAAAAAAAAGGGGGGGGGGAGTTTGTTTCAAAGAAATGAAATTAGGGAAAGGGGATGAAGAATATCTGTTGGGCACACTGGGGGTTCAAGCCCCAAGGAGTTATGGTGTTGAGTTGGAGCATCCACTTACGTCTTACACAGAGTCTTTGGACTTTGTTCCACGATGGATTTGACTGAAGGCCCAGGATCTGTAAACTTTCAATCAGGGGTGCGTCTCCCAAACATTTACGAGCTATTTACGGGCTAACTGGGGCTTACCAACATCGTGGGAACCATGAAACTACGAGAGAGGTGTTCCCCAAAATGCTCGTCCATACTATGGAGGTGAAACCTCCATGTTACGATGTACGTAGCTACTATATCCTTGTTTCTCGAAATCATGGTTCCTGCGCTATATCGTAAACAACATCGTAACTTGATCCGTACCTACGAGAGCTCTTCACCTCCCGTAACAAGTTAGTATCTCACTACAACACTGTAGTCAACAGAGGGCGTTGAACATACCATAGTTGGGTAAATTTGGAGACAACAAAATTGTTGATTAAAAACACTTCAATGATGAGTAAGACTTGGTTATATACTGACAATGTGATTTCCTGTTAATTATTAATATTATAGGCCACGTTAGTCTCCTTGAGTATTTTCATGATTTAAATTAGGCAAGAGATAAAGAGTGTATTGAGATGACTGGTGGCGTAAATGGATAAGCCAGTGCGCCTTTGAGGCGTATAATGGTGATTCCTGCGAGTTCAAAACCACCTGTCAACGTGTGTGGGATTTGTTTCTGTTGTCCTCTCCTTTATTATTTAGGAAGAATTTTCATTTGGAGAAAGTTTCCAGGCGGTGATTATTGGTGATAACAAGTGTAATGGCAGGCCTATTCAATTAGTAAATTAAATGGTTTCGTTGTTAATGTGAGTGTTATCAATCGGTAGACGTTCAAATGCAAAGATAATATTGCATGGAACAAGCGGGGACAGGCGAATTGTTATAGGCACTAATGCGTAAAAAATATGCCCAAGCAAATGGATAATAATTTCAGTTTATTTGTCTTGTATTGTTTTAAATATAATAATTTAGACACAGAGTAAGAAGATATTCTGTAACAATCACCTGGCATTGAACCTTCGACTGCTCTAATGAATGTGAGTCAAAGCTGTGCGCTTAACCCACTAGGCCACCTGCTGCACGTAGAGCAAGGTTGCTCACATCTAATTAGACTACTTGCCAATATAATTTCCTGTCGTTATTATTTCTTGTATTTTCACTCGAAGGTGAAGATAAACTAGACCACTTTTGGCATATGACTTCATTGAATCTTATATTGATCACAGGTTCATGTAACCGCCGTTATTATCAACATAAATGTATAAACGGGACTGGCATGCTTCCTACCGCGAATGCGCCCGAATTGTCTCCGAACACTTCCGAAAACATCTGCAAACATGGTCGTAGCCGTAGGAACTATGGTGGTACATACCAACATGGTAGAAACTTACATAGTAGTCTACCATGTTGGTAGGCGTTTTTTGGGAAACACCCATAGCTGAGCACCTACCTAATTCCCACGAACATCGTACTTTGATGGTAGAATGCTAACATCCATCGTTGTACGGGAAACGCACCCCAGATGGATTTGGAAATGCTGGTAAATTAGTCGGTCTTTCCCTCTACGAATGCAATAAATGTGTTGTTTCACCCCCACTCGCATAGTATGTTGGGTTTCCCCAACATAAACAATGCCACAGGTTTTACATCTGATGGCATATACCACGTTCTTAGTGTCTGGATTGATACTTCTGTGAATTGGCGCTCCTTTGCCTGTGAATTAATTAGTAATGTAATCTGCCGATGAAAAGGGTCCTGGATCCCTATGGGGTCGATCAAATTTCTTATTTCTTCGGAAGGCTGAGATAATTCGATGATTTTGAAGTTGAGGAATTTGCATCTGTAAGGTGGCAAAGTTATCTTTAAGCTGTCTATTCAAGGGCTCCAGATTCCTATGGAAAGTGTGTACATAGGGGATCAGATTTCCATTTTCCCCAGGAGGCCTAAGAATGTTTTGATACTGCCCAAAAGAGTGCCTCACCTCCACCTTGATTGCCCTCAAAAAACTTCTAAACCGCTCACAAAAAGTAAGGAAACTTGACTTTGACCCATTATATCTCCCCTTTAATAATACCAATCCCTAAAGTGTTTTATATAATTTTCATTGTTGATTTGTCACCTTTACAATGAGGTATAGCTTGTAAGCATCGGGCAATCATGGAATGCATAACACAGCCAAATGTGTGAGTAGTGCCAACCAAAAATCATATATTTTTGTTATGACCTAAGGGTGGAGGTCGCAACAAAGAGGGAGGCGAGAGGTTGGTTTTCTTAAACAAAATAAATATTTATTAACTTAACTCAAACCAATATCAAAACAAACCAACAAACAACCAAACAAAGAAAGTGACGTGTCCAAATCAGTCATCAGTAATGTATGAATGTTGGTTGGGAATGACATGTCTGTGTGTGGTGTTGCATGCTCAAAATCAACGTAAGAATGGCTTCCGTGGCTGGGAGAGGAAGCTGCCCTTTTCAATTGTAGGCCACACCACAGGTGCAGCTAATCAGCAATCAGTTGATCTGGTGCTTCAGACTACCTGCAATTAATACAGACAGACACACAGACAGACAACGAGGGAAAGGCCCAGTGGGCCGTAACATTTTAAAGAAGACTCTTGTGGTTAGTTCTTCCCCTGTCTCTAGATCAACAAAAAACACTTCCGTGTCTAAAAATTCGATTTGATCACGTTACCTTAATGGTGTGAGTTAAGGATGCTCACAAACTCCTGGAAAGAAGTCTCCCCATGCTCCTTCATGCCCCACAGATCATCTAGGAACCTGTTATATATGGATGGCAAGGCAGAACATTTGGGGAAGACCGTACGCTCCCAAGACACCGTGTAGATATTAGCATAGGAGGGAGCGAAGGTCTTCCCCATAGCCGTGCCCTGTATCTGCAAAAAATGTTTGCCATTAAACATAAAGTCATTCCTGGAGAGTCCCAAATGAAGTAATTCCAAAGAATGACTATCTGGGCGGTCTGGGTCTGGGTGTGTTTCAAATGCCTCACAGACAGCCTGCACCCCCCACTGAGTATCTATATTTGTGTATAGAGAGGTATTATCAATGGTGAAAAGAAGAGTATTTTTATTGACTTTTTGGCGTCTGATTCTGGAGATAAAATCTTAAGTGTCCTAGTATATAACTAGGGTGAAGTTGAGAAATTTGATTGAGAAAAGGTTCTATGTATTGTGCAATGTGATAGGATTCTGATCCACAATCACTCACTATCGGTCAACCAGGAGGAATTCCAGCAAGAGGCCAGGGCTCTGGTGGTTTATGCACCTTGGGAAGCAAATAAAACAGCCTGGGACATGGCTCCTCTGAGCCTGAAAGAAATAGTCCCTGGCATTTGTTGATAAAGCCCAAGTTCCTAAGACTGTTCAAAATGGGCTCCTGAAGAGCTTGTGTGGCAGCCTGCATTGAACCCTCTAATCGAATATAGTGCTCAACATTAGACAACTGTCTTTCTACTTCAGAAATGTACTGTATGCGATCAAGAATCACAATCATACTACCTTTATCAGCCGGTTTTATGACAATCCTTTCATTACGACACAGTTGTTGGAGAGCCTCCTGCGGTTCAACCGAAATATTTTGCTCACCAGAGTTAGAGGAGATGTTTCTAAACCGTCTAACTAGCTGTAAATCTCTTTCACAAGATTGTTGTTACCTGTGGGGGTGGTGGAACAAACAGATCTGGTCTAAAGGTTGGTATGTAATGTTTCCCCCTGGATTGTACTTTGTCATTAAAATCTCGCACCAAGTCCACCACGTCAGCATCCAACTTATGTGAATGGGAAGTTTGAGAGATATATATTAATGCTTTTGGAAATCTTGCTACACACACCTGATGGAGCTCAAGGAATTGCTTCCAGATTGTAAGAAGAGCATTGCGTTTATTGCAATCGATGATACCAGCTGAAATAAGAACTAGTTCAACCTGATTGTGGGGTTTGAGAATCTGCGCCAGACTATGAAACGTTCCTCCAGGAAAGCTATCAATTTGTAAATTGTTGTTATGAAATGAAGGAATTCGGCTTAAATTTGAGTCACCCATAAAGATAATCGGTTTGGTAACCGTCAGTGACCACCCCGCAGGTCCTACCATACCCCTAGCATGGCGTGTCGGGTGGGAGAGAGAAAGGTCCCCCCAGATTTGCAATCACCTTCATGGGGAAAGGAGGTGGACTCAGGTTGTTGCCCCATGGTTCTTGAAGGGACCTGATTTTGGGGTACAATCATCCCAGTCTGGTTGTTTTCTGGTATTTGTCATGGTTAGGGTTAAGGTTAGGGTTAGGGTATGTCCGAAGTCATGACAGGTTTATGAAGTTTATGACAGATTTTTGACAATGTCATGTCATAATTAGTCTTATGACGGTACCTTCAAAATAAAGTGTTACCAATATGTTACCTAATGTGTGCCTGCCAAAGGAAGAAACCATAACATATTAGATCTGGGGCCGTATTCTCAAAGAATCTTATCTTAACTTTAGGAGTACTCCTAAATCGCACTAAAAGTCTTTATGTAGGGGTTATTTCTTAAAAGTAATTCACAATGCCTCTGAGACCTACTTTTAGTTAGTTAGTCTAAGATAAAACCTCCGTTACTATGGTTGACGTCAGCTCTCATGCACGAGCCTGCTTGCATTTACATCTGAGATTGGTTGATGAGTGACAGGTGGGCGTCATCTCCATTGCTAGCGGCACTGCTCCAGTAGACACAATGCCATCGGAGATCTTGAGCCACGAATGAAACGGTAAACGAGATTCGAGATTTTTGAGAGCACATTTAGAAAGAGAGGAAGTACACAAATTTAACTTGATTGTGAATAAATTGCATACATATTTTAACGGTTACATGCCGCCATTCCGACATACCGCCACTCCAACATTGACGTCTAATTGTCTGAGTTGCGGTATTTTCAGTTATAGCAAACGTCCCTGCACACGACATTTTTTTTTCTTAGTCGGCGTGGCGGCATGTTTGCTATTTTTCAAAATACCGCCATTCCGACATGAGGGAGCCTTGCCTTATCATGGCTGATGAGGCCAAAAAAGGTCCTGGCTGGGTCATTATTGAGAGCCAAAAAAACTCTGAATTTCTATAGCATAGGGCCTATTCAAATGGATACAAAATAAAGATTAAAACGTCTCATATAGCCTAGTAAAGTGCATTATAGTTTGAAACATTAATAGTCCTTCATTGTCTTTAGTGCCGGTTTCATGCGTGTGTGAGAGCAACACAAGGAGTGAGTGCACAACTTGACTCATAAAGCAGTTAAATGGACAAGTGTTTTTTCTCTCTCTCTTCTCGGTGACCTTTGGTGTAGGCTACTTTCACAATGAAAAAAAAATCACCCTCATAGTAGGCTACTAGGGAGCTAAAAAAAAAAAAAATAGGCTCGCAAATCACGGCCGCTAGCCTATAAAAGACTACTGCAGTAAAGTGCGCTGGTTTAAGCAGTGAATAACACATCAATTACAAAGTACAATCGGTCTATGTTCTGTTTCGTTAATAACTTAACGAAAAAAATATACTGGAAACAACAAGTAAACTTGGAGAAGTTGTAAGTTAGGGATAAACCAACGTCGGATGGCCTCCGCGCAGGAGAAAGCAGCAGCTTTTAAACCGGGTAAATCAACACAAAAACAAACACAAAGTCCCAAAGGTTTAATACAACTATTATTCCCCAAATCAAAGTTTATGGATATCCAATCTGATCGTGGTAGTCTACGATATAGAGAAGACTGTCTACCTAACGAAAAGCAAAAGTCAAGAAGCCTATGAGAGATTTTGCGCAAAAGACGTCTCCAGCTTTTGCTTTGGATAGTGCGTTATTGGACATACCTCTTGCGGACCACTAGTAGCCTATGGTGGTTTGTTAACAATGTGAGTCAGCAAATACATCCAAAGACAGATTTTGCTATTATGACCAGTCAATTAGTTGGACATATATAGGCACTGTGAAACCGCTTTGCGTTAAAATAAAAGGCTAGACCTAAACTAGGACGTGAATGACAGGCTTGTTCACGACTTAAATTTTTCACCAGTAGACTCGGCGTAATGGCTCATACAGTCCCAAAACATCTGTATGTAACTGTATTATAACAGGCTGCAGGGCTATTCATGTGCCGCTGAAAACAGCCTATGACTACAGAAATAAATAATTTGAAATCGTTGCATTTGCGAAAAAAATAATTAGCCTAGATGCCACCTGCCCAAAAGTGGACCGGCTCATCAGATTGCACAGATTGCTTCCACACGTGAGAGAATGGCCTATAGCAAACCCACAACAAACATTAAGACACCCTTCCAGAATTGAGCACAGTGATCAAGACACGGGAGAATGCCCAAAGCATGTAGGTAAAAAATTGTGGCAACTTTGACAGCGGCCACAGCTTAGGCGAGAGCAGAGGGGAGGGGCACTTATCTCAGAGCGGGCACACTTTTTCCTTCGCTTAAACCAATGAAAGATAATGCCCTCAAATAGGGACGTGCTTCATTATGCTGTCGGAATGGCGGTATGTCTGAATGGCGGTATGAAAAATGTTGAAATGGTTGATGTCCTAATGGAAGGATGTCGGAGTGGAGGGATGTCTGAATGGAGAGATGTTGGAGTAGGGGGATGTCGGAATGGAAGGCTGTCCCCTGTTTTAACACGGGTTTTGGTGGTTTTGGTGATTGCATTCCTTATATGCTGCTGCATATTGCTTGATGACAGATACTCGAATAAATGACATTGCATGGGCATTAACAAAGGTTAAGGATGCTTTGCATACATTCGCGATGTGTTAGGAGTTGGTCTCTGGACTTCTCCTAAGCTGTCCCAGACTTAGGTGCTACTTTTAGCGCTAAATTGTTTTGTGAATTACTCTTATCCCAAAAAATTAGTCCTGGCACGCCCATTTTTTTAGGAGTTCCTCCTAAATTTGACTGTTAAGAGCTACTTTTAGCCTTAAGATTCTTTGAGAATATGGCCCCAGGAATTTGCTGCAGTAAAAGCTTCCTCACTACTAACAGTTATCACATCCATCTGTATTAATGTGTACTTGACTTACAACCCAGTTCGTCCCAGTCAGTGGCTGAAACAATCTATCTATATATCAGTTAACAACATGGAACACAATGTACAGTTACAATGCGACAGTAGATATTTAAGTCAAAGCGCTACTAATGATAAAATAGGAGACCTTCGTGCTGAAGTCTATCAGCATAAATACAATAGCTGAGAACTGCAAGCGCCTGTAACCACATGAAGTTTTCCACACCATGTGCAGACCACTATCAGCAAAGCCTATATTTACAAATGTCAAACCGTCTGTCCACAGGATCTGTCTTCAACAGGCATGCATTCAGACAGAAGATATACTGGTATGTGAATACTACTGTGCATCTAAACCTACTTTAACATGAGAAGAGTGTGATAATTTACTATACGCTACATTTTATTCATCATGCCATCATGTAGGGCTTCAATATTATGTCAGTGTCAATGGTGTGCATTGTGTGTTGTCAACGATGCCTACAAACTGAATCTATCTGTGTGCTGTATGATGTATGTGGTTACTGACACTGATGTGACAAATGACAGGAGGTACCTCTATTTTAGAATAAAAATGTGTGGTGTACTGTTAACAGGCAGAACACACTTTTGGACTTTGTAAACCCCCCATAACTTTGACAGGAGTTTGCTGCATGCTTGCTCGTAGGTCATATCTTAGTTCGCACCAGAGCCATAGAAAGAACTATGTGTTAACTATGATAGATAATTAGAATGAATGAATGAATGAATGAATGAATGAAGGAATTAAGTAGAAAAGCACTCAGAGAGCGCAGACCTCCGCCAAGGGCGATGAGCAGTAGCGAAGTGCTTTTGATCTTGCACACCATTGGTGGAGAGTCTACTTTCAAAAAATGACATCATGCAACTTTTAGCAATTTACATATACCTTCCCCCTTGCCTGCTGGACCAGGAAGTTGTAGGAATCAGAAGCACATGGAGCTCCGACATCATCAAAACAAACAAAAAGTGACATCTGACATGTCTTATGTTCATTGCAAATCAGGAGTTGCAGCTTTATTGAAAGGACCACACATAAACCCCCTATTCATTACAACGCCTCTTATTTTTTCACACTACGTCTCACTGTGAAGTCAACAGAGATCTCCCAAAGGAAGGCGGACCTTAGGGGCTTGTTCACTGCCACGACTGTATTTGCATATCTCCCATTTGATTGGTAGTCTACCTGAATCTAGACAATCCAACACTTTGATTGGCCCAGAGGCTACATTGAATGTAGACACCAGGCTAATGGGAGAGCTGAACTGTCTACAGTTGAACGTAGACTTTGCACTTCTGTAGACTCCACTTCTGCCAAGGCAATGTGGTCACAGATACAATATAAGTTCCAGATCGAGTTCTGATTCACCAATTGCCACCGAACTCGAATCAGTTCTTACTCGTCACAAAACACACTTTGCCTGAAAATTTCATCCAAATCTGTCCAGTACTTTTCGAGTTATGTTGTACACAGACACACACACACACGCCAGTGAGAACATAACCTCCTTGGCGGAGGTAATTATGAGAGATAATTATGAATTAATCATCTCTCTATGTTTCTGTTTCGCACCAACCTTGCAGTATAACAATTCTTCTTCTTCAAATTCTTGGCAATTTCACAATTCACTTGTTGTGAGTGTTTAGTTATTTTTGCACATTGTGTCTTTGTGAGTCTTTGATCTGAGGGAGAGAGATGGGAATAGAGCGTATTCATTCAGGAGGGAAGTGACATCATAATGATAAGTGACAAACAAGACAGGAGAGCCAACTTTGAGAGAGAGAGAGCGAGAGAGAGAGAGTAAAACAGATCAGTGTAAATTTAAACAGCACAGCTACAGTACACAGCAAACACAGAGGTTTCACAGGACGGATATCAGACTAAAATTCTCATACAGAGAACCCTTTGGATGCAGTGCGGTCAGTTATTTTTATGTTCTCTTTAACAAACGGTGAAGGTAGAAAAAGTACTGAATTTTTTTCATGAAGATAAAGTGTCTTTGCTTAAGTTCGAAAACAAAAGGGTGCTAACCCATCTAAAATAGTGAAAGAGAAACAAAAAAAAACGTATGTGTCGTTCATCAATGTTCCACATTATTGTTTGTTCTAGGTAAAGTTCACAGTACAATAGTGAGACAATTTAATAGTAGTGCATTAATTACCTATGCAGGTTATGTTTTCGCCGGCGTGTGTGTCTGTCTGTGTGTGTATAACTCGAAAACTAATTTGATTTTGGTGGCAATCAGTGGCACAGACCCCCATCTGTGGCGATCGGTGATCCAGACCACAATCTGGAAATTATTTTCTGTCTGTGACCACATTGCCTTGGTGGAGGTCTGCGCTCTCTGAGTGCTTTTCTAGTTTAAAATCAATTGAAAAAAAATGTTGAATACATTTTAAGATCAGACAGACATTGCATTTGCATTTCCCTGTTATTTTCATTTTGAATTAGACTTCATATTTCAGCATCATGCAATTCCACCACCATTTAATTAAAGCACATTTAGAGACACTTTAGTTTTAGGTTGGAATATACTCAGCCACAGAAGCTTGACCCACTGTTTTGACTGAAATGTACAATTTTTCAACCAATAGGATCTAGGGAAATTGATGGTAGTGTTTTGGATAATTGCAAGAAGCTTTTGATGACATTTATACTTTATGCTCCAGCACACTTGGCCAGTAATGACTCCAATCATATTCCACTCTTCCCTTCTCATTGTGAGCCTGATCAAAGGTGAGTAATGTATTATACATGATACTTCCAACACAAATTAGACCTTGGCAGTATTGGCTGTGCACCTGCTTTATGTGAAGAGTTCAGATGCAAAACCCCCTAAACACCATTTTTGTGAAAACTGAGTTAATGATATTGTGTGAACCCTGTATAAATCTAGAATATGTAAATGAAATGTTTTTGTGAAAAAAAATAAAATTAAACCTGCTCCCCGTCGTGTCTAAAATATCTGTTTACAATCAAAACACTGTAAATTCCTGATAGAAAATGGCCTTTTTCTCAAAAAGTGGTCAAGTGGAGTTAGGGGGTTTTGCATCTGAACTCTTCATGTGTTCTCTGTACATCCTCCATCAGTATCCTTGGTGACTATGGAAACAGTTCCAGGGAAGCCCTGTGTGTTCCCATTCCTCTATAAGGGAAAAGAGTATACAGACTGCACTACGGATCGTCCTGGATCCAGGTTATGGTGTGCTACCACCTACAATTACCATGACTGGCGATATTGTGATGGTGAGTGCACAATGTGTTACTGGAATGAATAAGATATTTCGGTTACACTTTATTTGAAGGTACCGTCATAAGACTAACATGACACTGTCATTAATTATGACATTGTCAAGAATCTGTCATAAACTTTATAAACCTGTCATGACATACCCTAACCCTGACCCTAACCCTAACCATGACAAATACCGGGTGACAGTTAATGACAGAAGTCATGACAGGTGTATAAAGTTTATGACAGATTCATAGCAACGTCATGACAGTGTCATGATAGTCTTATGACGGTACCTTCAAATAAAGTGTAACCGATATTTCAAATACAGTACCTGTGCATGACACAAAGTTTACAAAATTCAAATATACTAAAAAAATTGACATGCCCTGCACACAGAGTAAAGAAAAGCCAAACTGTGTTTTCCATTCTTACTTTTAGTGCACTTTTAGTGTTACTAATTGTATGGTTTTTGGTACTGTCGGATAAAAAAACAGCCAAAAATTGTGCCTAATCAATTAGAAACAAAAATGCAAGTTAAATTTGATTTTTGCAATAGCATGTATGTTTTTCCAAAAGTGTGCTATAAAATTGCTAACTGAGTCTTACACAGTGAGTAGTGTTTAAAGTTTTGAAAATAAAAGTGTGCAGTGTGCTGTTTTTACAGTTTAGCAAACATTGTGCTACAACATTTCAAACAGTGTACCACTGATTATTTGTCAGCATTTTACATCTGTCAAGAAAAGGGCCAAATTGTAGACCTAGATTTACAGGATGTCTGCTTTGTGTTTCAGGTTCAAGCAGTTGGAGTGTGTCTTACTCCCCCCAGAGTATTTGTACTTTAGAGGGATCTACAGTGGACATGTCCTGCTCTTACACGTATCCCTCTCATCTGACAGTGCAGGAAGCATACTGGACAAACTCAGATAATCCTGCAGCTCCTGATATCTCTCAGATGTCTCAGTATAGAGGCAGAGTTGTGGTGAACTGTAGAGATAATCACTGCTTTTTACAAATAAACTCAGTGACGCATTTGGATAAATATTTCTACTGCAGTATTACACATAATGTGAACAAGGAGAAATGGACAGGAAAAGACAGAGTTAAATTATCTCTCACAGGTAAAGTCTTTTTTTTGGAGTTGTTGAACGTCCAACGTAAGATTTACAGTGTTGCCATGACAGTTGACATTGCACTTACAGACAGCAGGTGGGTTTCCATTGTATTAACAAAAATTCGGCTTAAGAAAATTCACATCGGCAGGCATTGCCATCAACTGTGTAATGCGAATAACATGGGAACTTTGTGTTAATCTAGTGACGTATTCTGACCAGCTGGTAGATCAAACATAACCTAACGTCTATGGACAGAAATGTTGTAAATGACCCTGACCCTGACTTCCATATATTGGTAGGCATTGGTCATGAATAAAAACCCATATTGGTCGATCTCTATACACAGTTAAACTTTCCTTATTACACGGCTCTTTATACTGCTGTAGAATACTCCATTCACTTCAATGGACTTTCCAATGTTTTACGATCTGATTTTTAATAACGGACCGTTACTAAGTATAACAGACCGCTGTCAGGGACTGTACGATATTTACCAGGGGGGGGCATCAGGGGGGGAGGGCCAAGGATAATTTTTTAAGCCTTGGGGGAAGGCCTAGGAGCAATCCTTTGGCCTGGGGGGAGGGCCGAGGAAAATATTTTTTCCTGATCCATGATATTTTTTTCCCCTGCTCAATAATCTGTTTTCGATATTTTAAAAGGTTAGCCTATCGTCCCTTTGTAATAGTCTAAGGTTAGGCTACATCCAGAGGTTTTGGACCGGGGCTATCCGCGCCACATAGGCTATAGCCTATGCTGGGTCTACTGGTGGAGAATGAAAGTCGTGGGAAAGCCTGTCACTCACATAGTTTAGGACTTTTGTCGTCTTTGTATATATTTTCCTATTTATTTATTTATTCTGTAATCATTTGTTAACAAACCACCATAGGCTATTGTAGTGGTCTGCAAGGAAGCAAGTAGCCTAGTAAAGTCTAGAATCTCCAATAACGCTCAAGGCAAAAGGGACGTCTTTTGCTCAAAATCCCTCATGTAGGCTTGACTTTTTTGGTTATTAAACTTTTTCGTTTATTAACCAATGTATACCACGATCAAACAGGATATCCGTCAACTTTGATTTTGGGGATAGGCTTAATAGTGCATTGAACTTTTCGGACTTGGTTGTTTGTTTTTGTGTTGATTTAGGCTACTCTGTTTAAAAGTGTCCGCTTATCCTGCACGGCGGCCATGCACCCGACGTTTGCTTATCCCTACAATTTCTCCAAGTTTAGGCTACTAGTTGTTGCCAGTATATTTTTTTGTTAAGATATTAACCTTGATTTATAATGTGGTGAAACGTGGGCATTAGTGCCGAACAGACCGCGGGTTTGTCTTTAAACCAGCGCACTTTGACACCTGTGATTTGCGTGCAGCCTATTTTTTTTTAGCTCCCTGAAATTAAGGGTGATATTTTTTTTCATTAGCCTATGGAAATAGGCATAGCATAGCCTACGCAAAGGCCACCGAAAATAAATAAATAAAAAAAGTCCTAACTGCTTTAGCCTATAAATTCAGGCGCAGCCTGTGTTGCTGCATGAAACAGCAGTGAAGACAAATTGGGACTGTTAACGCGTTAAGATAACTAACAATGCACTTTACTACAATGTAAATTAAGTTAAGTTTAGTTTTAATCTTAATTTTTTATCCATTTGAATAGGCCCTATGCTACAAATTCACAGTTTTTTGGCTTTCAATAATGACAGGCGGACCTTCTTTGGCTTTCTCATGGCAAGACTGCCTCATGTCGGAATGGCGATATGTTGAAAAAGCATGAAAAAGCAAAAAACATGCTGCCACTCCGACTAAGAAAAAAAAGTTGGAGTGCAGGGACGTAGGCCTATGCTATAACTGGAAATACCAACTCTCAGACAATTAGACGTCATTGTCGGAATGGTGGCATGTGCCTAGGCAGAACTTTTGCAAGATGATCACACAACTCACCAGGCATAGCCTACCGATGTGTGTTCAAGCAACCTTTATTATTTTTAGGTAGAAAAGGCACACTCTGATAGGCTATTATTCTTAACCACACATAAAACAACATGTTTTCCCCTTTTCTGAAGCATCTACCTACAAGTCGTAGTAGGCTATTGTAGAAATCAGCGCTGTGTGTGAAGGCTACCCGTGTATGTGTGCTTATGACATTTGCTGGCCGTTTTAACCTTATACGTCATTTTTCGACCAGTTTTATTTGATTCATTTAGGGGGAGGGCCTAGGAGAATTTTTTTTGAGCCGGGGGAGGCCCCTGAAAAAAAAAAAATTGACTAGGGGGAGGGCCAGGCAAAACATTTTTAAGCCTGTCGTCTGACGACCGGCCCTCCCCCCCCCTCTAAATATCGTACAGTCCCTTAAGCAAAAGTGAAACAGAAAATTGTCTTAACCAATCAGCTGATCTGTAAGTGCACAGAATACTTCTTTTTCGTCGACGGTATTAGATCTTAGTCATTAATGTCACCATTAAAGCAGTTATAAACAAGGTTTCCTTAATAATATCTACGGTGCACACCTAGAGAGCAGTACAACAGAATTATTTGGATGATGAATATTTGGATTAACAAAGAATCCAATCAAATCATTCCTCTCACAGACTTGAAGGTGGAGGCTCCTAAAACTGTCACTGAGGGAGATCACGTGACTGTCACCTGCAGCACCACCTGTCATCTCACTGGCAGCCCTTCATTCATCTGGAGTAAAGATGGACATCCTGTAGAGAAGAAGCAGATCATCTACAACCAGCTGAAGCTCCACTCAGTCAGTAGAGAGGATGAGGGCAACTACACCTGTGCTGTTAGAGGACATGAGCATGTCCCCTCTCCGCCTGTGAGACTCAGTGTTATTTGTGAGTATAACAAATGTGTAGTGTCGGGGTTTAAACCTGGGTCGCTGGGCTGAAAGGTCTGACTCAAGAGAAGTCTCAAGTGCAAAAAAAAACCTTTACAGCAGCAAAAAACAAACAAACAAACAAACAAACAAAACAAACAACAAAACCGACTCACTGACAGATACTCAGTGAAGGCAAACGCAGCAGCAAGGGCAGATTGATCTGATGACTGTTCAGGTGGGAAAACCAAAACAGAGAAATTCCGTCCCTCCCAGTAAAATTAGTGAAGTCCTCAGACCCAGTCTCATGTCTAGTGCAATTTTATGTATAGGGATTAATACATAGCTTAGCCATATAGCCAAAAAGGTTAAATTTTACTTGCATTTAGATCCTCCACAGAGAATGCAAATTGTGAAATAACTGAGGGCAGTAGAGTTATTCTGACCTCCATGAGTGAAGCTGACCCACCAGTACACAGTTTGTTCAACTGACCTCAGATTTGGTATGCATCTTCCTATTGGTACCAGTGATTGCAGTGCCAAATTTGGTATTTTTTGGATAAAAAACACTAAAGATATCAGTAAATGAAGCAGTTGCATTCTGCTGCTCTAATCGTAGCCCCCTTGCAGTGCTTAGCTGGCTGGGGGAGCGGGGTTCCACTTTCATGGCATGTTTTATGTTCAATTTCAGATAGATTATGGCTTGGCTATTAAGTCAAACTATACAAAGATAGCTTCTAACCGTCCAACAACATGTTCAACAGGAATCATTGGGGGTAGGGGACAGGTGTGAATTGCCCTATTTGAGACAAACAAAGCCAACTATTTAGAATCAGGGCCTTTACAGGGCAAAATAAGGATCCGATTAAAAGCGCTTAATCACGATTAATCATTGCAAAATTTTGTGATTAATCAGATTATCATTTTTAAAGTATAAGTCCGGAGTAAGTTTAATCATAGCCCTGCTGCACGAGAACTTTTAACAGCAATATATTTCGCATGAAATGAAAGAACGCGAACGTGAAACGCTTTACATTGAGTCAATGTAACCTCAGATCTTACTTTCGGTTTCCAACAGTCAGGTCCCATTGATTCAGTGTAAAGTGCCTGTTCGCTTCTGCATTCGCGTTCGGTCTGTGCTGTACCAAAATATTTTGTTCCACAGGGCTATGCTTGAATTCACTCCAGTATTTTCCTTTAATCGTTTGACAGCACTAATAATAATACAACAACTAATCATTCAGGTGTGATAACCCAAGACACATAGGCACCACAATAAATCTGGGTAATAATCCTAGAATTTTAATTTTTTCATGTCATATTTATTATACAGGAAAGAATTAAAAGTAACAAAGTTACAGTTTAAAACGGGCCTGACTCAGCAAGAAGCTGATTTCCAGCAGGTTGATGTTCTGCAGCATATATAACAAGTAACAAGGACATCACAACAAAGACATCACACATTAGTCTGAATATTAGTCTGTGTGTGAGAGAGGAGAGATGGACCACAGAGAGGCTACAATAAAGAGGTTGAAATTGTTACAGTAATGAAAGCATGCATACGCATAGGCATGGTTCATGCAGAAGACAGGTGAGACTGTTTCTGGTGTGAGTGCACATGCACCATGAATGGACAGCATCAGCTAAGGACTGGGAGCATGCAAATGCGGTGTGAATCAGGCCCTATTACTGTGAAGTAGATGCTGAGAAGAACTACAGCTGTATTAGTATCGCAGAGTGCATTAGGGACATCAAGGAATTGACTTGGGTCTCTTTTCCATTTTTCATTTAATTAGCTGCAGCAGATCAGAGTGCTGTGATGGTTTCTGTGGTTGCAGTGTCTGTCTCTGTCTGTGTGTTGGGTTCGGTCTGTGCCGCTGTCTGGATGAGGTGAGTAGAAACACAGATGGGGATTGACGATCAGGTGAAGATTATTCCAAATACTTGAAAAATGTTTTGTGACTTCCTTTCTGTCTGTCTGTCTATCAGGTATCACTGCAAAGGAGGACAGACTCAAAGGGAGAGTAGAGATGTAAGCTGTATGACAGTGATAACAGTTAACACTTAAGATAACACTTTTTAAAGGGACACCAGGCAGGACTGCGTTTTTCTATCTCCGGAGCTCCACCTACAGTCGCAGAAATATTATAAAAATTACATTGTAAATTCTCAACAATCACTGTAAATTTATTTGCAAACCAAAAACTACGAACCAAGGATGATCATTTTCGTGTGCTACGTTGTCTGACAAGCCGGTAATAAATGCTAGAGACTGACGAGAGAGCCATCGGTCACCCCGTAATTGAACCATTTAATCATCGAAGTGACTTCGAGGATGGTAAATTAACAGTAAAACGTTTCCTGGTGTCCCTTTAAATAAATGTATTTTCTAATTCTGCACTGTACATTCTCACCCATTTCTTCAGTACACGTGAGGGTGAAATATAATTTTACCAAATGTCCTGACCATTATTAGCCTAGAAATCTAGACCCCCTAGCCCTCTAACTTGTATTAGACCAATCAGATCGTCCTGAGGGGTAAGGGACAAGTGACGAAAGAGAGTTGCAGAGATCCAACCCTTCCAGACTCAAGTACAGAAAATATTCTGTACAGAGATGGCCTGCCAGGCTAGAGCATTATGTCTACATCAACATCATATCTCGTCATCTCTTTTTTGTTTAAGGATGCGGACTATGAAAATGAGGTCAATGATACTCAAGGTGGAAAATCTGGTGCCGTCAAGATGAGTTCACTGTATCAGAGTCTGAACCCCAACACCATCCAAACTGATGCAGTTTACCAGAGCCTGAACCCCAACACTGCCCAACCAGGTGGGTATTTCACAAATCCAAGATAGACAGACTCACTGGGTTATCCTGGATGAACATAGTCTTGACTTGGTTTCACAGAAGAAGTTGCATATGAGTTACCATGGAAATGTATACCTGGAAGCTAGCTTGAACCTGACCAGGCTAAGTGGCAGGCTTACTTTAATCTGATGATAATTTTTTTATTATTATTATTTCAGAGGATTCTCCACCTCTGTAAACTATTAACCATTGTATTAACTTGAAAAGTTGTCCATCTTCCAAAATAGCTGTTCAAATAGCTGTTCACAGCATGTTATTTTACAAAAATCATTCATCGTGTTAATCATTGCTTTCTCATTGTTAATATTAATATGATAAGAGGAGAGCAGCCATAGTAGAAATGAGGGACATGTTTGCCAAGGTATTTGCTACAGCTCCGCTGAGAAAGACTTTTTCACCTTGCCAGATGAGGACGCAATCACATGTGGGCACATACGTATGGTGCATTGAGCTGTTTACTGTAACATGCATGCTTCAAGTTCTTGGATCTACTGTACTTACTCTGGTTTTGTGAAATACCTCCCTGATGATTAAAAGAATGATCCTCAAGGTGGGAACAATGACAGATATGTTCAGTCTCTCAGACGCGTCTCGGAATTACATAGACTTGCCAAATACAACTTTAAAGGGGATCGTATGTGCAGCTTTCATTGCATTGCTAGTTGTCAGTTGTCGAAAAATGAAGCAAATCTATACTAAGGTCGAGATATCACAGTTAGCTGTACCTCCCAGAATTCCATTTTAAATATTTGCGGTTCGCATTTACGCATGTAAGCACTTTTTCCAAATTTGGTATCACGAATAAGCCCTTATCTCGGTTTCTCAGAAATCAGAATTATGCTAGGTGGAGTGTGTTACCCACACAGAAAGTCTCATTGTTTCATTTAACATTGTAATTTGCAACAAAGCAACAAACATGCTTTGCTATAAACATCACCTCATAGCCCATGCCATGCACAACACCAAGATAACAAGAATAATGCACATCTTGCAAAAGCTCTTCCAGATCCTTGTGTGTGTGCAGCTTAAACAAAAAGTCAGCAATGTGAAAATGTCTTGGTGTGAAAATGTGTGTAGACTTCCCTCTTTGTAATGTGTGAAAATGTGTGTAAAGCGTTCAGTTTTACAAATCGCTGCATCTTAAACAAACAGTCAGCAATGTGAAAATGTCTTGGTGTGAAAATGTGTGGAGTTCACTCTTTGTAATGTTTTGTATAAAGTGTGAAGCAGACATTGTTTGCATTTATCACATATTGTGTTTTATGGAAGACTATTTGTGAAATGAAATAAAACTGTTCTTATTAAAAAAAGTATTTATGTGTAATGATATGATAAATGTTTTGTCTGAAGTGTATATGTTTTGACTGAAGGGTGTAATTTTGCAAATAATTTAGGAATTATGCAAACTTAGTGTGGTGTTTGGTTAATTAGTGTATTGTTGTGAAAAAGGAGCCCAATTTTTAAAATTCTGTGGAAAAAATTGAAAAGACATACAAACCTGTAATTGAGTAACAAAAGTTGAATGAGATTTGAATGTTGCACCGAGCACATTGCACATTGCTATGAAACTACCATAAACAAACATAATGTTCCTGGAACCATACCCATAATGTCCCTGGAAGGCCCCCAAACCAATTTAGCTGCACTTTCATGCAGGAGAGAAAGCACTAATGGTGATGAAAATAGGAGCTTCAGTATGGTAAGTCTAAATAGCTGTAAGTCCATGAGCATAAATAACTGATAGATGCAAGCCTGTAACCACATGATGTTTTCTATACGCTGTGTGTTCACCACAGTCAGCATGCAAAGTTTAGATAAATAGCTAATTGTCTAGATCCTGCCACAGAATCTGTCTTCCACAGGCATGCTTTCAGAGACACTGTAAATACATCTACTGATCTACAATGTGAAATTGAAATATGAATTGTTAATCATCATGTTGTCCATTATAAAGTTTAAATAAAATGTAAACACTTCAGTATTACATTAGTGTTAAAGGTATACTCATTACATTGTGTGACAGATGACTAGTAATAGAGTAATCTTTAATTTGGAATAGAAGTGTGGTAAATTGTACAACTGTACTTTGATGATGTGATGATTTTCCATAGTATAATTAGTGCAATTTTCTGTGGTATAGGAAAAAAGGTGACCTTTTTTTTTTTAATGATTTTCCATAGTATAATTAGTGCAATTTCCTGTGGTATAGGAAAAACGGTGGCCTTTTTTTTTTGTTTTGTGTTTTTTTTTTTTGCAGGCCATATGCTGAAAAACTAAGCTGCCAACGTCCAATGCAAAATAAACAGCACCAATTTCCAGTCAATTACGAGGGAGTTATAGCTAATGTATAAAGGTAGATTAATTAACAACAGTTTTGTCTGATATCTTGGCAGACTTGGCCGAATGAAAGATAGCAAATAACAACAATCGGCCCTTGGGCTTTCGTTTGGCCCTCCCTGGATTAGGGTATGATTTTATTTCCTGCAATCAGGCAGGATGCACTTTCCATCTCACAATCCTGCTCTTTTATGTAATCCTCTCACACTAATGACAGCTGCAGGACCACATTATGGCTTCTGATCAGTGATGTGTGTACAAGTCTTGTGTTTGTATATTATCATTACTCTTCAAAGATAAAAGCTGCATTATCATGGCAGTAGCTTTTAAAAACTCTGCATTACATCGCACTAAT
>JAODXP020000033.1:20532622-20564883 GCA_027497455.2 Sardinella longiceps | reverse complement strand
GTCCTGTAGAGAAGAATCAGATCATCAACAACCAGCTGCAGCTCCACCCAGTCAGTTATGAAGATGAGGGCAACTACACCTGTACTGTTAAAGGACATGAGGATCTCCCATCTCCACCCATGAGGATAAAAGTCAACAGTAAAACAGAAAAAAGTAAATACATAATTTATTCCGATTGTGAACAAGAACTAACCTGAGAACTACTTAACTAAAAATCCAATATTATGCAGAATGAGTATGATTCATTTCCAGAGGCACATTATCTGATATGAAAATGTAAACACTAAGTGTCCTTTCCAATTGGATAATGTTTCACATATTCATTCCCTCTTTTCTTTATTTTTTTTTTATCTGTTCTTTGTGTAATGGCCACAGTAGTGGTAGAGGTGCGCAGTTTCTTGATTCCTGCTGCTGTCGGAGGTGCAGTCACGCTCTGTGGAGTTATTGGGCTAATTTGCGCCATCTACTGGCTGAGGTGAGGACAACACATGATACCACGGTGGCGCGCATGTCAAAGTGCTGATAGATATTTACGCATTACAGAATTATCAGTTAACCTCATGCTGGTATGCCAGTGCAAGAGTTCATCATTATAAGTTTCTCTCTATGTGTTTTGCATCACAGGCCATATAAGAGAAATAAGCCAGGAAGTCACAACAAACAGGTGTGTGTGTGTGTGTGTGTGTGTGTGTGTGTGTGTGTGTGTGATTTGTTATGTTACTGCAATATGATCCTACAACTGTAAAATGTGTCTTCATGAAACCTACCCTTTTGTGATTGTTTCTAACTAAATGTTGACATACTGTATGAAAAAAAAGACCTGTTTTAAACTGCGAAGCTGACTGTGAATTTTCCACATCGTTTCCAAGTTCCCATGTCATGTCTAACAACCCCTCTGGTAAAACCAGTACAACCACCAGTCTCTCGTTGTCTATTGCTTACTTTTCTATTATCATTTCACTTCAGGATGGAAAATGTGACGACTCACTGGAGATGGATTCTCTCTACCAGAACCTGCACTGTGACATTGACAGTGTTATTTATGAAAACCACAGTCACACTCAGATGCATTCCCTCTCACAGAACCACAACATGAACTCAGTCAGCAAAGAAGGAAAGACTGATTATTGTGATGATGACTGTTGTGGAAACTATGGGAACATTGAGACAAATTCTCTCTACCAAAACCTGAACTTTTGAACCCTGTCACATCTGTAGAATAATCACTTTTCAACATACCTGTCTGTTTATCAGTGCTACTGTATGTCTAAAACTGTGGAAATTACGTGTAGTTACTCAGACACATCCTGATGCCCTGTTTTTTGTGTTTTTACCATAGAGATTAGTGAAGTGGGTGCAATAGAGGGAGATAGATTATTAGTCATCCCCTCAACAGAAATAAAGTCACTGAGGGAGTAGGCCTAAGTGCAAAATTATTTATTTCTGATAAAAAAAAAAGTTAATCACAGAAAGTTATAAGAGAGAGAGAGAGAGAGAGAGAGAGAGAGAGAGAGAGAGAGAGAGAGAGAGAGAGAGATGATTCATTTGTCAGATGGCAGTGAATGAGTCATCATTCCCTCAACTAGGAGCTACAGTAGTGTGGCTATCATAGCTGTTGGTGGGGTTTTTTGTATTTGCTTTGCATGACAAGCCTGTTCACAGCATTATCAGCAAGTGTGTAAAATTTAAATTTTCACGCCTCAATAATGCTAAAACTATTACTATCCAGGCTTAGTAAGAAATGCCTTTGTCCATCCAAACACTAGCCTGACATAGCCCGACCATAATACTGCTGTTCATCCGTATTCATGGTCTGGAGGTTCTTTAACCTAGCGCGATTATACTGCGGGGGGAGGGCATTCACTTTTGGTTTGAAACAATTGGACAGCTCGTCTAATCAGCGTCGCTTATTGGCCGGTAGACTCTCTACCGATATAAACACGCCCCAGAGGACCGTTCCCAGACCATGGATACGTATGAACATTCGTATTATGGGCGGGCTATGTCAGGCTATCCAAACACCTCCTTAAGAATTAACATCCTGGGTTGAATAAAGGAGGTTCCCGAGGCAAATCTGCTATTAAGTCCTCGACTCACGCAGGAGTCTTTTTCAAGGTGACACACTCCTTTATTTTGAAGTTTAAGATGCCCTTATTCCCTTGCACAATTGTTGTGATACCCAAGGCCCCCATCTCTCTACATTATTTATTTTTGCTCAGTGTTTTCTGTCTTGGTTATCATCTGAATATTATTTTAGGGGATTTCAATACACATTTATTGTTACCCACTATTGTTGTAGCCTGACATAGCCCGCCCATGATACGAATGTTCATACGCATCATGGTCTGGGCACGGTCCTCTGGGGCGTGTTTACATTGGTAGAGAGTCTACCGGCCAATAAGCGAAGCTGATTAGACGAGCTGTCCAATCGTTTCAAACCAGAAGTGCGTGCCATCCCATCCCGCAGTATAATCGCGTCAGGTTAAAGAACCCCCAGACCATGAATACGGATGAACAGCAGTATTATGGTCAGGCTATGTCAGGCTACTATTGTTGCCCACCAATCTACAAATTGCTTCTGATAAATATGTGTATAGTTGGATGTATCACAACATGCTCATATGTTAGGGTGTATTTGTGGAATAAAGCAGATAATTAAGATGTGTGGAATGTGTTTACATGCATTTTGTCTGTAATATGTTACTGTGTGTGATGTATATCCTGTCTTTACCATCTGGGATCGTGTTGGAAAAAAGTGGTTTTCGCTTTCGCATGTTATCCCTTGGATCCTCTTTTGTCTTTCTATATCCATAAATACACCAAACCAAACCAAACCAAACTTAGTGGTCAGATCATCAGCAACAAGTAGTTCACTCTCATGACCACAGAGGGCCCAATTTTCAAGAAGACAGAAGACTGATTCTAATTCTGCATAACATCAGTTCCCTATTTGACCAAATAAAGTGACACAAGAGACACATGATCCGTTCCAGTGGCCAGGACTTGTTAACCTCACTCACGTCAGACGGTTCGTAGCTGCAAGGAGGCTAATTTGCTCTGTAAGAGATTTTTTTCAGAGGACTGGACATCATCAAAAAACCTTGCATATAATTGGACAAACCATTTGTCTATCATCTTACTTCAACCACTCACATCGAAACCTGTTACATCCTGTGATCCAACATGATTTCTAGTTTTTCAACTGTTCCAAACAAACATAAATGGCAGTATCTGTGGCATAATTGCCACAATAATCGGTTAAACTCTCATAATATATATGTCTGTCATATAACTATTAATTGTGTTTTGTAAGATTCAATTCAATTCATTCAATTTCGGTTCTGAAATCTCTTTCAATGGGCGCTGTGAGGTTTTACTACTTGTAAGAGTTAATGGCCTTTACTTGGTAAATAGTAATTAATTAACTTTATTATTATTCGCCACAGGTCCTTGTTACCACCTCGAAAGTACAATATGTCACCTGTCGTCCTCAAGCTTTGCATCCAAAGGTTTCATCCCATCTTGACTTCTCTTACGTCTAATCAAAGTGTAGCAGAGTTAAAAACTCATCTTGGTTGCATGTGAGTATTGTGACTTGGATGAATAGTTCACAAAGTACCCAAAAGTATTTTCTTTACTCCTGCTCTGATTACTGATGCATGGATGTCAAGTCAACAACTACCAGCAATATCCATAGTTTTAGGACAGAATTGAACATTCTATCATTGAATTCCATTGGATTTATGCCTCTTTCTGACTTGAAAATAGCATTAAAACATGTCTAAATTCACTTTCTTCAAATAATACACATTTGGAAGCACACAAATTGGTAGGTCCCGAATAGATAGAAGCTTCATACACATAAATGTAAAACTGCTTTTATCTATCCGGGACTTCCAAATCTGTGGGCTTCAAATGTGTATTATTTGAAAGAAAAGTGAATTTACACAGGTTTTCAATTTTATTACCCATTTTTTTCAAGTCAGGAAGAGGCATAAATCCAATGCATTTCAATGAAAGAATGTTCAGTTTACTACCATGGAATGTCGGAATGTTCAGGTGTGAAACAAGTCCATAGATAGCCATAGTTTTACGACAGAGTTGGTGGTGGGGGGGGTGGGGTGGGGTGCTCTATTACCCTATATGGCCCATGGTCCACAGTATGGCAATTAAGGAACTCTTGTGAGCTTAGAAGTCGTCAAACAGGCTCACATATTCTGTGTTCAGACCTCAGATTGAAACAAAAGGGACTCTACTGTATGACCTTCTAAGAAATAAGGAATTCATGGTAGTCTGTCAGGACTGCACGCAATTGACCGCTGCCAGTCTAGTAAGCTACATGTGACCGAGTGAAAACCACATGTTGGTTTTTGACATATTTGGATGAAAAAAAAGTTTTTGTAGTGCTGTCAGTTTAACGTGTTAATACTCAAGGCAAACCCACGCAAACCCATTTTAACGGCGTGAATTTCTTTATAGTGTGTATAGAATATGTACTGTATTTCCATTGTTTTATTAGCCTATTTGTTTCGAATATAGTCCTATTAGCCTATAATTTAAAAAAGTAGCATGCACTTTTTATGATTGTAAAACATGTGAACTAGCTCCATAAAAGACATATAAACATACAGTAAAGTAGCACGGTAGAGTAACACAGTCACACCATTGTTTGAATAGCCTGTTTGATTACAATATAGTCCTGTTGTCTATAATTTAAAGGAGGACCATGTAGTTTTCGCATTGTAAAAGCTAACATCTGGGTCATTTTCTTGTTTTTACCATAAATTAAACTTTTTTAAAAAATGAGCTTTTGAGATTTTACTGATCTGGCTGGAACTTGAAACTTCAGAAAATCTGTCCTATTATTGCTTCGTATGTTCATTTAAAACATAGGTTCTCAAAGTGCGGCCCGGGGGCCAATGGTGGCCTGTGAAATAATTTCTGGCAGCCCAAGATAACATCTGATAATGCTTCATTTAGTGGTGTTTAGCATCATTTATAGTCAATTATTTATTATTGATGACTGTGGAGATGCAACATAGTGATTAAAATCATCTCAAATTAGATTTTTCTCTTTTTTTCCCCATTTCTTTTTTCTCCCAACGCTCCTTTGGTGGTTCTACGTTGGGTCACTAAATTGGCCCTCACCCATTATAACTTTTAGAACCCCTGATTTAAATCAACATATTTTGAACACCACAGTTTTCAACACACTTTTCTATCATTTAATTTGACACATTGGAACAAAAAAAAAGGCTGTGTCATTTCAACCACCCACATATTATTGTCTGGTGGAGTTTTGCATAAAAGGTTCCTCTTTCACATGATAAGAAGAGTCTTCAGAGGCAACCAGACATGGTAACTGTATAATGTGTGTTTTTTAGTTTTCTGTTGTAGTGTGTTGATATCAATTAAATGATTGGCAGATTGATTTCATTAAGGGGATAACTGAGTTCCCATATTGTGTTGTCATCTCTCAGACTGGACACTCAAATAGTGACATGGCACATTTTCATCTTCTGATTCTAATGATAATGGACTCCAGGTAAGAAGACAGGTTAATGTTTAAAAACTGAATTCTAGATAAATTACTGAAGGAAAATTAAAGACTATTTATTTGTGACAAAGGTTTAAATTTTGGAATTTCTTCCTATTTTTCTTCTTTTCTGTTGGTTTAGGATTAGGGATATTTTTTCTACATTTACATTCTACATACAAGTTATGTAGTACATCATCTGCATTAATTAGCAAATTAAACTATGCCAACACAGGGAGATGTCACAGTCATATAGGTTTTTTTAATTACATTTTCAGGATTTTTTGTTCTGAAGGGTGGGATTTCGGGAGGGGGGGTAGCATCATGAAGGAAGCACGGCCTAGAAAGTAGAGCAAAAAAGACCAAAGACCTTCACGTTTCCATGTTTCATTTTGCAAGGAGTTTGGGTCATTCAGAGTCATTTGGCATTTTATAGCCTACAAAAAAGACATTATTACTTATTCACACATTTTAGGTTCTTTTACCGTTGCATGGAATAGGGTCAATTAAATGAAATGTCTCTTAAAGCTTGAAACACATGTGTGCTCTACATTGCAGTACATGAACTTATAATAATACAGTTTTGTTCATCTGATTTGTTTTCACAGCGGGGTTAGGTCAGAGTTCTGGTAAAGTCTGGAGTGTCACTTACAGCCCCACACACATCTGTGCTCTGGAGGGATCATCAGTGGACATGTCCTGCTCTTACACCTACCCTGGTTATGCTGAAGTCAAAGAGGCTTCCTGGATGAACCAACACTCTTATGTTACAGCTGATCTCTCGAAGGATCAGAGATACACACACAGGGTCAAAGTGGACTGTGGAGATAAGAAAAAACGGTGTTCCCTTCGCATGCGTAAACTAACCAAAGCAGATGCACAGTTTCAGTACTACTGCAGGATTATCACAGATTATCATCTTCAAAAACACATTGGCACACCTGGGATTTCCTTAAGCATCACAGGTATTTACATGATCTATTTCATTTCAAATTAATAAAGCTTATAATATATAAAATACTTTTTTTTTTCAACTCACACAATACATGAATCCATCATACTTTTTTAACAGGACTTGAGGTTGTCTCGTGTATGTAATGTCACATCTACTAACCAAATCAAATAATTTATTTTAAAATGTGAAAGTAGCAAATGACTTTAAAATACACTATAAAAAAATAACTGTAAAATAACTCTTGTTCCAACAGGCCTCGAGATTGTTTCCTGTACAAAAGGATCAGCAGTGAAGAAAGGAGATTTTGTGACTCTCACCTGCAGAACCACCTGTAAGCTAACCGGCAGCCCTTCTTTCATCTGGAGTAAAGATGGACGTCCTGTAGTATAACAGTGATTTGTGAGTATAGTTTGATTACTGTAATGTTAGCTAAATAAACATGTAATGGTTCTCATGGGCCATAAATTAGAAGGTATAGCACCAACAGCTGTGCTGTTAGAGGACAATATTTATCCTATGGTCATATTTCATAAATTGATATGTTACTGTAACTAAACAAAGAGATTTGAAAATAAAAATTGAAAACTGTTCAGATATTCTCATTGTTGATTCTGTATGTACCTCCCTTGTGACTACAGCAGCAGACCATAGCCTCCTGACTGCTGCCCTTGTTGGATTGGCTGTTGCCCGTGGAGGTATCTGTCTCACATGTGCCATCTACTGGCTGAGGTGAGGAAATTACATGGCAAATTACAACAGCGTGAAGTTTCAGGTCAAGTAACATATCCTGCAAAGATTAAAAAAACAACAACAAAAAAAAAACAAAGTTACACAATCTTCAATAACTGTCATAGAAACCTTATAAAACCTTATTATCCATGAGGATATATACAATCTTGACCATTTGTAAATTGTTTTCCATCACAGATCCTGGAAGGAAACCAGAAAGGCTACAAATGGCACACAGGTGACTTTACCTTTAAGCTGGTCTATTCCAAAAGTACAGTTTGTGTTGCCAAGTGGATCTGAAATGTGAATTTATTAGTGTTAGTGATGATCCTTTCACTTCACACATTGTGCGCAAATATGACAATCCATATTGTGGTGTCCAGAAAATTTTACTCTATGTGTGTTAGTACTCTTTAAATTCCCTCTTCCCCTGATTCAGTCTTTTTGTTGCGTAAGACTAACTCTCTCTCTCTCTCTCTCTCTCTCTCTCTCTCTCTCTCTCTCTGTGTATGTAAGAATGGAAACCATGGCTCCAACACCATCCAACCTTATGCAGTTTACCAGAGCCTGAACCCCAACACCATCCAAACTGCAGTTTACCAAAACCTGAACCCCAACACCACCCAACCTGATACAGTCAGAATCTAAACCCCAACACCACCCAACATGTCGCAGTTTAACAGAGTTTATACATACTTTATGTGCCCTGTAACATATGTATGCTTATCAGTTTGAGTAAAGGATAATCATTTTAAAACTTAACAATCTGAATCAGCCTTTGCATGCAAATGTTTTTTTTTTCTTTTTCTTTTAAAGTGTAAGTGGTGTAATCGACAATTCAAGGAACTGTGGTACAGTGAGTTAGGAAATGTAGTAACTGCTGCTCTGCCCTGCAGCAGTGAGGTTTGACCCAAGTACAGGGTTGTGAGTTAACAGAGGAAGAGAGAGCAACACTTAGCTGTTTATTGCCTAAGTTCCATTGCTTAATGTTTTTCACGATTTTCCAATAGCAACTAATTTATTCACTTAATGATACATTTTAGTTATCAAGGTGTAAAAGCTTCTTAGCTTTGCCTCACTTTTATTATTTGAACATGTATTGCATTCCTAGCTCACCATCCCTTGAGTATTTGCATATTTGATTCAGTAAATAAAATATACATTTTGAAAACAAATCCTCTGTCGCTCATGAATGACTCAGTCTTTGCATGAGAAAAGTGTTCAAACTCTTTAAGTGGAAGTGGTCAGACCAACAGCAACAACAAGTACAGAAGTTTGCTCTCATGAGCACTGAGGCCAAAGTTTTAAAACTAGACAAGTAAGACGTATTCTAAGTTCACTGTTTGACGAGTAGATGAAGATATATGATCTATTCCGCTGGTCACTACTTTTAAGGGTTAATGGCCTTTTATTTGACATGGTACACACTAATTTACAAACTCGAGTGGTCTAATTTTAATATTTAGGCAGGTAGGCCACTGCTAGTCTGGTAAACTGTATGTGACCAAGTTAAAACCACATGTGCTATTGGCTGGTGGAGAAAAAAAGAGTTTTGTATTAACATTCCTCTTTCACATTGCAAGAGTCTGAGACAGCTTGACTTTGTGTGTTTTTATGTAATGTTTAAATGTATGTAAACAATGAGTGTTGGCAGATTGATTTCACTGAAGGGCTAACTGAGTTCACATACTAGGTCAAATTTACTGATCAGTTACGTAAGTAATGTTACAAAACTGAACTAAAGGCATTTTTTCTCTCTTTCTCTTTGGTCTTTTCTTTTTGAAACAGAAGTATGTTGATTAAGATTAGGAATGCTTTTTCTACATTACCCTTGAAATAAATGTGGTTGTCAGACAGTCTGATGTTCAGATTAAAACATACTTTCAGACCTTTTAAGAAATGAGGAATTTGTTAGAGTCTGTCAGGACTGCAGGCAGTTAAATGTAACTATGTGAAAACCACATATGCTATGGCTGGTGGAGAAAAATAGTTTTGCATTTAAGTTCCTCTTTCACATGATAAGAAGAGCATACAGACACATCTAGACATGGGAACTAGTGTGTGTGTTTTTAATTTTCTGTTGTAATGTCTAAATGAAAGCAATGAGTGTTGGCTGACTGATTACACTTCAGGGCTAACGGAGTTCCCTTACCGTCATCATCTTTCCTTTGACGGGAGGCACAATGAGAAAAACATCACATTTTCTTCTTCTGCTTATACTGATCATGACACCAGGTAGACACTTAATGTTACAAACTAAATGTTTGATATACTACTAAAGTCAAAGCTCTATTTGTTTGAGACATAAGGTTTCGCATTGGATGTGCTTAAGTGACCTTTTTTCTCATTTTGTGTTGAAACTGTGGATAAAGATTAAAAAATGCTTTTCCTAGCTGACCCTTTGGGGGAAAAGCGCTGCATTCATATGAGTATTATGGAGATAAAATATCATCTGCAAGCATTAATAAATAAAGCTTTGAAAGCACAGGGAGATCTTGTTTTGTTTTGTTAATTTTTGTTTGGTCGGTGGGTTGTGTAACCGCTGTTCACTTCAAGTGTTTTCGTGTTTGATTTTGCAGGGTGTTTGGGTCAATCCTTCAGTGTCAGTATTTTGTACACGTAGACATTATTACCTAATGCACACAATTTAAGTTTTATTGTCCCAGGAAATAGGGTCAATAAACACGCAATTAACAGCTCTTAAACTCACACCGGTTACTGAAATCAATACAGTTTAGTCTAGCTCTCATAAAGAGTTTTGTTCATCTGATTCCATTGTTTTCACATACAGCCAAACATACATCTGTGCTGGAGGGATCATCAATGGACATGTCCTACCTACAGTACTCTGATTATGGTGTAGTTACAGAGGCTTCCTAGATAAACCAGGACTCCTAGTACAGCTGATCTTACCAGACTTCTGTTTTTCTGATTTGGTTTCAAAGGGGGATTCAGTGGGATATATCGTCTAGGCTGGGATTTCACTTACAGCCCCACACACATCTGTGCTCTGGAGGGATCATCAGTGGACATGTCCTGCTCTTACATCTACCCCAGTTATGCTGTAGTCACAGAGGCTTCCTGGATAAACCAGAACTCTTATAGTTCAGCTGATCTCTCCAAGGATGAGAGATACAAACACAGGGTCAGAAAGGACTGTGGATATAAGAGACGACAGTGTTCCCTTCATATCACTAATCTGACTAAGACAGATGCTCAGTATCAGTACTACTTCAGGATTATCACAGATTATCAGTTAGATAAATGCATTGGCACACCTGGGATTTCCTTAAGTGTAACAGGTATGTACAATATCTATTTCATTTCAAATTTATATAGCTCCATATAAAAACATTCTATCAACTTACAAGTAACTCCCTTGTACTTGTTTCAACAGGCCTTGAGGTGGTCTCATCTATAAAAAAAGGAAGTGTGAAGAGGGGAGAACATGTGACTCTCACCTGCAGCACCACCTGTAATCTAACCAGCAGCTCTTCATTCATCTGGAGTAAAGATGGACGTCCTGTAGAGAAGAAGCAGATCATCAACAACCAGCTGCAGCTCCATCCAGTCAGTTATGAAGATGAGGGCAACTACACCTGTACTGTTAGAGGACATGAGGATCTCTCATCTGTACCAATAAAGATAAGAGTTGTCTGTGAGTAAAGAATTGTAGTTGTAATAGTAATGCTACTTGATGGATGAAAATATTATACATATATTGTCTAAAAAAGCATTGCCCTGTCCCAGGTCAGACAGTCATCACATCAGATATTGCTGGTGTGAAGGAGGGAGATCATGTGACTCTCATCTGTAGTTCCGTCAACTGTCCAAGTGGCAGTCATTCATTCATCTGGGGAAAAGATGGACGTCCTGTTGAGAAGAAGCAGATCATTGACAACCAGCTGCATCTCCATCCAGTCAGTTATGAAGATGAGGGCAACTACACCTGTGCTGTTAGAGGACATGAGGATCCATCATCTCCACCCTTCATATTTAAACTGCTATGTACATGTACAGGGTTCCCACTCTTTCTTCAACATCAAATTTAAGGACTTTTCCAGGACATTTCAAGGCTTTTCCCCTCAAATTCAATGACACGGATCGAGGTGTAGGCTAATGTTATCGGAACAACAATACACCAATTCTCAAAGCAACGATACAACAACATGCTAATAGAATTTCCTTTATTGCTATGCATATGCATTAGAAAAAGGTATAACTGACTGGCCAGTGATGATAGGCGTAGTGAGCAAATTCATGTTTAGAATGAGAGTCTAAAAGTCATGAGAGTCTTTAAAGTCAAGGTTTGGTGTAGGCCTAATTCTAGCATAGCCCTGTTGTACAAGTTTTCTGACTGCACTAGATAGCGAGTGGAATGAAAGAATTTGAAATAACATAGCCCGAATGCAAACATTGAGTCAATGGAATACAACATTCAAAACCAAAATTAAGATATTAGGTGCTATTGACTCAATGCCAGTTGGTTGTCCACTTGTGTGTTTGTGTTCAAAGTTGTTAACTCCACCAAGGAGGTTGTGTTATCGCCTGCGTCTGTGTGTCTGTCTGTGTACAGCATAATTTGAGAAGTACTGCACGGATTTGGATGGAAATTTTGGGCAACCTGTATATTGGGACATGTAAACGTACTGTAAGAACTGATTCAATTTTGGTGTCGATAGGTGATCCAGAACCCCATCTGGAATTTACATTGTGTCTGTGACCATATTGCCTTGGCTGGATTCTTTTCTTCTACTCACTATCTAGTGCACTCAGCAGAAGCGTGCAACAGGGCTAACCTTGAATTAAAGCGACCTTCGCTTTAATGGTAATATGACTTGCAAGTCTAGAGCTAAAATAACATTTCCAAGATGACGGGTGAGTGAGGGGACTTGGTAAAACTAGCCAGAATGAACCCCAAAAAAATGTTTTGCCCAATCTAGCCACTCAGCCAGCTCAAGATGGTAACTAGAAAAGCGCTCAGAGAGCGCAGACCTCCGCCAAGGCAATGTGGTCACAGACACAAAATAAATTCCAGATCATGTTCTGGATCACGGATCGGCACCAAAATTGAATAATTTCTTGCTTGTCCCAATATACACATTGTCCGAAAATGTAATCCGAATCCGTGCAGTACTTTTTGAGTTATCCTGCTGACAGATAGACAAACAAACAGACAAACCAATGCGACCGAAAGCATAACCTCCTCCTTGGTGGAGGTAATATAGCAGCTCCTTGCTCAACACTTTCTTTTATACAGAAGGTCTAGCGATTCACAAGTGTGAAATGATTAAGGTAAAGATTCAACCAGCATGTGACCAATAAAAAGTAAGGAAGTTCATATCTTCCAATTCTGAAACTCAATTTTCAGATGAAGACTATACAATACTATACTATTTAAAAATACAAACCAGACAAATGTATCTCCCCAGCTTATCAAAAAGCAGCAAGGTGTCTGCGAATCTGAATGAGTGGCTAAATGAAATTATAATTTTCCAGGTCAGTACAGAATTTTTCCAGGACATTTTAACATTTTAGCAAATTTCCAGGGGTTTTCAATGACTGGAAAGACCATCTCTAAAATTTCAGGTTTTCCAGGTTTTCCAGGACGCGTGGGAACCCTGCATGTAGGTTAACTAAACAAAGAGATTTGAAAATAGACTTTGAAGACTGTCTCAGATAGGCTTGTTAATTGTGTATGTATCTCCCCTTGTGACAACAGCAGAGGGCCACAGTCTCCTGACTGCTGCCCTTGTTGGATTGGCTGTTGTCTGTGGAGGTGTCGGTCTCACATGTGCCATCTACTGGCTGAGGTGAGGAAATTACATGGCAAATTACTACAGAATGAGGTTTCAGGCCAAGTAACATCTTTAGCAATATAATGAAATAAATAACCAAAGCTAGAAGAATTATGTTAAACAATCAATAACCATCATAAAATGTCATACAAGGTCCTGAGTAGTAAGTTATATCTTTTATACTTTGTTTTGTATTACAGATCATGGAGGGGAAACAGAATGAAAACCAATGGCACACAGGTGATTTTACATTTAGTCTACAATAGTTCATTCCAAATTCACATTTAGTATTGGCAAATGCATTTGAAATGAATTCATTATGGTCCTTTCATTTCACATATATTAAATGTGATAATCCATTTTGTGGTGTTAGCATTAGTGTTTATTTTACTATATGTCTGTTGGTACCCTTTAAGTGCCCTATCAATGTAATGTCTGGTGTAGCCGAGCCATTGCCTTCCCACACAATTACAGTCCATTCATTGAGCGTGATTTCTCAGAGTGCATCCCATCCTGGCAAAACAGCAAAAATGGAGGTGTTGCAGCTGTAGCCTAGACTGATCCAGTGTTTCTGTTGCGTAAGTGTAAGTTTATCTCTGTCTCTCTCTCTCTCTCTCTCTCTCTCTCTCTTTGTTGTGTGTGTGTGTGTGTGTGTGTGTGTGTGTGTGTGTGTGTGTGTGTGTGTGTGTGTGTGTGTGTGTGTGTGTGTGTGTGTGTTTGTAAGGATGGAAACCATGACCCCAACACAATCCAGCTTGATGCAGTTTACCAGAGCCTAAACCCCAATACCGTCCAACCTGATGCTATTTACCAGACCCTAAACCCAGGCATCCATAGAAAATGATCGATGGAGTATAAAAGCATAGAAGAAATTATGTGTGCCCTGCATTTATTGTTAATGTTCTGGCTATTGCAGTTTATATGTGTTTAGAATTGCTATATGTCTTGTCCTAGGGGTAAATCTAAAAGCATCTTTTATTAAAACATGAGAGTGAGTTTGTGAATGTTGTTGTTGTGATCTGATTGCCCACAATGGTGCCTTCCAGGCAACCCTTTTTTGCCCACAATGGTGGTTTCAAGGCTCTACCCCCTCTAATTAGGTGTTAGGATGAGGGTTGAGGGGGTTAGGGTTAAAGGAATAGTTCACCTCTTTATGAAAATTGGTTATTCACCCCCTTACCTGGAGTTACTTATGTGAGTAAGAGCATTTTGGTTTCAGTGCATGCGTTGTCCTAGTCTGGCAAGCCCAATTTTACCTTTAGCTTAGCATAGGCGCTGGAAAGTAAAGTTGCCATAAAGTTGCTATCTGGCAACATTCCATTCCAGAGCCTATGCTAAGCTAAAGCTAAAAAAAATGGGAAAATTGGGGATGCCATACTAGGAAAATGCAAGCACTGAGACCAAAATGCTTTTACCCACATATGTAACTCCAGGTAAGGGGTGAATAACCAATTTTCATTAAGAGGTGAACTATTCCTTTAAGTGCCTTTTAGGGTGTGCTGCCTAGAAGGTGCCATTGAGGGCAAAAACACCACTGACCAGATTTATGCTCATGGTATATGCTAAATGTTTTTAATCTGAATTTGAATGCAATGGAATTTGATGTACCTGCATTATTTGTAGAACTACACATTTTTTATGTGCCCTGTAACATGTATGCTTATCAGCTTGAGTAAAGGATAATCATTTTAAAACTCTGGTGTCTCTGTACATCTGAATCAGCCTTTACAAGTGAATGGTTTCTGCATTCATTTTCTTTTTCCAAGTGCAAGTGATCTAATAAATAACTTTAGGACTCTCTGATACAGTGAGTCAGCAAAGCTAGTGGCCGCTGCTCTGTACTGCAGCAGTGAGGTTTGACCCAAGTGCAGTTTGGGGTTGCGAGATAACAGAGGAAGACTGATGTCCCCATGGCAACAACACAATCAGCCGTTTACTGGCAGGCCTCAGTTCCTTTGCTTAATGTTTTTCATAAATTTCCAATGGCAAATCATTTATTCACTAAATGATACATTTTACTTATCAAGGTGTAAAGGCTCCTTGGCTTTGCCTGAGAGTCAAAGCGAACTTTATTGTTCATCAAACTCTGCAATAGTACATTGCAAGCAGACTGATATTGTGTTTATCCTAACTCAAAATGTGCAACAAGTAAAACCATGACATACAACTAACTGTATTAAGATTCACAACTCACTTGAACATAAAGTGCAATTTGATATCAAGATATCAGGCAAGATATGAGATATTGCTAACCTTAGACAGTAGACAGTAACATATAACATTAGACCGTAGCATAACAAGCAACAAACATAGACACTGTGAGCATATTCTAGACTGTCAGTGTTTCAAAGAGTCCTTGATGTTGCTGGAGTGCAATAGTATTGAGTTAAAACATGGTGCAATGAGGCAAAAGTGCATGGTGCAAGCAGCATCATGGAAATGAAAGTTGTAAACTTTTTTGCCGGGGAGTGTGTATAGAGTGGTTGGTCTTTGGTTGTGTGTGTGTGTGTGTGTGTCTGTGTGTGTGTGTGTGTGTGTGTGTGTGCGTGTGTGTGTGTGTGTGTGTGTGTGTGTGTGCGTCTGTGTGTGTGTGTGTGTGTGTGTGTGTGTGTGTGTGTGTGTGTGTGTGTGTGTGTGTGTGTGTGTGTTGCCCTCAGGAGTGAGTTCAGCAGTCTGATGGCCTGTGGGAAAAAGCTGTTGCTGAATCTGGTGGTTCTACAGTGCATGCTGCTGTAGCGCTTGCCAGAAGGTAGGAGGGTAACCAGTGTGTGTGAGGGTTGTGTAGGGTCTTTGATGATGTTGATGGCTCTTCTTTGACAGCGAGATGGATACAGGTCACAGAGAATTGTTACTACTTTAAACATGCTTTGTATTCCTACTGTATATATTCAGCATCCCTTACTGCCAGTTTGCCTCTGTAACATACATTATAACAAATCCTGTGTGGTCCATGAAAGACTGAGTCTTTGCATGAGAAAAGTGTTCACACTTTAAGTGGAAGTGGTCAGATCAACAGCAACAACAAGCTGTTTGCTCGTAACCACTGAGGCCCAAAGTTTGAAGGCTTGATAGGGAAGATTAATTTAAATTCTTAAATTAAATTTAAGTTCCCTGTTTGACCAGTAAATTGAGACATCTCATCCACTGGTCACTACTTGTAAGTGTTAATGGCCATGATTTTTTATTTGAAAAGGCACACAATAGAGTAATTTAGTAACTCTAATTTTCTAATATTATTACTGTTATGCTACACATGGCAAGTAGTTAAACAACAACTAGCATCACTACCTTTAAAAGAGCTGGTAGGGGGCTGGGGTGCGCTATAGTCCAGGAGGGCAAATAAGGATCTCCTGAGGGCTTAGAGGTGGCCAGTCAGTCTGGCAGATTCTGTGTTTAGATCTAAGATTAAAACATACTCTCAAACCTTTTAAGTAAAAGTTTTCTTCCTAAAAAGACAAATTTGTGGTACTCAGTACTGTAGGCAGTTAGACCGCTGACAGTCTAGTAGGCTATTTGTGACCAAGTGAAAACCTCATGTGCTTTTGACTGGTGGATAAAAAGAGTTTTGCATTAAAGTTCCTCTTTCACATGATAAGAAGAGTGTTCAGAGACAGCTGGACATGGGAACTGCAGTGTGTGTTTAGTTTTCTGTTATATTGTTTTAAAGCAATTAAATGTGATTGATTTCACTTAAGTAGCTAACCGAGGCATAACTGAATTCCTGCAATCTTTCAGTTGACTAAAGTCACAATGAGAGAACTGTCACATTTTCTTCTTCTCATTCTACTGATCATGACACCAGGTAAGTGGAGACGCAATGTTACGAAACTGAATGCTTGATAAATTACCAAAGGCAAAGTAACTTTTATTTCCTGTGTAAAACAGAACGGTTAGGCCTACAGTATACAACAGATCTCACCAGGCCTAATGCAGAGTTCTGTTTTTCTGATGTGTTTTCATAGGGGGGGTCAGTAAGAATGTTGGTTCAGACTGGAATGTCACTGACAGCCCCACACACATCTGTGCTCTGGAGGGATCATCAGTAAACATGTCCTGTTCTTACACCTACCCCAGCGGTGTTAATATTACAGATGCTTCCTGGATAAACCAGAAATCTTTCAGTGCAGCTGAACTCACCAACAATCAGAAATACAAACACAGAGTCAGAGTGGACCGTGGAGATAAGAGACAACAGTGTTCTCTTCATATCACTAATCTGACTAAGACAGATACCCAGCATCAGTACTACTGCAAGATTGCATATCAGATGGATAAGCGTGAAAATCACATTGGCACACCTGGGATTTCCTTGAACATCACGAGTATGTAAAATATCTAATTCTCCTCAAATTGATATAGCTCCATATAAAAATATTATCAACTCTTATCACACTACATAATGTGTGTTTTTCCATTACACTTGTTCAGACATCCCAAGTCTCCCTGAAGGTCAGGGAGACTCCCTGATATTGGTAATGCCTCCCTGATGCCCGCAAATTGAATAATATCTCCCTGAATCTAGAGCTAGCAAGCCAGAGCATGCAGGTGAAACATTTACCTCTACATTGCGATTCACGCATCTTTGTATGCGCGCATATGAGAGTGAACGAGAGGGACAGAGAGAGAAGCAGTGCCTGAGGGAACAGTGTGTGTGCGTGCCTGCTCGTATAGAGCATGTCGGACGCAACTATTTAAAACTTTCTGTAAACCAACAATATTAGCTGTTAATACAGGATGAATAGTTGAAACAAAGTTATGTGAATAGTTAGTAATGTTGTGATATATGTTAAAGTGAGAAGTTCATGAAAAATTCTTAAATTGTTGTGATATATGTTAAAGTGAGAAGTTCATTAAAATTATTCAATTGACCTTTGACCTTGTCCCCCTTGAAGAAGGGAAAATGGGGTGATGGGACGACACCTCCCTGAAATGAATTTCCCAAGGTTGGGATGTCTGCTTGTTTCAACAGGGCTTGAGGTGGTTTCATCAATAAAAGGATCAGATGTAAAGGAAGGAGATCATGTGACTCTCACCTGCAGCACCACCTGCACTCTAACCAGCAGCCCTTCATTCATCTGGAGTAAAGATGGACGTCCTGTAGAGAAGAAGCAGATCATCAACAACCAGCTGCAGCTCCACCCCCACCCAGTCAGTTATGAAGATGAAGGCAACTACACTTGTGCTGTTAGAGGACATGAAAATCTTCCATCTCCGCCCATGAGGATAAAAGTCAAATGTGGGTGTACAGATCATGGGATCACAGATCAAAACTACCTTGCTTAGTTGTCATTTTAAATAATATATGTCTTTGTTGCTGTATGATGACAAAATAAATGTTTCCTGTTTTCCAGGCCCAACAGCTGTTTATTCTGACATGGACGGCACAAGGATGGGAGATCATGTGACTCTCACCTGCAACACCACCTGTAATCTGACCAGCAGTCCTTCATTCATCTGGAGTAAAGGTGGACGTCCTGTAGAGAAGAAGCAGATCATCTACAACCAGCTGCAGCTCCACCCAGTCAGTTATGAAGATGAGGGCAACTACACCTGTGCTGTTAAAGGACATGAGGATCCATCATCTCCATACAAGAAAGTATGGGTCATATGTGAGTACAGATCATGACAATTTTTTTATTTATCTCTTGAGGGTTCTTAGTTATAAGAAAATATCAATTTATCCCTCTTGCCTAAAGGTCCAACAGTTGTTTCCTCCAACACAAAAGATGTAAAGGAGGGAGATTATGTCACTCTCACCTGCAACACCACCTGTAACCTGACAAGTAGTCCATTTATCTGGAGTAAAGATGGACGTCCTGTAGAGAAGAAGCAGATCATCAACAACCATCTGCAGCTCCATCCAGTCAGTGATGAAGATGAGGGCAACTACACCTGTGCTGTTAGAGGACATGAAGATCCATCATCTCCACATTACAGTCTCATAGTCAAGGGTAAAGAAACATTATATATGCAAGTAATAATAAACAACAGTTTGTATTTATGGATTAGGTTATTTTCATAATTTATGCCATTAATCTGTAAGATTCTCATTAGCGTCTCCTCTCTCTGACTTTAGTAGTGAATCGGGGTCATTTGGGCCAAACCCTGCTGATAGCTGTTCTTATTGGAGTGGCCGTATGTGGAGTTCTGGCTCTCCTCTGTGTCATCTGTTGGTTGAGGTGAGACCAGATCAAGAATTTAGTTGAAGATACCTGCTTTCGTCTATTTTAAAGAATCTATCTTTCAAATTTGTATTTTTTTGTTTGTTTGTTTGCTTTGAAGTTCATACATGGGGAAGAGTAATCGGGCAGAAAAGGAAGGCAAAAAGGTAAGAGTCCTATGATGTTCACAACAATTTCTTTCAAACATCCATTTGGGCTTTTTTCATATGAATTTGACAAGTTCTGTTTTTTCCCCACTTATTCAGGATGAAGTTCAGTACTCCAGCGTCAATGTCCGCCAGAGCCGAGCTGTTGGTCCCCCCAGTGCTGAGACTGCAGAAGGAGCAGAAGATGATGATATTCAGTATGCCAGTGTCCAGTTCAAACACAGCAGAAAAACTCCAGGAACTCATGGGGATGATATTCAGTATTCCAGTGTTCAGACAAAACGTTCCAGACAGACTGGAGGAGCTCAGGGGGACGATGTCTTATATGCCAGTGTCCAATTCAATAAAAAAGGTGCAGCTAAAAGTTAAATATCTTGACATCTTACAGTCACAATGCTGTCTCTGTATTTATCCCATCTGTGAGTTATTGAAACAGACAACATGAGTTTTCAATGAGGGGGTACTGTAAATAGCTCAAGAGTATCTAAGTTATGGCATAGAAGACTGATGTTTAGTCACGGCTGAACAGGGATCAAACTGGCCAACTTTAGTCTAAAAGCCTGAAAGCATAATCTGTAGGTCACAGCTGCCCCTGATGCTAATTAGGTCTTGATATGTTGCTGGTGTAATCGTGTATATTTTGCCAAAAATGATGTTGCTCTCAAAACAGAAAGTTGTACTGCGTGTTTTGTACACATTGAGATAATCCTAAAGGACTTCAATAAAATATTCAGAGCATAGTTTTGTTTGTTTGTTTGTTTGTTTGTTTGTTTTTCTGCCACCTCTGTCTTCCTGTAGTTCCCCTGATTAACCAGAGGGGGAGCTCTCTGTGTGATCAACAACAGTGTGCAGTTGGAGGTGAGGATGTATTGCAGTATTGTTGTATATTCTTATATATTCTTATTGTACTGTATGTTGTATCTTTATTTTGCTTTTGCATTTGATGTAATTTAATGTTAATATCTTTTTTATACAACTACTTCTTGTGTCCTGTAACATGTGCTTGTCGGCTTGATCAAAGAATAAACATTTCAAACTTGTCCCTACTCATCTGTTTGCATGTTTTTTTAGTTTGATGACATTAGGCGAAAATGAATTAAGTTCAAGTGGTCTAATCAACAACAAAAGTTACTTACAATTAGACAATTAGGATATAATTAGAGTTATACTTTGAAAAGGTAAGTCAGTATTACTTACTGCATTCTGAAAGATACTCTGTTTTGGATTAAAAAAGCAAACAAACAAACAAAAAAAACAAGATTTTCTTTAACAAAGTGACTTTTGACCCTTTAAGAAAAGAAGAATACACGGTACTCTATCATGACCTCAGACAGGCCGTTAGACATGCTGTCAAGCCTACATTAGCCTATACATGTAACCATGGGAAAACCCTACATTTTGCGTAATTGTTCCTCTTTCTCATGACGAGGAGTTTTTGGTGACTGTTTGGTAATTGCACTGTGAGTGAGTATGTGTACTGTATGTGTGTATGCGCAATGACCGAAACATCACATTGTCTTTTGCTTCTACTGATCATGATTCCAGGTAAGCAGTTTAACACAACTGACAGCCTGATACTGATAAACTGTAGCCAAAGTAACTTCTATTTCTATAAGACATTGAGATGTTGAAGTTGGATATACAAGTATTAGTGTTACTGGCATAAAACAACTTCCTCATTTTCTTCTTTTATTCTCGTTCTTTTATTTGAGTCTTTTAGAAGCATTTGTGTAATGGCATGAATGATATACAGGAGTAGAATGGAGTTGTGGCCACTACACCACTACACATTATTATTGCAGGTCTACTGTATATTGCTTTGAAATAGGATTTGTGAACTCTTTCTACGTTATTGACTGCCAAGTGATGGAAACACAAACTTCCTATTTCTTCTTCTGTTCTCTTGAAACTGATGCATTCCTTTTATAGGGTATTTATGTGTATTAGGCTTGAACTGTATCAGGCATTGGCAATGCTCAGTAAATGAAAACAAATGTAACACAGCATGAGATTAGAGACTAAACATGGCATGAAATTGAGATTAAGGCTATCCAATCAAACAGTAATGAACATGATTAAAAAGAAAGCAGTCTACAGTACGCATTAGCAGGGGCAAAGATCATGGAATACTGAGCCCCGCTTCAACCCTCTCTGGCAGGGAGGTTGGGCAAATGCTGTTTAGTATTAGCATCTCAAGTCGATTTGCTTGATAGTACAGCATTTAAGGAGAACCAGAGTGCATTTGTTGTATGTGTATATGATCATAATAGGCCTGTACAGTAGATCATAGGGAGATGTAAAAACATTATTTTTGAATGCTAAGCAAATGTTGCAGATAACAACAACTTTAACAAAGTCTATGGTCTATAGTGGATTAAATACTGTACATTTCAGAACAGGCCTATTGCAGAATTTTGTTTATCTGATGTGTTTTCACAGGGGGTTTCAGTGAGAAATATGGTTCAGGCTGGGATTTCACTTACAGCCCCACAGACATCTGTGCTCTGGAGGGATCATCAGTGATCATGTCCTGCTCTTACACCTACCCCAGTTATGCTGAAGTCACAGAGGCTTCCTGGATAAACCAGAACTCTTTTAGTTCAGCAGATCTCACCAAGGATGAGAGATACACACACAGGGTCAGAGTGGACTGTGGAGATAAGAAAAGTCGATGTTCGCTTCAGATCACTAATCTGACTAAGACAGATACTCAGTATCAGTACTACTTCAGGATTATCACAGATTATCAGTTCCAGAAAGGCATAGGCACACCTGGGATTTCCTTGAGTGTCACAGGTAGGCTATGTGCTGTATATATTTCACCTTAACTTAATATAGCTCCTCCATAAAAATATTATATTATATTATATAATACTTGTTTCAACAGGGCTTGAGGTGGTTTCATCTATGAAAGGATCAGATGTGAAGGAGGAAGATCATGTGACTCTCACCTGCAAAACCACCTGCAATCTTACCAGCAGCCCTTCATTCATCTGGAGTAAAGATGGTTGTCCTGTAGTGAAGAAGCAGATCATCAACAACCAGCTGCAGCTCCATCCAGTCAGTTATGAAGATAAGGGCAGCTACACTTGTGCTGTTAGAGGACATGAGAATCTTCCTTCACCACCTATGAGTATACAAGTCATATGTGAGTACAGAATCATCATGCAAACAGTGTATATGTGGTATATATATGTGGTGATGTGATGTAACTGAAACACTTTGTGAATACAATTAAGCAGGGTTAACACATTTAGCAAAAACGGTCTTGCTCTCTGGAGTGAGTTCAGCAGTCTGATGGCTTGTGGGAAAAAGCTGTTGCTGAGTCTGGTTGTTCTGCAGCGTATACTGCTGTAGCACTTACCAGATGGTAGGAGGGTGAAGAGTGTGTGTGAAGGGTGGGTAGTGTCTTTGATGATGTTGATGGCTCTTCTTTGACAACGGGATGGATACAGGTCTTGGATGGATGGTAGAGCTGATCTTGTGATCTTCTCTGCTGTTCTCACCACCCTCTGTAGTGCTTTCTGGTCTGCAACATGGCAGCTGCCATACCACACTGAGAGACTGCTGGCGAGTATCCTCTCAATGGCACCCCTGTAGAAGGTGGTGAGTGCTGAAGGAGGGAGACTGGCTCTCCTCATCCTGCACAGGAAGTGGAGACGTTGCTGTGCTTTCTTAACAAGGACGATGGTGTTGGTGGTCCATGTCAGGTCATCAGTGATATGCACTCCCAGGAACTTCCATTCCACAGCACTGCCATTGATGGTGAGAGGTGTGTGTGGCTTGTGATTCTTTCTAAAGTCCAAGTGCTGTTACGTTGAGATGTAGGTTGTTGGTGTCACACCACGTGATGAGATGGTGCATCTCTTCCCTGTAGGATGAGTCGCCATCGTTGCTGATGAGGCCAACCACTGTTGTGTCATCAGCAAACTTGATGATGTGGTTTGAGTTGTATCTGGCACTACAGTCTTGGGTCATCAGGGTGAAGAGCAGCGGACTCAACACGCACCCCTGTATTCATGATGGTGGTCTGTGATGAGTTTTTGCCGAATCTTACTGTCTGTGGTCTGTTAGTGAGAAAGTCCAGTAACCAGTGGCAGAGTGGAGTGCTGATGCCTATGGTTTGTAGTTTGTCCACCAGGTGTTGTGGGATGACTGTGTTGAAGGCAGAGCTGAAATCAATGAACAGCATCCACACAGCTGTTTTTGTTCTCCAGATGAGCCAGGCTGAGTTAAAGTGCTGCTGCTATGTCGTCATCATTGGTGGAGCGCTTGGGACGATATGCAAACTGGTAGGGATCAAAGGTGGTGGGTAGGCTGGATGTTATGTGAGTCTTGACTAGCATTTCGAAGCACTTCATCATGATGGGAGTCAGTGCTATGGGCCGGTAGTCATTGAGAGTTGTTGCTGGGGATTCTTGGGTAGTGGTATGATGGTGGTGGCTTTGAAGCACTCTGGTATGATGGCTTGGCTCAGAGAGATGTTGAAGATATCTGTGAGAACATCTGTGAGTGAGTCAGCACAGTCTCTTAGCACACGGCCAGTTATGCTGTCCGGGCCAGCAGCCTTCCAGGGATTCACCTGTCCAAGGATCCTCCGCACGTCAGCTGGGTCCAGTTTCAGTGTTGTGTCCTCTGAGCAGTGGGGGGCTTTTGTTGAAGTGGTGGTGTTGCTTTCTTCAAACCGGCTGAAGAATACATTGAGTGAGATGAGAAAGTCTGTGTTGTCCTCGCATGGGGAGGGGTGGGCCTGTAGCCAGTTACTGTCTGAATGCCTTGCCATAGGCGTCTAGAGTCTTTTGTGTCAGTGAAGTGAGATTGGATTTTCTGTCCATAGGCACGCTTTGCTGCTCTCATGCCCCGGTTCAGGTTAGCATTCTTGTCTCCAGTCTTGAAGGCAGAGTTCCGCGCTCTCAAGAGCTCACAAACCACTCTGGTAAACCAGGGTTTATCGTTGGCCCAAGTGGTGATGTTCTTTGTGATGGTTACGTCTTCCATGCATTTTGAGATGTAGCTGGTCACAGATTGAGTGTATTTGTTGACATGTTGGTTGGAAGTGGCAGCCTCTCTGAAAACATTCCAATCTGTGCGCTCAAAACAGTCTTGCAGAGCTGAGGTGGCCCCTCTGGCTAGGTCCTGTTCTGTTTCACATATGCCTTAAATGCATTAATAGAGGCATTAATTAGGTATGTATTAGTGGCTAATATATGAACCTTATATATTAGCCACTAATAGTGTTACCGAATTTCTTTGGTCTTCTTTGGACATTAGATTCAGTTGACCAAGGCAAGTGTTCCGCCAGTTGTCTAAATGGGCAAAAGATGCATATTGAGAGAAAACTATTGAATCAAGCAAACCATTTATATTTACATTTGGCGATTGACACACATTTCAGTTAAGTTGTTTCCAAGTGAATATTGTTTTCTTTGAAACCTGGTTTATGAAATGTATCTTATATAATGAAGCATTATTCTGTGCCAGGCAAGACAGTCATCACATCTGATAGTGCTGGAGTGAAGGAGGGAGATGATGTGACTCTCATGTGTAGTTTCATCATCTGTCCTCTGAGTGGCATCACTTCATTTATCTGGAGTAAAGATGGGCGTCCTGTAGAGAAGAAGCAGATCATCTACAACCAGCTGCAGCTCCACCCAGTCAGTTATGAAGATGAGGGCAGCTACACCTGTGCTGTTAGAGGACATGAGGATCTTCCATCTCCACCTTTTACATTAGAGCTGATATGTAGGTAAACTAAACAAAGAGATTTGAAAACAGACTTTCAAGACTGTCTAAGATAGGTTTGTTGATTGTGTATCTCCCCTTGTGACTACAGCAAAGCACCACAGTTTCCTGACTGCTGCCCTTGTTGGATTGGCTGTTGTCTGTGGAGGTGTGGGCCTCACATGTGCCATCTACTGGCTGAGGTGAGGAAATCACACGGCAGTGAAGTGAAGTTTCAGGCCAAGTACCGTCTTTTGCAAAGTAATGAATTCAATACCCAGCAGAAAAAAAAGTCAAACAAAATCTTCAATAACCATCATAGAAATTATAATCCTTGTTATACAACAAAAGTACCAGGAAATAAGTTATGCTGACTTCTGTATGTTGTTTTACATCACAGATCATGGAAGAAAAATGGAATGAAAACCAATGGCACACAGGTGACTAAGATACTTGAATCACATTTGGTTTTGATAACTTAATATGACATGTGAATTTATTACAATGTTAGTGATGGTGCTTACATTTCAATCATGCGGGTATGAAAATCCCATATTGGTGTCAGAAATGTGTTTGTTTATGCTGTATGTTTGTTAGTACATAAGTGCCATATTAGTGGGGTAGCTTAGTAGCCTAACAATTGCTGTCCAACACGATTCTGCTCAATTGTCACCTCATTTAGCCTGATTTCACAGGATGCATCCCATCCTGGCTAATCCTGATCCTGGTGTTGTGAAGGCAGCGCAAAAATACTACCGGCTCAGTCAAAGGCTGTCCCAACATCTTCAGCAAGAAATCTTTGTTGAAATCTACAATCTTTCTAAATATATGACATTCTCTCTCTCTCTCTCTCTCGCTGGGTGTGTAAGGATGGAAACCGTGGCCCCAACACCACCCAACCTGATGCAGTTTACCAGAGCCTGAACCCCAACACCACCCAACCTGATGCAGTTTACCAGAGCCTGAATCCCAACACCACCCAACCTGATGCAGTTTACCAAAGCCTGCAGCATCCATAAAAATGTGTTTTCTTTAGTGATTTAGTGATTTCTTTAGTATGTTTAATATAGAGCAGTGCCCCCTCATGGGGCAATTTAGGATTAGGGTGAGGGTTGAGGGGGTTAGGTTTAGGGTTACGTGCCTTTTAGGCTGTGCTGCCTGGAAGGTGCCATTGGGGCAAAAAACACCATTGAGTAGTTATTTTTAATGCTCTGGCTACTGCAGGTCATATACTGTACATTATTGTATGCTTAGAGATGCTACAGATGTCCTGTCTTGGGGTAAATCTAATTTTAGCATAATTGTATTGAGACTTGACAATGAGCTTGTGTATGTTGTGCTTTCTGTCTTTTTTGCTTTCAATGGTGCATTCAAGGCACTACCCCCAACAATTTAGTGTTAGGGTGAGGGTTGAGCGGGTAAGGGTTAAGTACCTTTTAGTGCCACTGAGCTGTTCATCCATGCTTATGGATAATGAATATTTGATCATTGGGGCAGTTACATATACAAAGTATGAAATATATTTGATATTACAGTATATACTAAATGTTTTCATTTTGGAATTTAATCTGTATTATGTATACAATTATACATACTTTATGTGCCATGTAACAAGTAGGCTATGCTTATCATTATTTCAAACTCTGTTGTCCCTGTTCGACTGAATCAACCTTTGTAAGTGAATGGTTTTCCAAGTGATCTAATAAAGATATTCAGGACTCTCTGATACAGTGAGTCATCAACACTAGTGAGTGGCCGCTGCTCTGCCCTGCAGCAGTGAAGTTTGACCCAAGTGCAGTTTGGGGTTGTGAGATAAAAGATGAAGAGGGAGAAAGTGCTGACTGATGTCACCATGGCATCAACACAATTAGCTGTTCCTTTGCTTAATGTTTTTCATAAATTTCCAATGGCAACTAATTTATTCACGAAATGATAAATTTTATTTATCAAGGTGTGAAGGCTCATTAGCTTTGCCTCAGAGTCAAAGTCAAGCAAACTTTATTGTTCATCAAATTCTGCAACATTACATTGTAAATTGCAAGCAGACTGAAATTGTGTTTATCCAAACTCAAACTGTGCAACAAGTAAAAAAAAATAATTGACATACAGTAGGAGGGTAACCAGTGTGTGTGAGGGGTGGGTAGGTTTTGTGATGATTTTGATGGCTCTTCTTTGACAGCAGGATGGATACAGGTCACAGAGGATTGTTACTACTTTAAACATGCATTATATTCCTAATGTATATACTCAGCAACCCTTATTACCTGTTTGCCTCTGTAAAATATATACATTATAACAAATCCTGTGTGGTCCATGAAAGACTGAGTCTTTGCATGAGAAAAGTGTTCACACTTTATAAGTGGAAGTGGTCAGACCAACAGTAACAACAATCTCTTTGCTCTCACGACCAGTGAGGCCCAAAGTTTGAAGGCTTGATAGGGAAGATTCATTTAAATTCTGCACATCAGTTCCCTGTTTCACCAGTAAATCTCATACATCTCATCCACTGGTCACTACTAGTAAGAGTTAATGGCCTTAGTTTTTATTTGAAAAGGTAAACAACACTCTAATTTTCTAATATTATGCACATTTCACATGGCAACTAGCATCACTACCTTTAAAAGATATAGTGGGGGGCTGGGGTGCGCTAATAGTCCAGTAGGGCAAATAAGGATCTCTTGAGAGCTCAGAGGTGGCCAGTCAGTCTGGCAGATTCCATGTTTAGATCTAAGATTAAAACACTTTCTTAAACCTTTTCAGTAAAAGTTTTCTTCCTTAAAGAAAAAATCGTGGTACTCAGGACTGTAGGCAGTTAGACCGCTGCCAGTCTAGTAGGCTATTTGTGACCAAGTGAAAACCTCATGTGCTTTTGACTGGTGGATAAAAAAGATCTTTGCATTAAAGTTCCTCTTTCACATGATAAGAAGAGTGTTCAGAGACAGCTGGACATGGTAACTGCAGTGTGTGTTTAGTTCTCTGTTATAGTGTTTTAAAGCATTTAAATCGTGATTGATTTCACTTAAGTAGCTAACTGAGGGATAACTGAATTCCCGCACTGAAAGGCAATCTTTCAGTTGACTAAAGGCACAATGAGAGAAAAGGCAAATTTTCTTCTTCCCATTCTACTGATCATGACATCAGGTAAGTAGAGACGCAGTGTTACAAAATTGAATGCTTGATAAATTACCTTAGGGAAAGTAAGGGGAAGTTCACTTTTAGAATGTGTAACCACTTTTCTGGAGTGTTTAGGATGAAATAGAATCAACACCAAAATTTTGAAGATTGGTCCCATCATGGATATTTGACTAATTTTGAACGAGAATGCACATAGCAAGCCATTCTGAAGCAGAAAAGGGGAGAATTCTAATTTAAATGAGCCAAATATCCGACACACGTCCGTTTGTCAAAATTTTGGTGTTGATCCCACCTCGAGAAAGGGCCTAAACATGCTAAAAAGTGAATTAAACCCTAAAAGGCGACACAGAATAAATTAATTGAGTATTGTACCTTGTTCTCTGATGTTAAATACAATAATATATTCAATTGCATTTTCTCAAAAATAAGATCAAGTGATATTTCACAAGCCTAATTAACACGTCATATTTGAGATTTGTATTGTAATGTGTTTTTTGCCAAGACATTGCCCCCATCTCAATTGAACTGCAATGGCTTTGTGCGATTTGACATGACTTGTAGGCTTTGTTGTAATTCGCCCATGTTTTAGTGGCTATTTCTAAATTTAAGATTTCCATATAAAATAAGGGCAGAACCATGCCTCGTGTTCATGATAGCATTTTGACCATGCACAACCACTCTTAATTCATCAAAGGGAGTTTTGGTCAATAATTCAGTGTCACTTTTTTTTTAACTGATTTATTTTGTCTAAGGGAGAGTTCAGTAAAGTCATTTATACAGTGTCATTTACAGCCCCACACACATCTGTGCTCTGGAAGAATCATCAATGATCATGCCCTGTTCTTACACCTAACTCAGTTATGTACTACAATCACAGAGGCTTCCTGGGTAAACCAGAACTATTAGGCCTACAGTATACAGGTGATCTCACCAGGCCTAATGCAGAGTTCTATTTTTCCTGATGTATTTTCACAGGGGGGATCAGTAAGAATGTTAGTTCAGACTGGAATTTCACTTACAGCCCCACACACATCTGTGCTCTGGAGGGATCATCAGTGGACATGTCCTGCTCTTACAAACACCCCAGTATTCTTGATGTTATATATGTTTACTGGATAAACCAGAAATCTTTTAGTGCAGTTGATCTTACCCAAAATAAGAGCTACACACACAGGGTCAAGGTGGACTGTGGAGATAAGAGAAGTCAATGTTCCCTTCATATCACTAATCTGATTAAGACAGATGCTCAGCATCAGTACTACTGCAGGATCATGTGGAAATACATACATGTAGATAAGCCTGAAATTCACATAGGCTCACCTGGGATTTCCTTGAACATCACAAGTACGTAAAATATCTAATTCTCCTCAAATTGATATAGTTCCATATAAACATATTTATCAGCTCTTATTTATCTCACGAAAGACAATGTGTGTTATTCCATTATACTTGTTTAAACAGGGCTTGAGGTGGTTTCATCTATAAAAGGATCAGGTATAAAGGAAGGAGATCATGTGAGTCTCACCTGCAACAACACCTGTAATCTAACCAGCACTTCATTCATCTGGAGTAAAGATGGACGTCCTGTAGAGAGGAAGCAGATCATCAACAACCAGCTGCAGCTCCACCCAGTCACTTATGAAGATGAGGGCAACTACACCTGTGCTGTTAGAGGCCATGAGAATCTCCCATCTCGGCCCATGAGGATAAAAGTCATGTGTGGGTGTACAGATCATGAGATCACAGATCAAAACGTCTTAGTTGTCATTTTAAATAATATATGTCTTTGTTGCTGTATTATGACAAAGTAAATGTTTCCTGTTTCCCAGGCCCAACAGCTGTTTATTCTGACATGGACGGCACAAGGATGGGAGATCGTGTGACTCTCACCTGCAACACCACCTGTAATCTGACCAGCAGTCCTTCATTCATCTGGAATAAAGATGGACGTCCTGTAGAGAAGAAGCAGATCATCAACAACCAGCTGCAGCTCCACCCAGTCAGTTATGAAGATAAGGGCAACTACACCTGTGCTGTTAGAGGACATGAGGATCCATCATCTCCATCCAAGAAAATACAGATCATATGTGAGTAAAGATCATGGCATTTTTTTTTTATTATTTATCTCTTGAGGGTTCTTAGTTATAAGAAAATATCAATTCATCCCTCTTGCCTAAAGGTCCAACAGTTGTTTCATTCAACACAAAAGATGTAAAGGAGGGAGATTATGTCACTCTCACCTGCAACACCACCTGTAACCTGACAAGTAGTCCATTTATCTGGAGTAAAGATGGACGTCCTGTAGAGAAGAAGCAGATCATCAACAACCATCTGCAGCTCCACCCAGTCAGTTATGAAGATGAGGGCAACTACACCTGTACTGTTAGAGGACATGAGGATCCATCATCTCCACATTACAGTCTCATAGTCAAGGGTAAAGAAACATTAGATATGCAAGTAATAAACAACAGCTTGTCTTTATGGAGGTTATTTTCATAATTTATGCCATTAATCTGTAAGATTCTCATCAGTGTCTCATCTCTCTGACTTTAGTAGTGAATCAGGGTCATTTGGGCCAAACCCTGCTGATAGCTGTTCTTATTGGAGTGGCCGTATGTGGAGTTCTGGCTCTCCTCTGTGTCATCTGTTGGTTGAGGTGAGACCAGATCAAGAATTTAGTTGAAGAGGTCTGCTTTCGTTGAGTTTAAAGAATCTGTCTTTCAAATTTGTATTTTTTTGTTTGTTTGTTTGCTTTGAAGTTCATACATAAGGAAGAGTAATCGGGCAGAAAAGGAAGGCAAAAAGGTAAGAGTCCTATGATGTTCACAACAATTTCTTTCAAACATCCATTTGGGCTCTTTTCATATGAATTTGACAAGTTCTGTTTTTCCCCACTTATTCAGGATGAAGTTCAGTACTCCAGCGTCAACGTCCGCAAGAGCCGAGCTGCTGGTCCCCCCAATGCTGAAGTTGCAGGAGGAGCAGAAAATGGTGATGATGATGTCCAGTATGCCAGTGTTCAGTTCAAACACAGCAGAAAAACTCCAGGAACTCATGGGGATGATATTCAGTATTCCAGTGTTCAGACAAAGCGTTCCAGACAGACTGGAGGAGCTCAGGGGGACGATGTCTTATATGCCAGTGTCCAGTTCAATAAAAAAAGGTGCAGCTAAAAGTTAAATATCTTGACATCTTGCAATCACAATGCTGTCTCTGTTTTTATCCCATCTGTGAGTTATTGAAACAGACTACATGAGTTTTCAATGAGGGGGTACTGTATATACAGTAGCTCAAGAGTATCTCAGTTATGGCCAGGGCCGCTGCTAAGGTTTTGGAGGCCCTAAGCTTAACTGGTCAGGGAGGCCCCCCCCCCCCCCCCCCCCCAAAAAAACAAAAAAAAACAAAAGCAAAGACTTCGAAGTTCCACTCAAACCTTTACTATTTGCACAACTACTTGCAAACATGCCACATTCATTTTAAAATCCAGATTGTTTCATATTGCAACCAACCGAGCCTAAATTGAGCAACATCATTGAACGTTAAGTTAGCAAAACAATTAACGTTAGCCTAACGGACTTACCGGCCAGGGATGCACGGGCGTCTTCTTTTTGCTTCTTTTTCTTTCGCTTTTCAGCACCAGATTCATGCTGTCTCTTCATTATTAGATGTCAACGATGTTGACACATTTACTGAACATTTGCACAGCAGAATCTTGCAATTTGCAGTTTTCTAACGTTGCTGCTTGCTGCTTCAATCAAAGCCGACACAACAAACTCAAAGACGCAATTTGGGATGTACCATTTCAGGGAATAGGGGTGGGTAGGACTATCTTTGTATATTAGGCAAAACTGTTAATTTGCTTGAATTGTATGATGAGTTACGCAATTTTTAACAAAAAATGATGGGCCTATTCATTACTAATTCATATATTTTTGCAATGTAACTATTATCATGACATTTTTTAGTAAAGCTCAAAATTGGAGGCCCCCCGAGGCCCTGCCAAGTGGTTGAGGCCCTACGCACCTTGCGTACTCTGCGTATGGGGAACGGCGGCCCTGG
>JAODXP020000033.1:20460428-20532522 GCA_027497455.2 Sardinella longiceps | reverse complement strand
TGAGACTCAGGCCCAGTCCCATTACTATCACTTAACTATCACTTCCCCTCGATTTTGGCCCTAACACTCGGTTTGCGCGTTCACATGTAAGTGTAGGGTGTCCCAATACTTTCAGGACCGAGGGATAGTGGCTTTCAGCCGCCAAATCGCCCTTTCAAACAGAGGGAGGTCGGGTGCAGACTTCGAACGAAGTGAAGTTGAAGTGAAGATGAAATTACCCATAATTCTTTGCCAACTCAATAGCTAAACTAAAAGATTGCGTGTCTGTACCCGATCTGTGTCCGAATGCACGAGCTGTGTCCCGTTCTCTCAAGCTCTGGATAAGAACTTCCAAAATATAGCTACGATTGCAATTAAGCATGTATATATATTTTTTAATGTCGGGATATCTTAGTTTGATGTAAATTCAGTTGAATTCCGCACAGGTGTGTCAAAACGACTATTAAAAAGATCGATATTTTTCAAAGTGCGTGTGTCGGTACCCGATCTGTGTCTGAAGGCACGAGCTGTGTCCCGTTGTCTCAGCTCTGGATAATAACTTCTAAAAGATAGCTACTGTTGCAATTAAGCATGTATACATATTTTTTAATGTTGGGATATCTTAGTTTGATGTAAATACAGTTGAATTCAGCACTGGTGTGTCAACACATGACTATTAAAAAGATAGATATTTTTCAAAGTGCGCAAATCTTTCAACAGAATTAGCCTACCAGATCCTCTCATGTGGTAGCCTGGCGAATGCCAAACTAAAATCACAAGTGATATTTAGTCTGGGGACCTACCTATTGCATATCTCGTAGCGGAAGCATCGTTTACAATTGTCGATAGCCGTTTATTGGGCGCTACGAATGTCTATCATAGCGTCTGTACATACCTCGGAGCCAATACCAGAGCCACCACGTGACGTAAAATGCAATCAAGGGCCGTACAAATCCCTTTTTGTTCTGCGATTGGATACCGAAAGCAGGCGAGAAAAACGGCCATGGTCACCATGCTGCTCTGCAGAGTGAAATGAAATAAGCGTGCAAAGGAGCATGGGAACTCCCAGGCTACTCATGTGGGTGATTTTCTCAATGATAATTTGTGGATGACGGCTTTTGAACAGTTTATGCCAGTTTAGAGCCTTATATCTGTTCAGACACGTAAAACAGGTGAAGACGTTTTTACGCGAAGTGTTGTCCCATTTATTAGGGGAAGATCTGCACTTCTCACTACACAATCAAGGGGTGTCTCATCTTGGAGGGAACTCGAAAACGAGTGCTAGTGTTAGCTAATGGGCCTCAGTGAGAGCTTTGCTTTTAGACATCATTGGCATGTTGTAGCAATATCAGTAAGACTCTGGAAAATATTTGGAATGTTTTGTATGCCTACTATGCAGCTAGTTTAAAGTCTTACGGCAAAAATGGCATGGTGTTTTTTTGCTCCAAACAAAGTTTCATTGGTCTTGGTGTACAGTGCCAAAAAAAAAAGTTTTCATTTATTTGTCTGTCAGTCAGTCTTTGTGATCTTCCCCTGCACCCCATACTTTCAGATCCGCCACAGGATGTGTGGGTGTTCGTCCACCCTTCAGGTCCCATCCTCAAAGGAAGTTCAGTGACTCTGGCCTGCGTTAGTGACGCCAACCCACCCGTGGAGACCTACACCTGGTTCAAGAACAACATATCCGCCTCAGTAGGCAGTGGCCAACTGTACGTCATCTCAGACATCAGCTTTGAACATGTTGGGCAGTACTACTGTGAGGCCAGCAGCAGCTATGGAGCACAGCTGTCTAATGGCACAGATATAAGGACTGGTAGGTATTTTATTTTCGATATCAATCTACAAATATTTTTTGATTGATTGATCGATTGGTATGTCTGTCAATCTGTGTCTGTAGCTATACCTGTGCTGTCTGATATGAACTCTTGACATGAGTAGAGCTCTATTTGGTGAACCTCACCTAAATGCTACCCTATAGCCTGGGACCGCCCATACTTCCTGTCGCTGCATGAAATTTCGCGAACAAGTATGTATGACCAAGGAGGCAATTTCGTCAACATTGTCCGCGTACACACTCATTGCGTTCACTACAGTTACTGGACCAGAATACCTGGCTCTAGTGGTTAAAGTGAGATTTGGCAGGAAGAGGAACTCTCACATTTTGTGTTGGCACAAACAAAGAAAAATGTAGAGAAGAAGAATATTCTGTGAATTGATGCCGATGCTTGTGCTTGTTCTTTAGCAGATGAATGCCAATGTGGAGGAGCTGCTGCTTCTGTGGGAGTCCTCTCAGGTTCTGTTCTTGCAACCCTCTCTGGTTTCATCCTGTTCAGGTATAGCAATGTATATTGTAATTATTTATTTATTAACATTTACATTACAGACTACATTTAATACATAATGCTAATATTTAAACCTGGGCCAGTAATAGTAGTAACATACTATAAACTAAACACATCTTTAGGACATATTTAGTTTTCCTTCTAGTATCAATTCAAATTTGAGTCAATTTTGTAAACATTTAGCTTTAATTTAAATGTCTTTTTTCCTGTTTATGTTAAAACAGATACTGGCGCAGAAGGCAGGAAAATGCACAGGATTCTGATGAGAACTCTGATGATGAAGCTGATGATAAACCAATGCCAGCGATGAAGTTTAATTCCAAGGTCTCATTTTTAATCAACATTTAATATTGCTCAGTGTCACAGCATTGTATGAATTAACACACTCATCTGCTACAGTTTGGACATGTTGTAGTCCTTAGCCATTTTTAACATGATCTTGACATAGACAGATAGAATAGAGATTATTTGCCATTTTTAACATGATCTCGACATAGATACACTAAAGATTATTTGTGTGTAAGAATTGCTGTGAAATTGTGTAAATTGTTCTATATTGTGCACATAGCACCTTTAGTGCTACTATATACAGGTAACTGTAATCAATGTAATTTTAATGTGACATTTACATTTAAAGAGTGCTGCGGTGGTTCATGCTATGGCTAATGGTTCTGTGTCTTTTGTTATTGGTAGCATGACGACAATGACTATGGTGACTATGGGAACTGTGACTTTGGCAACATGGAACCCCTTCAGGAGAACATGGACGAAGTGTACGAAGCCCCACAGGTTGAGGATGAGGATATCTATCAGAATGTAGAAGAGCTCTCCAAGTGATTGTCCTTTTCTGGGCAATTCGATTTGGGGTGTCCAAACTGCTACAATGGTGTTTTTTGCCCCCAAAGGCACCTTCCAGGCAGCACAACCTTAAAGGCACTACCTTTACCCTAATCTATTCTAAACTGTAACCCCATCATCCTAACCCTAAACTGAAGGGAGTAGTGCCTTGAAGGCTACACTGGATGTCTGGAAGCCACTGTTGAAGGCAAAAAATACCAAAGACCAGCAACTGCTATAATGGTTCAAGCCCTCATATTGTTTAGTGATTGATGTTCTCTCTCTCTCTCACACACACACACACACACACACTCATTCACTCACAAAGGCTGTGCTCTTTCTCTTACACACTCTCGCACTCTCCCTCATACTGACTTTCTCATTGACTCACAACAGTGCTCTCTCTCACACACTCTCTCATACACTCTCTAACAGTCTTTCTCTCATAGTCACTCTCACACTCACTTTCTCTTTTATTTACTCACACTCTCACACACAAGCTCTCACACCCTCTCACTCTTTCATACACTCTCACTCGCAACAACTATGCTCTCTCACACTGTCACTCTCACACACAAATTTGCACACACTCTCATACATACTCTCACACTCTCTCGCACCTCACTCACTCTCTCCTTAACATGCTCTGCTTTTCACACATTCTCACACTCAAATCCATCTCTTTTTTTCTTTTTTGCAATTTCTTGCTTGACTAGGCACTGTCCTAGGCATGTGAATTACAAATTTGATCATCACAATTATGATATACAATATTGTAATATTTTAGATCAATCTGTTAAAGGAGTGCACCGGAGTGAATTCAAGCATAGCCCTACTGCACAAGCCTTCCAACAGCAATATATTTCGCAATGAAATGAAAGAATTTAGAACAGCATAGATCGAACGCGAAACACTTTACATTGAGTCAATGTAACCTCAGATCTTACTTTCGGTTTCCAATAGTCAGGCCCCATTGATTCAGTGTAAAGTGCCTGTTCGCTTCTGCGTTCGGGTTCGGTCTATGCTGTACCAAATTATTTTGTTCCACTCGCTAACTACCGCATTTAGCAAGCTCTTTCAACAGGGCTATGCTTGAATTCACTCCGGTACATTCCTTTAAGCCAATACCAATTTCTGGCCAGATGGTGGCGCTGTACCAGACATACAAATAGGGTGCCTAGATCTCATCATAATCACATTATCTACTAACCTGAGAAGTTTCAGAAGTTTCTTTCTCACGCAACAGCTCTCGCAACAGCTGTTCACTCACATATACTCACCAATGCATGTATGCACACACACTCACTCACACAAGTATGCACGCACATTCAGTTGCAATAGCTGGGCTCTCTCTCACACACACAATCTCTGTCACTCATACGCTCTTTTTCAGCTTTCAGAAAATGTATGGTGAAATTAGTTTCCCCCTCGTGTGTAACTGAAACTACCAAGTACATGACTCCATGGCATAAAGGGCCGCTATGGAGTCACTTGACTGAACCCAAGGGCATGCCACTGTGTGAATTGAGTGTGCCATAGTACTAGACGGTGGGCTGAAGGCCTCTATCTGCTTTACTTTTTCACTTTTTTACAAAACTGGAGAAGAGTAGTTGATTTTTCATCATTTCCGCTTGTTGGCAGCCTCAACTCGATCATAAATTTGAGGAAATCAACTTTATGTTTCATAACTTTAGCAGGCAAGCGTTATCAGGGCCACACATACTGCATACCAATCAAAAAATCGTATTCGCCTCACGTGGTTTGAGAAACGCCAATGAAGACTCGAGAAAGACAGAGTGCGGGACTGTTTGAGGAAGTAGGAAGACTACTCGACAGGGAGAGGTCGGCAAGCGAGCTGGATATCACAGAATTTGCACTATAATGTGTGTAATGATGCATGTTACCAACAAATTACTATTTTGACAGTGTAGTGTTTATAATTTAGAGTCTCTGTTAACCTACCTAGCGTAAATGAACAGAACTATTCAAGGTCTATTCAACATAAAGTCCACAACGACAGAGCACAGCTAGAGCTATTGCTAACTGCTGATGTGTTTGGACTTCAGTATAACTTAATATATCGAACAACACACCGATACAATGCCCTGTACACTTTAAACTAATGTCCGTAATGTTTTCTTGGTGATTGTCATTCAGTTTAGTATAATTACATCTATGTAAGTTAGGTATTTTTGACAGATATATTTTCTCCATTTCACTGCTCTTTGTACCTGAACGCATGATGTGACAAATAAATGTACTGAATCTTTCTAGTTCTGCTGTTCAATCAAGCTTACATCTCGTTACATTACGTGTGCCCAAAAAAATTGAACTTCAGTCTTCTATGGTCAAAGGCTAAGCTAATGTACCTCTTTCTTTGAGCAGAAAGTGCAGGTGGTAGGCTACATTAGCTATTGAAAATAGTACAGATAGTTATTATAGCAAATAGACTATATAGTCATTTCAAATTTCATTCCAGATTCATTTTTTGAATCCCAATGTGCTGATTTGCCTCTTCCATTGAAGTAAAGATATCTTATTGACAAGAAGGTGTGTTCAGTTCATCAAAATTAGCTAGTGAAACTAGTACAGATAGATATTATAGCAAATAGACTATAATAGGAGCATAGACCGAACGCGAAACACTTTACATTGAGTCAATGTAACCTCAGATCTTACTTTCGGTTTCCAACAGTCAGGTCCCATTGATTGCCTGTTCGCTTCTGCGTTCGCGTTCGGTCTGTGCTGTACCAAATTATTTTGTTCCACTCGCTAACTAGCGCCTTTAGCAAGCTCTTTCAACAGGGCTATGCTTTAATTCACTCTGGTACATTCCTTTAATGGTCCTATATTATGAAAAAATAATTTTTTATGGCCTTCGAATGTGTTTCTTGGGTCTATGCTGCCTCTACACACACTTTAAGATTGATAAAAAGTCTCAATTGTTAAAACAGACAGTTTACACAGTTAGTAACTGTTCAACTGCTGTGTGCTTACACCACCTGTTTAGAATTTTCCTAACTACATATGCCACAGGGTAAGGTGGCTGGGGTCCCACAACATTGGCAGCCACTTTAGCAGCTGAGGGCAATGAGAATAGATAATTGCAAACATAAAAAGAGACAAGTTGGCAGCCATATTTCCGTATCTCAGAACGGAGCGCCTAAATGCATTATGGGGAATAATAGTCCTGAAGTTATCAGATGCATCCTCAAAAAAATGGCTAAATCAAGAAAACATCCAAGAACTCCATGCGTACTTGAGTAAATGTGAACTTTTGAATTATAACATTACTTTGGCTGTGTTAATGACGTTTCACAAGTCCACGAGTATGGAGATATTGAGAAACGGCCGTAGGCTACAGGGGAGATCCTCAATGTGTTGGCTGCAGGTGTCTAGTTACCTGGTGCACGACCCCTTGAGCCTGTTTTGAACATTAGAGCTAAAAAAGGTAGCTTAAAAAAAGCTTATCACCCATTTAATAATATCGATTCTGGTATTTCTCAATGTTTTTTTTTTATATATTATTATTTCTCTATGTCTTGGATTTTAAAAAAAGAGAAAGAAATTGAAGCAAGTTAATGGATGAATGAAGAGAGGAAGAATGTAAAACTATAGAGGAGACTCTGCATATGTCATGGAGGAGGAGCTCCTGTGATCTGGCACAGGGACACTGAGGAATCAAACAACCATTTTAACCCTGGATAGAGGGGCTCAGTGAATGTGGAGTGGAACTTATGCGTGTTTATTTTTGTACTTGGCAGAGATACTGTGACGGAGCATTCAGACGAGGCGGCAGGCCTACGGCAACGCTCGGCGTTAACGCTCACATCAGCCAGTCACAAGCGTGAATCTTTTGACGCTGTGTTTTGATAGGACAACGCTGGCTACAGAGCGTTGAAACTTTTGCCGGATGACATGCCAGCGGCAGCCAGCGTTGGCCTATCAAAACACAGCGTCAAAAGATTCACGCTTGTGACTGGCTGATGTGAGCGTTAACGCCGGGCGTTGCCGTCGGCCTGCCGCCGCGTCTGAATGGTCCGTAAGGAAAGCTTGGGAATGCAGTTGGCCCACAAACTGACTTCAACTGAATGTGCAGTGCCACACCACACTGCCTCTCAGAAATAATTGGCTGCAGGTGCTAGAGTTCATTGTACTCAATCAGAAGAAATGGTCAACCAACCACATTACCCTTCATTAATTAATGGACATCAGGTGCTCTAGCTAACAAAGTTAATTGAGCTCCACTGTTGCCGGGATGGCTTTGCTGAGATGGAACGGAGACAGTGGCAAGATAAGACTTTTTATTTGCCAAATGCAGCAAAAAATGTCATTGGAGAAAGAAAGTAAAGTAAAAAATAAGCACTATACATTATAGGAAAAGACCATAAATAGTCATAAATACCCCAAACACCCCTCTTCTCACTAACACAATTACTGAACTGTACTTCTGTACTTCCTTTGCCTCCTTCTGTTTCTCACACCCTCCATATGCAGTACTATAGATACAGACGGCAAGCCCGGGCACGCCCATAAAATCAGCTCCTCGTGTCCCCCATGGGGGAAAACAAACCCTAAATTAGTGAAGAAGTCAATGGCATGCTAAGCCACAAGTTACACTGAGCACCATCTGCAAGGAGCCAGACACATTTTTGAGGGCAATGCCTGAAGGTAGTAATGATGGTCAGATGGTCCGATGTGAATTCTGAACTTGACACCCCTCCAAACGCGATACTGATGACAATTTAGATGATGTTTGCTAGCTTCATTAGCTTGCTAACTAGCCAACTTCATTGATCACCACAGTAAATGTAGCTAACTTTAGCTTGCTTAACTGAGCTAATCAGACTTGTGATTGAAAGTTGCTTTACTTTTGACAGGAGCAGAGACGGCTCATGACATTTCTGTTAGTGTAACTGCAATAAACAAATGATGGAAAAATTATTTTAGTCTAAACACAAGTAGGCAAACAGGTCATGATTAGACAAAACATCTAATATGGACTTTGTTCAATTTTACAAAGCGATCTTTTATTGTTAAGCAACTTTCTCTACCTTGTCCATTCACCATAATGTTAAATTGGCCTCTGTTATCCCCCACGCTGACTCCACCCTCGCATTTTGGGGGCGTTAACCGTACTTGCGGTCTGTATCTATACTGACCTTCACAATTGCAACATTTTAACTGCACATCCTCACCACACTTCCCATATTCATGTTCACCACCACATTTTGCACATCTAGTTTTACATTGTGATCCAGCATGACCAAAACGTTGGCATTTAAAGCATGTTATTGGAGGGGGGATGATCTCTGGGTAACTAACGTACCCCATTTGAACTTTGACATTTTGTTCTTTAAGAAAAGGAGAAAACTCTAACTCTACTTTCTCATCAACTATTTCTCCCCCTTCCAAGTTGTTTGATCGTGTGGAGATTGGCGAGAGTGTCCGTAGGGAAAATGTATACATTGTGCAGAGTGGCTACGCAGAGATCGACAATCTGATGGAGCTCCAGATCATGATTAATGCCTGCAAGATTGCCTCAATCAGACGTTTGACATCAACTATTTCTCCCCTTTTCAAGTTGTTCTTTATTACATCTGAAACTGGAATCCCTTATAACTCCTCTTTTCTCAACTGCTATTCCTGGTATGTGTGATGTTATTTTAGAACTACTTAGTGTTGTCTTCTCCTGCATACGGGAACGTCCTGCAACTTACCCTTCAGAATTTTACCGAAATGTTCACTCCTCAGGAATGGGGTTGTCCTAGGGCAGAAGGACCTCTGCTGTTGCTGTGCCCTTGACTATTTCCCCCAAAAGTAAAATGGAGATATAAGCAAGGTCACATTAATATTTTATGGAAATATTAATTTCATGTCAGATTGATGTTATTTTAATCAGATATTGTCACAGAAGATGTATACATTGTGCAGAGTGGCTACGCAGAGATTGACAATGTGATGGAGCTCCAGATCATGATTAACGCCTGCAAGATCGCCTAATCAAATGATCAGATGCTGGTCCACTTACAGTCATTCAACTCCATCCCGGAGCACTATACACTGTGTGATCCCAGGGAGAATGGTGTACCGCTCTTCTACAATACAATGTACTGTATAATACTGTTCACACACTAAAGTATCAATACATTGTGATGCAACATGACTCAATTCCACCTACACAGTGTTAAGATCACCCAAAACTTGCAACTTACCCTTCAGAATTTTACCAAAACGATCCACTCCACAGGAATGGTGTTGTCTTAGGGCAGAAGGACCTCTGCTGTTGCTGTGCCCATGACTATTTTCCCCCAAAATGAAAATGGGGACATACGCAAGGGCAAATTAATATTTATGGAAAAAAATTTATTTATGGAAATATTAATTTCATGTCAGATTGATGGTCATTTTACCAGATATTAAAACAGATATGTACTTTACATGAGTTCAATCTTTTATATATGGATCATATGAAGAAAATACTTTTTCATAGTTTCTCATCTCCTCTCATTGATGTCCAATCACAGACATTATCTGACGACTTTCAAGGCCAGCAACAGAGCATTTACTAGATTGTGTATCTGAAGGATTCTTGTGGGTTTTGGACTTGGTTTAAAAAAAAAAAAAAAAAAAATTAAATCATGCCGTCATTGGGTGACTGTTGGGTGAGCTGTCTGTTACCCTTCCTGCTGTGCCATGCCATGGAGATCTGCTTGTCGAACCACACTTTGTTGACAAGTCCGTTTGGCTGTGTCCAACCAGAAGGCTTTGGACTTGCGCAGGACCTCAAGAGGATGTGGGGGTGATGGACACTGACATCTTAAAACCACTGAGGGGTAGATTTATCATCCGTTTTGTGGTGGCGCTATCCGTTTCCAGGCGCTATTTCCACGCAAAGACTGTGTTGGCCAACGCAGTCTTATTTACAAAGAGAGACGCACCTGGCTGAAACCGCAAATTTTCTGAAATCAGGCAAGCTGCGCTTAGAGCAGTGGTTCTCAAACTTTGTCTGTCATTCCCCACTTTGGAAGGCAGAACATTTTCACGCCCCACCTGGAAGGCTCAATTTGCACACAATACATGTATTACCGTGAGGAATACTTTCCAATACCATTGGAAAGCTCAATTTACTGTCATATGTGGATATCTGTAGCCTGGGAGTTCCCATGCTCCTTTGCGCGCTTATTTCATTCCACTCTGCAAAGCAGCATGGTGACCATGGCCGTTTTTCTCGCTTACTTTCGGTATCCAATCGCAGAACAAAAAGGGATTTGTACGGCTCTCGATTGCATTTTACCTCACGTGGTGCTTCTGGTATTGGCGCCGAGGTATGTACAGACTCTATGATAGACATTCGTAGCGCCCAATAAACGTCTCTGGACAATCGTAAACGATGCTTCCGCTACGAGAAATGCAATAGGTAGGTCCCCAGACTAAATATCACTTGTGATTTTAGTTTGGCGTTCGCCAGGCTAGCATATCTGACAAATAGCTGTGAATCCAGGGGGCATGGTGCGACCGGTGGTCGATCGCAAAGAGTTGTCCCACCTGTCATGTGTCTGCGGCCCACTAGTGGGGCCCGCCCCACAGTTTGAGAAGCACTGGCTTAGAGGGAGGGGAGTGGTATGGTATGCGCAAACTGCATCTAATTATGTATTTCGTGGTATTTACAAAGACTGCCCGTAAGAGCGCCCCTGTATTTTGCGTGTGGCAAATACTGTCTCTTCAAAGCAGGTCTAAACAAAGCACAAATCTTTTTGTGTGAAAATTTACTTTGTTTAATGGCAGCAGTGATCTGGACAAGATGAAGGAGCAGATACATGTTTGCCTCAAGAACTACTCTTTAATTACGCCAAGCAGAAATCATTTGATGATACAAAGCAGCAATGCCATAGGCATTATTCAATTACTGAATGTGATCAAACGTTCCCATTCCATGCCAACACATGTTGAATTAGAAAAATTGCTAAAATAATAATAAAGACCACAAAGCCATGTTCAAGTCTACTTTGAATTTATTTTCCCCATTGCTATTTTTAATCAATTTCAGTCTAACTCGTTAATTTAAGCATCTGCCAGTTATTTCTTGTAACGTCAGACTGCATTTTTTCGGATGGTGAGGATTTTTTGGCCAGTAATATTATTGTCCATTACCTCATAAACTAATAGCTCCGTTGCTAAACTAATTTTTTGTTGCAAAACTTATGCTTGCGCCCCACGCAGGATCCACGATAGAGATAACATGCGGGCGTTTTTAGAGGCGCAGTAATTTTGCACTAGAGGGCGGGGTAAGCGTTGATTGCCTTATCTGTTAAAGGGTTGATAAATACATCGGAAAATGAGGAGGCACTGCGTGCGCTATTACCGTTGTTGCATAAACAGACGCTGCGCAAATAGCCTAGTCTTAGCAAATGAGGGCCTTACAGCCTTAAAAATCTGCATTGCTGCTTTTAATTGCCTCGTCAGTGATTAAAGTGTGGCAAAAAAAATTTTATTTTGGACATTGTTTTTCTGATATTTTATTCTGCTGCCCATTACTTGTCAATCAACTTTTAATTAGGCTACTTTACTACTTCTTATTGTTACCATTCATAAGCACATTGATGTGGATGGTTTTTCCTTATTACTTCAAAGGTAGCCAGTTATACAAAGTCAATGTAACTCAAACGTTGCACCTAAAAAGGAGGACAAACGTAACCTCACTCATGTCAAATGATTCAATACTCCATCTGATAATCCGTTGTAAGAGTTGCTTCAGATCACCACAAACAGTGGTTGAAGTGGGATTTGGCAGGAGGGGGAACTCTCATGGTGCCTTCACACCGCAAGCGGGAGACGTCCACTTAACGTCTCCGGTATCAGTCCGAAGCGGTTAAAATACATGAAAACAGATCATGCCTTGCACTCAGGAGAGCGGTGTAAGCACGGCGCATGTCCAGCCCCGCAAGCGGCAGACCGGACATATCTGCGATGCTCCTTCTAAATAGAACTCGAGTCTATATTCCTGCGCGGACGTCCGCGTGCAATGAGTGGGCTCCCATTGAAAAAGCATGGCATGCTGGGTGAAAGGGAACAACGAAACAGCCCGCGAACCTCTCGGACATGCGATGCTCCCGGAGACTTTAAGCGCATGTGAAAGTCTGGTGTGTGAGCACCGTCATGTTTTGTGTCTGCACAAACAAAGAAAAATGTATAGGAGAAGAATAGGATGATATTGTTCATTTATCTGAGGTGCCGGCACTGCGTACCCCCGCGTTACCCCCCACTTTAACCCCTGACCACAAACATATAATTGGACAAACCACTTGTCTGCCATCTCACTACAACCACTACAACCACACATCACCTGAGGCTCCCCATTGCATTGAAAAGAAAGAGGAAGAGGGAGGCTGCACTCAGCCTACAGAAATGAAACTTAAAAAAAACAACCCCGAGCAGATGGGCAGAGAACGTGTATACCACACCAAAAAGAGTGAGAACATCGGTATCAGAAGATCAGCTGTCATACGTAAGAGAACTGTTACTTTATGTAATTTTTCATTTTATTTTGTTTATTTATTTAACCTGCCACGTAAAGCACTTTGTAACTTGTGTCTGTGAAAAGATACAAATACATTTTACTTACTTACTTACCGGGGAGAGAACTTTAACTTAAACCACAAAAAGATGAGCAATTATCAATAAGGAGTTAGAAGATTAATTTCTCCTCTCGCGTGCTGTGGACTATTGGTGGGCTAGCATGAGGACTCCACTGCTTATCAACTTTATTGTGATCACAGGTAAGACAGAGGACCGTTCATGGCTTTTTTTAAAAGGGATATGCCACCTTGTTTATGAAAATGGATTATTCACCCTCATACTTGTCTCTGTATGTTTGCATGTAATGTATGTGTGTTTCCTAGTCTGGCATTTTCAATTTTCACTTTAGGCACTAATGTAAGAGGGTGAATAATCAGTTTTCATTAAAAGAGTCATTTAAAGTGTCCATTGCTGTAGCCTCAAATAAATAAATTTGTTGCCTCATAGAACGTTGTAGAAGTTGTCTTGAAAACAGCCATGAGTCACTTTAACACTGTAGTTCATTCCGCACCTCAAATGGGCGAAAGCTATGTTGCAAATGGCGCAATCTTTGTATGTCCTTATTTGTTGACTTATGTTCTGTTTCTTTGACTATTTGTTTAAAAAAAAGGCTACAATTTTGTTCTTCCTTAATCTTAATCGAGAGCACATTGTGCTGTAGGAAAAAATATTATTGTAACCCTTCACTCGACTTTTACTACCTGCCTGAATTGCTGGATACAGTTGCAACAGAGATGTCCCCTGTTCAACACCAGCCCATTGCACTGAAGGCTTTTGCAGGTGGATCAGTCATTGTTGTCTGCAGCTCCTGCAGCAGCCACTGGTGGACTGCGGGAGATGCTTTTCTGCAGGGACGAGGAACAAGATTGTATCTCGGACAAAACGCCTCATAAAAGTGGCAGGAAATTATTTCTACGCAATGTTACTAAAGGACCTCCAAAGGTCCTAATGACTCAACTGGAAGTGTCTGATTCTGGTGTTTACCGCTGTGGTGGGAAGTCTTCTCAAAAGACACATAAAAACACCACATTTAAGTTAGAGGTAAAAGTAGGTGAGTTTTCTGAAAGAAAGGTGTTGCTGATTTACTGTACTTCTGTATTTTACTTTGAGTTAGTTATTGTTATAAATGGTGTATTATTATTATTATTATTATTATTATTATTATTATTACTGCTTTATTTTTGTGACTGTTTATTATTTGGTATTTATTTATTGTCATACAGATCCTTTGTTTGTTCAATCCATTACAATCGGTGGCTACGTGGGGGAGAGCATTATCTTCAGCTGCCAATATCCTAAACTAAGTATAAAAACCTTCAAGTATTTCTACAGACAGTTCAATGTGTCTGTTTGGACTCAACTAGCTTCGTCAGAAGAACGTACAGAGTCCAAATATGGCCAATATGTTATGGTTGACAATAAAGAGGGGAGTTTTGTCAATGTGACTATCACCAGGCTGGCGCCAGATGATGCAGGGATCTACTGGTGTGGAGTAGGGACTGGGAAATCAACAAGCAGTAGGAATCTCATGACCAGGATTATAGTAACTATTACAGGTGAGTGGCTTTGGAAATGGATTTACTGTGTGTGTGTGCACGTGTGTGTGTGTGCATGTGTGTGTGTGTGTGTTTTCACCTCCCAGGCAGCACTGTTTGAAAGGCACTACCTCAACCCTGAATTTAACCCTCTTGATCCTCACACTCACCCTAGATTAGTGCCATTAGGGAAGCGCTGTCTTGAAGTCATCATTGAAGGCAAAAAAGACCAAAGACTGTGTGGTTAGTATGTGTCTCATTGAGAGAGAGAGAGAGTCTGAGTGAAACTAGCAGGTGTTTAAGAGTGACGTTTTTACTCTTTTCTTCTTCCTCTTTGAACAGATTAATTTTAGTGTCTCTCTCTCTCTCTCTCTCTCTCTCTCTCTCTCTCTCTCTCTCTCTCATTTACGCTCCCATTCTCATTTACTCAATTTATCTCTTGCTTTTTTGGTGCTTTACAGTGTGGAAGCACTGTACAGAAAGACTGCTGAGGCTCTCTCTCTCTCTCTCTCTCTCTCTCTCTCTCTCTCTCTCTCTCTCTCTCTGAGCATGTTTGGTATGGGAGTGAAGGTAGAGAGAGTACTTAGAGTGAAAGTACAGAGAGAGTGTGAAACGTCGGGGTCACCAAATCAGAGAAGTGATTCCATGCAGTACAGTTTAAAGATCTAGCAATGACCTAAAATCAATATGGAGAGCAAAGCTTCCCCTTGGTAAAGAATAACCAAATGCTCTTGAATCACTGAGAGTTCAAGTTCTCTGAGGGAAAAAAAAGTATACTGTATATAAAGCATAATGTGGCCTGTGATAAGAATGACCTCTGCCTAAAAGGAGACATCAGACATACAGTATTGACAAGGGTGTAGAACTAGGATATGAATGACTACTTGATGCTATGGTCAAAGAGAGAGAAAGAAAAACATGCAATAACTGAATCTATGTTTCAGGTCCAACACAACAACAGACAGCTGCAACCACAGCATTCACTACTTCCTGTTTGAGAGTTAAGACACCTGCATACACAACCACAAAGCAAGAAACGATCACGTCTGGTAATACTGTAACCATATTGTGTGTTTGTGTGTGTGTGTACCAAGAACTGTAAGGCGTGCGGAGGCAGAGGCCTCATCTATCTCAGTCTTGACCAGACAGGTGTAGGTGCCCTGATCTCCTTCATTATCACTCCAGACAGCCTCAAAGGCTCATACCATTGCTTGTGTCTGATCAATTATTCATTCTCCACAGTGGTGGAAGATTGATGGGGATTCTTTTCATTCTTTTTCTTTTTTTTTTTCATAATTGATGGTGTGATTGATGGGGCTTGTTTATTGTTGATTTGTTTGTTTGTTTGTTTGCTGTTTTGTTTGTCAGTTGTGTTGTTTTCAGGTAACGTTGCACTCCAGCAGACCATCGCTATCTCCTCTCTGACTCTACTGGGTTTACTCGTGGGACTGGCAGGTTTGCTTCTCCTCATTTGCAGGAAGAGACGAAGAAGCACTCAAAGTAAGCCCAACTCTCCTGCGGAATAAGGGGCGGTGGTAGAGTAGTGGTTAAAGAATATGGGTCTATTTCCTGGGGTCCAATGCAATTTCCCATTGCCAAATAACTTATTTGCTGACCGGTTAGCAACTATGCTTTTGGGAAATGGATGCCAGGCTAGCTAGGCTAGTAAATGTAAAGTGTGGGTTCAAATCCTGCCTGCCACCGTGTGTTGTGACTTTATGCAAGGCACTTGCTCTAGGGGAAACTGGTCCTTTACTAAATATAATGGTATGACCTACTATACATATATCTGTCTCTATTGTGGGCACATAACATGGAAATGGAAGCGATTTGTTATAGATTTGGGCTTGGAACAGTGCAAAATCTAGAACTGCCTGAATTTGTCTCATCCCCTAGACACTTATCAACACCTGTATGTAAAACAATCTTTCGAGCTATATGTCGCCCCCTTGTGTAAAAACTAAGAAAAAGAGGGGGAAAAAGACATTTGAAAGTCCAAGTCTATATATATGGGCAATTCCACGAAAAAGTAAACCTCACCTTAAAACTTTAAGTCTCACCTACATGGACATACAAATTCTTTCAGAAAACTTCCAATACAAAAAAGTATTGTCTCGATGTAAATATTCAACTGAGCAAGTTTCGAAAGGATATCTGTTTGTTAAAATTTTTACCCTATTCAGCTATAATGTAAGTCTATGGAGGGGCTTATAATGGGCATAAGTGGGTGATAACACACACAAAGCTGCAATGCTATCAGTTATTTTTCATTGTTATATTACTATTTCTCTTGTTACAGGTTAAAATCCACGTTCACAATTGTTTTGTATCGTTTTGGAGGGTTTTTCCAGACGTCACGTCCATAACGTCACATCCATAACGCCATGTCTCCCAATGAAAACCAACTTTTTTTACATTTACATTTGAAATTAAGTCTTTCTCTGTCTTTACTGAGGTGTCCTGTTTGGTATGAATGTAGTAATATTTACATTTCTCTAGAAATTTCACACACTTCACAGCAAAAACTACGCTCTCTCAAAAGTTTGTCCGTTTTTCGTCACGTCCATAACGCAAATTGAAAGGCTCACATTCTTATGATGCAAATCATGATATTAATTTTTTCTGTTTGCCTGTATTCAGCCATGGAGTTTGCAGAGGAATATGAAAAAAATGTGAAATACTGCTAGGTTTGCGGAGGTTATCTGGTTATCCTTTTGTTCATCAATAATGCACGAAAATGTCACGTCCATAACGCTGGAATTGCCCATATATATATATATATATATATAGACTTGGACTTTCAAATGTCCAAGTCTATATATATATATTTTAGTCTGCCAGAAAAGTCAGTAATTCAAACATGAGCTCTAATTGGTGCCTTTTATGAACATGGCTCTGTGATTGGTGCTCCACAGGACCAACCTTCTCACCAAACAGGAAAGCCAATGACAGGAGAGGAAACTTTGGGGTGAGCAAGACTAAAAGTCATTAGATGGATGTTCACATTTGTTTGCGTTTTTTTTTTTTTGTTTGTTTGTTTTTAAAACACAACCTGTTGTTGAACGGTGCTGGGTACATTTAACAACTTGTATCTGAAAATGGGGAAAACATTTTTGATACCTTTGACCAGATTATTGTGAAGCATGTATGTTTTTTCCCCCTTACAGAAACACCACATCTATGAGGAGATCAAGGATACCAGCAGTGACCCAAACCCAGCAGAGAGCAGCAGCAGCATCATCAGCATCAGTAGCCCACCTGAGAGTGTTTATGCCCTCGCCCAGTTACCCTCTCAGCCCTCAGAGGAGCCTGGATACTCCACTGTCAGCTTCCACAGGAACCCTCACTGCCAGTCTGAGAAGAATGACTCTACTGCCATGCCCAGGAGAGACAAGATGACATCAGAGTATGCCGTTATTAAGAAACAGAGTTTGGGAATGATGTGAATGTTTTTGTACTCTTGTTACGAACAGCAGCATTATTTCTTTATAAGGAATGTTGAACAAATATTTTATATACTCCACAGTCAGTTTCCACATGCATTCAAAGGGGACTGTTGATCTTTACTGGGACTTGATTTGTTAGGGGACCAGTCGGCACTGGGTGTGCTACTATCCAGCAACACATTCTCTCTCTCACACATACACATACGCCCAGGTAGGCCTTGGTCAACTGCCATACATGCTCTTTGCGGATTGTTCTCACCATTTCAGGTTTTGCTTGGTTTTGATACTGAACTGATTACATGAAATGGAAACTCGGTCTAAGCGAATATTTATTTATTCATTGCATTGACAGAGATGTAATTGCATTGTATTTCCAGCAGGTGTCACATTTGTGTTTTGATATGTTTCTCTCTCTCTCTCTCTCTCTCTCTCTCTCTCTCTCTCTCTCTCTCTCTCTCTCTCTCACAATGTTGTTTTTTTGGCACCTTCCAGTCAGCACAGTCTAAAAGGCACTACCCTAACCCTTACCCCCTCAGTCTAAAAGGCACTACCCTAACCCTAACCCCCTCAACCCTCATCCTAACCTTAAATTGGAGGGAGTAGTGCCTTGAGGGCAGCACTGCCTGGAAGGGCACTGTTGAGGACAAAAAATGCCAAAGACAAAGACACACTCTCTCTCTCTCTCTCTCTCTCTCTCTCTCTCTCTCTCTCTCTCTCTCTCTCTCTCTCTCTCTCTCTCGCTCTCTCTCGCTCTCTCCTTGAATGTTTGTATCTCTTCATATTAATGTTCATTTTTTTTAGTGTGCATGGTATGTGAGCAAAATTAAATGTGGTTATTTGTAGGCCCAAGTGATAGGTTATTCAACCAGGCAGTACTGCAATAAAGCAGGACAATGAATCACTGATGTATTAAAAAAAAAATATTGAACTACTAGCTACTAAAGAATTTAATCTTTTAAATCAAATGACGTCTTTGGACTGAATCACACTGTATTTCTCAATAGGGTTACTATGTAGCCATGGCAAGCTGGAAATTATGCAATAAAAGAATAAAAAAATATCGTCATTAAGGAAATTATGCAATACACAAATGTGTGCAACTGATTGTGCGCACTTCTTATATTACAGGAACTTGTGTGATAGACTGCTATAAATATACAAATGATGAATATTCAGTTTTCTGTTTTTCTATTTTAAATGATTATAACTATGTAAGGCACACTTGGTACTGATACCATGACAATATGAATATATCTAAGAATTCTGGAGAAAGCGGAGCGAAGAGGAGCTCATGAGCTCTGGGAGGGGAAGTGACCTTAGTGCAGTGGTTGTCAAACTTTTTCTGTTGTCAGGGCCGTTGCAACAGAACAGGCAAACCAGGCAATTGTAAGGCTGAAAGGGCCCCCCCAAGACTGCCTGTTTAATCATTTTAGTAGTTTAGATGGTGATGTTTTTCAACAAAAATTAGTTAGGCAACTGCACAATACAAACAGTTGAAGGGCCCCCATGTCCTGTTTGCTTGGGGCCCCCTAAATACCTTGAAACGGCCCTGTCTATCCTTCCCCACTTTGGAGGGCAGAGAAGTTTCATGCCCCACCTGATGTATACAAGGCATCCCCACCAATATATCTGTGAGGAATACTTTGCAAGTAATCTGAAAGGTTTATTTTGTCTTTTATTATTAAGTATGAGCACTATAATAATTCACTTAAATCATTTCTGCATGTGTCCTCCTAGCTATATGAAAACCAATTGAAATTGGCGAACAGCAAGATATCTTGTGCCCTACCTGTCATGTGTCTAGAGGGGCATGCCCCACAGTTTGAGAAATGCTGCCTTAGTGTAACAAGTAAGAATGAAGACACAATAAAAAAACAAGAATGACAAAGACAGAAAAAGGAAGTTAGATCAGTGTATAATTGGATGAAGGCTCGGATGGACATGGTGAAAACAGACAAGACATTTTCAGCATAATATTTTCATCATCCAGGTAGGCAACAGTATTCTGTATTCTAATACCAAGTTACCTATACTTCTACAGTCTTCAGAATGGAGAATGATAATTGGGTTTAACAGGAAACGTTTAATGGGGGAATAATAATTAGATTTAAAAGGCTGTTTTAATTTAATTTACCACATTTATAGTAATAGTTAAATGACTCATTACAGGACTGAATTGTACATTAGCATTTCATTATTTTTAAAACAAATCCACATATTGGAGAATTATTATGAGAATTGGTGTTAGAGAAAAAAACAAAGTCACCAGGGAACTCTGTGCTTACACAATCACAGACTCTCTCTCTCTCTCTCTCTCATGCTACATGATACACTGACAGTGATGATGAGTAAATTCCCCACACAATTGATCATTCTGATGATCATTACCGGTAAGGACAGTGATGATTACATCCTCAACAGGAACATGAAAACAAACATGAACAGTTAAAAAATAAATTATAAAAGGGAAAAAGAAAAAAAAAACTAATGGTAAAAATAGAAAATTGAAAATTTAGAAAAAAAATAGAAAAATAGAAAATTTTGTTTAATCTATATGTATCCATAATGGCAGTATTTTATTGTTGCTTTCTTTTATGTTTGGTTCTGAGTTGCAGTGTCTATGGTGACGGTGGTGACAGCCTCAGAGAAGCCCTGTGTGTTCCCATTCCTCTACCAAGGCAATAATTACACAGACTGCACAAATGCAAACCATATCGGTAATCTATGGTGTTCCATCACCTACAGCTATGTAGGCAAATGGCGAGAGTGTGAACGTGAGTGCAAATAGTGTACCTGGGGTGTGCAATCTTTGGTCTTTTCGGCCCTCAAAGGTGCCTTTTAGACAGCACTGCTTCAAGGCACCCCCATCCCTCCCTCTTAGTCAAAATTAAGGGGATTAGCGTTAGGATTGGGATTAAGTACTGTCTGGAAGGCGCCATTGAGGACAAAAAATACCATCAAGCTGGGGTGTACTGTGTGTACAAACTATTAACCATGAATCAAATAAATCAAACATGCATGTTACATACATTCATACTGTTGGCCTGCATCAATAGGGTGTCTGATTTTATGTTTCAGGTGCAAGCAGTTGGAGTGTGACTTACTCCCCCCAGAGTATCTGTGCTGTAGAGGGATCTACAGTGGAGATGTCCTGCTCTTACACGTATCCCTCTCATCTGACAGTGCAGGAAGCCTACTGGATAAATTCCCATAGTAGTGAAGCTTCTGATATCTCTCAGCTGTCTCAGTACAGAGGCAGAGTTGGTGTAAACTGCACAGATAAACATTGCTCTCTACGTATTCACTCAGTTCAACATTCAGATGCAGGTGATCATTATTACTGTAGGGTGGCAACTAATGTTGAGAAGAAAACAAGGACTGGGGAACCTGGAGTGAAAATTTCAGTTACAGGTAAAAACTTTTTTTTTTTTTTAATTGGTGACACCCATTTTCTGCCAGACCTCAGCAGCACAAATAGATTAGAGGTGGTGGTCATCTTGTAGTAAGAATTCAGGACTAGATGTTTGATGTGCTCTCTCTCTCTCTCTCTCTTTCTGGTTTACAGCCTTGAAGGTTTTAATTCCAAATGGGTCAGTCAGAACAGGAGATCTTGTGACTCTCATCTGTGAGACCAGCTGCTCCTTGAGTAGCAGCCCTTCATTCATCTGGAGTAAAGATGGACGTCCTGTAGAGAAGAAACAGATCATCAACAACCAGCTGCAGCTCCATCAAGTCAGTAGAGAGGATGGGGGCAACTACACCTGTGCTGTTAGAGGACATGAAAGTCTTCATTCAACACCTGAGAAACTTAGCGTCATGTGTGAGTAGATGAAGAATTGTTATTATTACCTCCACCAAGGAGGTTATGTTTTGCTTGGCGTATGTGTGTGTGTCCGTCTGTGTGTGTGTCTTTGTGTGTACAAGATAACTCGAAACGTCTGCACTCTCTGAGCGCTTTTCTAGTTATTGTTGTTATTGTTTTTAATAATAATATTTCAAGTTACCATATGTGTCATGTTACTGCCGATTCAGACCAAAACCTGAGAGTGAGCAGTGTGTAAGCGATTTTGGTATTTTTGTTTAGAATGCACGTTGGTTAGTCCATGCCCACTGCACGCGTGTTCCGCTGTGCTGTCGGGCAGTTCTTCGCCCCGCCTTGTCCATTAATATCTTATATCGGGACACCTCAGCAGCCGTTATCCCGTACATATGATGAAGCCATAAAATCTTCAAATCTAAATATGCTTTCAAATCTAAATATGCTTTCTGTTCGTATTTTGTCCTGGCATAGATCCCCCACAGAACATGCAAATTCAAATCAGTCCATCTGCTGAAATAACTGAGGGAAGTTATATGACTCTGACCTGCAAAAGTGAAGCTGACCCACCAGTACACACATACACCTGGATCAAGAAGAGTGGAGCTGTAGAACTGAAGTCAGGAGAGGAGAATACTCTAACCTTCAACAAGATACGTACAAAGGACAATGGAGAGTATCTCTGTCGTGCAATAAATGGGATTGGTCATCAGGATTCTCCAACTGTGACTATAAAGGTTTCATGTGAGTTTAAAAGAGCACCAATTCATGTTGATTAGGATGTCATTGTTACCTTCGCCAAGGAGGTTATGTTTTCGGTCTCGTTAGTTTGTCTGTCTGTCTGTTTGTTTGTTTGTTTGTCAGCAGGATAACTCGAAAAATACTGAACGGATTTGGATGAAATTTTCGGACAATGTGTATATTGGGACAAGCAAGAGCTGATTAAATATTGGTGGCGATCGGTGATCCAGAACATGATCTGGAATGTATATTGTGTTTGTGACCATATTGCCTTGGTGGAGGTCTGCGCTCTCTGAGCGCTTTTCTAGTTTCCTTCTGTTAAAGATTTACATGTTCCTTCTTATCCATCCATCTAGATCCACCAAAGAACACAAGAGTCTTATTTAGTTACTCCGGTGTAAGAACCAGTGGCAGCTTGGAGACTCTGACCTGCAGCAGTGATGCCAACCCACCAGTGCAGAGCTACACCTGGTTTAAGGTGAATGAATCCACTCCAGTAGGCTCAGGACAGCAGTACAGCATCACAAACATCAACTCTGAGGATGGAGGACGGTACTACTGTGAGGCCAGGAATAAATATGGAGCTGAGAACTCAACTGCTGTGTCACTAGATGATGAAGGTATCAAAGCATCTTCATTCTCCATCTATCTTCTGTGATAAGTGTTTTGTGATTCACCTCCTCACTTAATTTGTGTTTCATGAATCACCTGCAGGAGAACAGACACCAATAATGGCTGCCGTGGTTACTGTTTCAGTCTCAGTGTGTGTAATGTTGGGCTTAGTCTGTGCTGCTGTTGGGATGAGGTGAGTAGAGACAGAGTTGGTGATTGAGTAGAGAGTAGTGAAAATGGGTTGATTTTTGCAATTTACCTGTATTCTTTCTTTCTTTCTATCCAGCAAAAGAGGAGGGACACAAAAGGAAAACAATAATGTGAGTTGTCTTTGATAATACTAGGTGCATTTTCATCCAACTTGTAATGTGCTTTTAAGTTATCTGATCCTTGGTTGGAAACACCTGCACTAATAATGTAAATCTAATTTGCTTGAGAGGTGAGGATTAATTTTATGGAAATAAGGTATAATGTGACTCAAGTAGGCTGGAAACAGTTTAACTTCTGTATACACATTTAACTCATTCTATCCATAGACATTGTCTGGGCGGCATTACGTGTAATCCAACAGTTGGTCGGAGCATGTCACTTGATTAGCACAGTGTTCCTTTCATTTTTGCATTACACATTTCATGGATGTAATTTACTTCATGTAAATGTTGTTGAGACAACATTTGAGGGGGTCCGTGTAACGCTTTGCAGAGCTTTGATCCATTTTTAGAATTCACATGAACAAGATGAAAATTGGGTCCAAAACTTCAATTTTCCATTTTTCAGACAACTCAAATAATAGATAATTGGTGCTTTTTGACATCCCTCCGCGCGCTTGGTTCAGTCCAACCACGGCGCAGAAGTAGAAAATTGAAATATTGACTCGTTTTTACTTTGTTGTCAAATTCAACTATCCACTCCCTCAAAAGCAACCATCAAGCAACAATGAAATACACAAAAAGCACCAATTACCTATTATCCGAGTTGTCTGAAAAATGGAAAATTGAAGTTTTGGGCCCAATTTTCATCTTTTTAATGTGAATTCTAAAAATGGATCAAAGCACTGCAAAGCGTTACACGGACCTGAGGGAAACCCAGCTGCCTTCATTAGTCTTCTTTTAATTGTGTTAAAGCAGTGGCTTGTTTTTAAAGGGACACCAGGAAGGACTGTGGTTTCTCCAGAGGTCCACTTACAATAGCAGATTTTTTAATTTATTTTTTTAAATGATGTATGTTTAGCAACTATGTACATTCTCACCAATCAATGTGAATTTACTGTATTTGCAAACCAAAGACTAGGAAACAGGGAAGATGGTTAATATGAATATATCCTGAATACTAGCAGAACCATTTCTCTCTGCCTCTGTTTTAGGATAATGTGAACTATGCGAGAGATATTCAGGGAGGACAACCTGGCACTCGATCAGTTGACCAGGAACTGTACTCAAACACCACCCAATCTGATGCAGTTTACCAGATCCTGAACCCCAACACCATCCAACCTGATGCAGTTTACCAGAGCCTGAACCTAAACACAACCCAATCTGGTGCAGCTAAACTCACATATTAGTGTGAATGTGTTACAAAATTTTTATTTTGTTAAAAAATGTATTTGAAGGGGCGGCATAGTTCAGCGGGCTAGTTCGTCATACCGTAAATCCGGGACCCAGGTTTGAATCCAACCTGAGGTAATTTCCCGATCCCTACCCTTCTCTCTCACCCATTCACAGGGGCGCTGCTAGAAATTTTGGGCCCTATGACAAAATTTTTTTTTTGGGCCCCTCAAATATTGATTTTAATATTAAAAATTTCTCTGGGCCCCCCTGTCTGTGCTGGGCCCTTAGAATCATCCTAACTCCCCCCCCCCTCGCAGTGCCCCTGCCCACTCATTTCCTGTTATCCTCTCTACTGTCTTTTCGAATTAAAGGCAAAAGCAAAAAATATCTAAAAAAAAAATGTTCTTAGACAAAATATTAGCTTGTATTAATCTATCTATAAATTCAAAGAACAGCTTTGTTTGGTCTTTTATGACTAAATTAAACATCTTCAAATTTAAATTGTAGACTGAACTACAATACTCTGACACATGTTCATATTTTTAGTAATATTTTCAACTTTTGGTCATAATGTTATTTCTGAACAACAACAAATCAGGCCTAGAATCTAATTAGCCTTGGTTTAAAGAGAAATTTTGGTAAGGCTGAATGACCTTAAATAGCCCAACAGGTCACATGTGTCCCCACGGGCCTTAGCTTGATGTAGCAATCAGGTGTAAAAAACCCCAAAAAACTTGTCAAGTATCCTCCCTTGATGTTGAGAAATAGCCTGCATCAGTGTTGAAAGAGAGAGAACGGGAACACGAGATAGGAAGGTGTGTGTTTGTATGTCAGGAAGAGGATGACTTTAAATTCTAAAGTGACCTCTACTTGACTTAACACTTTGAGATCCCAGATAGCTTCTTTTTTTTTTTTTTTTAAAGGAGAAAGGAGGTGATTTTGTCTTAAAATATGTTGAAACATGATACCAGTATGAACTTTTGCTGAATAGTTCACTTCCGTACAACCTCAGTTTTCAGAAATATGGCTTATTAATATAGAAAAGAAATACAGCACTATTACTCATTAGCTATGAAGAGGTTGACAATTTAATTGGCTAAGCTTACGGCTAATCAGCAGTGATCTCTGAATACTATATCCAGCTGTATCTCACTCTTATTTAGCATCAACATTAAAATGAGTAATTACGGTGACCACCCCAGACCAGTTTCACTTGTTTGTTGAAATAATAAAAAATTACTAATGAATTAAATAAATAAACACATGCATACAAACATAAAATATGTAATTGCATTTGATGTCCAGCAGTAGTCACTGTAGAGTTCAATGTTGTTTTCACTCAGTCACATGCACACACTCTCTCTTCTGTTCCCTCTCTCAATCTCTCACTTTCTTTCTTTTCCTTGCTTGGAATCTGTCTTCCAATGATGGTACAAATTCGAATTTGTGATTCTGGTACTTTCTGAACCAAAGTAAATCAAACCAGTTTTTAAACTAGAACTAAAAAATAAAACTAAAAAATAGAAAAAAATCTCTTTGCACAGCCAATTTTGTATTGAAACCAGCTGCTGGTGGATTGCAGTCACAACTCTGGCTAAGAAAGCACGTTTCTTTTAAGGCTGGAGCCTCAACAAGCAACATTTGAAATGCCTTGCTCAATTAAGTAAGTTAAGGATACCAGTGTGCATTGGTTAACCCTTTCTTATACATGAACACTCTCTTTGGTATCTTTAATTTAGTCTACTGAGCAAGGCACTTCACATGTTGCTTCTTCAGTTTTTAAACTAGTAACAAGAGTGCATGAACTTTGCCTTGTCATGCGGAAGCTGTTAAGTCAACACAGACCCCCTGCCAGCTGTGGAAGAGGGAAGTTATAGGTTGTGGTTCTTTTATGAAAATAATCTTCACTTCACTTTGACAGACACAAGTGCACCAGAGGAGACTATTTGCTGTCTGAAAGTAGTTTCACATACAACATGGACATATTTTTAGCATTTTACCGCAAACTTTCCATGATGACCGTGATCTGTTTTTATTTCTTTCTGTTCCTGATGTCCCTATCATTAGTGATAAGGCGGAATATGATGTTCTTGTGCTTGCACTGTCTACGTTTGTCCTGCGTGCCAGTGGCTATTTGTTTTAGATTAGCGCCCTGACACAATTGATGGTCTCACGCAGTGTGTGTGACCAATGCCATCTTCCGTCAACCTGGAACTGTATTTAGGATATTTTCTTGTTTAGTTAGAGCAGCTGATTGATCTTTGTGGGCAGCATGCTTTATCTCCAGGGGCGTAGCACCAAATTCTGGGCCCTGTGCAAAAGCAGTGGCCATGGGCCCCCCCTCACAGCCTGGTATACAATATCAGACTCTTCAAGGGCCCTCCCTCCTTTTTGGGGCCCTGGTAACTCAGTCCCCCTTTCCCCCCGCTACGACTCCCCTGTTTATCTCACTTGATGTTCTCCATCAGGGTATACTGTATTGTAAGAATTATAAACTCTGTTCCGGATGTTTCTAACCATCTCCATTAAAACTTTTGGAAACCTGTTTTTGCTGCCATGCTTTACAGCTGCTGCATATTTTTTTGCAATAATTAATAAATGCAATACTTTGAACACAAAAAAACTTCTTAAACTAAGTAATACACTTCTCTTAAGACACGTTACATCTTGGACATGAAAATATTACACTACTGCAGTGTTTCTCAAACTGTGGGGCGGGCCCCACTAGTGGGGCGCAGACACATGACAGGTGGGGCGCGAAACATCTCTTTGCAATCTACCAACCGTCACCACATGCCCCCCAAATTCACAGCTATTTGATAGATATGCACATATGACAGTCTACTGAGCTTTCCAATGGTGTTATTTGTTAGTTGCTGTAATGAGGGGTTTGAGAGAAATTTGGCTTTGAATTAGTAACATGAAAATTTAACATTGACAAAAAGTATTTCTCACAGAGATACATGTATGATATTGTGCGCAAATCGAGCCTTACAGGTGGGGCGCGAAAATTCTCTGCCTTCCAAAGTGGGGAATGACAGAAAAAGTTTGAGAACCACTGCACTACTGCAATAAAGGTGGTAGTGTAGTGGTTAAGGACTAGTGTGCTTGTAGTCTGGAAACCCTAAGTTTCTCTAGGGGAGACTGACCCTGAACTAATTGATAGTTGTAAGTTGTTGTAAGTTGTCAGTCACTTTGGATAACAAAATACTGTATGCTAAGGTGGTCAGGAAAAAAGGGAACTTAGGGCTGTAGCACAGAAGGCACGTGCAACAAGTATGCAAATGACCTCAAATATCTCACTCTGAGGTCATTATGCAGCAGGCTCTCAGCATCAGCTAATATTTGGTAATGCTTTCACAAGTGTTTGCCCCATAAGAAAATGGTTGGCACTACTTCCCCTGTGGTGTGTGGGGGAGGAAATGGTTAGTGGCTTGGAATCATTAAGTAACTTACTTTACACAAGGATGTGTGTGTGTGTGTGTGTGTGTGTGTGTGTGTGTGTGTGTGTGTGTGTGTGTGTGTGTGTGTGGGAGGGGGGTTATGCCATGCCACATTAATTCATGTTCAACTTAAGCATATGTATTTTATGTAAATAAAATGTACTGTAATAAGACCAAAGAGAAACATTGCAACAATGAATCCAAAACATGAATATTATAAAGTTGCAATACCGTAGCCATGCACTGGGGGCTGACTGCAAAAGCAAGTAAATTCCCATAGATCCCCATTTTCAAAAGTCGATTTTTCACCCTACTTTTAGGAACTCATTCTGAGAAATGATAAAACCTGTAGATAAATTGTGTTCCTTTACGTTTAGTGGGGCGGTGACATGCGTTGCTCAAGTGAGAAAGAGAAAAGAAAGGAGATTGTGAGATAAGATAATAGAATGTGGCTCAAGTGTGAAAGAAGACAGCAGAAAAGAGAACAAAAACATCAGCATGTATGGATTAAAAAGAGGAAGTAAGATCATCAGTGTGTTACATTGGGCAGAAAGTCTCTGAAGGTAGCAGAAAGGCCAGACAGAGTAAATTCTTCAACACTGAAGGACGACATTTGGATCTGCTGATTCTCTAGTTGATGTCAGGTAGGTCTTTGGACTTTTTTTGACCCCAATGGTGGCTTCCAGGCAGTGTTGCCCCCCAATTTAGAGTTAGGATGAGGGTTGAGGGGGTTAGGTTTAGAGTATGGGTTAAGGTAGTGCCTTTTAGGCTGTGCTGCCTGGAAGGTGCCGTTGGGGGCAAAAAAACCCACCATTGAGCATTTGTCAGGTATGGACCACGTCTCCAGTACTGCCTTATGAGTTACTGTTTTAGTCAGGCTACTGTATATTTACACTTGTGTTCGGATTGGAGGATGCTTGTTAATTCACCTCATTTTGGGACGTAATCTACTGTAAGTTACTGTAAGTTATATGTACTGTAAATTTAAGGAAGTGTCGTTGATCGTGTTGCACCACAGCTGTTGAAGCTGCAGCTGTTTGATGTTTCAGTTTCCAGTTGTTTATCCTGTTACCTTAACCTGATGGACTAAACACTTTCACTTTGCTACACTTAGGGCAAATATTAGTAGTCAAGATAGTCTCACAAGGCATACAGTAATTTTGTGGTTGATAGGCCCCTCGTTTGATGCATAATATTATTGGGTCTGCTGGCAATTTCAAGTTATCTGATGGATGCTAATGTTGGATGTAAAAATATGTTACCCCCTTTTTGTGATATGTATAGAAATAGCCAATGGTTTCAAAAATCGAACCTAATCAATCAGAAAAGAAAAACATTTTATAATAACTTTTCTGAAAAGTAACTTGATAGGGGTCCGTGTACTTTTTCGTTCATTCTTTATTCTATTTTGGAAGTCGCACGAGAAATGAATAAGGACTCGTTTATGGTGTTTTACGCTTGAATATCACTTATGAAATGGAAACAAGCGCCATGTTTTGATATCGTTTAGGAACTGAAAATGAAACGCTGAATCCTAGAAAAAAGAGAATAGCAATAAAGAAAAACATCCATCTGAATTGCGTCTTTGGTTTGTTAAGCACCCAGAATTCGGATGACTTGGAAGTAATTCTGGAAGTAGGTGGTTAAGTTTTTTGGTTTATTTGGAGGCAAATACCGACTTTGCAAGCATTGTTGCAGCAGTATTCCGGAACGTTGCTACACTTCAAAAGATGTGATTGATCTGTGATGAGTGTGCGAATAAAATTTTGTGATGCTCACAACCTCGTGAGATGGTTGCATATAGCAAGCAAGCGCCACAAGCAAGTGCATGCAAGCGCCACCACAATATTGAGTAGGACAGAGGACGGGAAGGGTAGACCAACTGTGATTGAGAAAGGATTTTGACAGCTCTGATTATCAGCATCTTCCATCAGCTTCCCTGCTCATCTCAAGCCTTTACCTGTGTATGTAGTCTACATGGACACATGGCTTCCCAACGATAATGCCCCAAATATATCAAAGAGAAATGTGCATTAAAAGTGCGTAAAACAGTGGTATGAAGAGCAAGTGCGCGCGCTTCAGCTCATTAGTGAACTTGCCAGCTAAAGAATAGCCTACACTATTATTTTTCTGTTATGTCTTTGGCTCCGGCTACGTCTGGAGCGTCTTTGCGTATGCCTCGTATGGTCGGCAGCTAACTTAGACCTTTTCTGGTGTGACTCTGCAAACTTTCCTTCCGGGTAAACGGAAGGGTTAGTCAAATGAATTTCAATAAATGAATAAACAAATACATTGAAAAACGATCAAAAATGTTGTAATTTCTTATAATACTATTATGGTATGAGACAAAACATGCAGAAAACCAAATACAGCCATTTCTGCGTATATGGCTTTGTACAAGACAAGAAGTTGCACCCTTTTTCCAATTTCATCTTTCATTCCAAAATAGAATAATGAATGAACGAAAAAGTACACGGACCGATAGGTCACTAGATAGGTCATCTTTTGATGAGTGAACTCTATATTTCTATTTTACACACTGAATGTTTCATGTGGCAGGACACTTGGCCAGTGATGACAGTTGCATACCACTCTTTGTGTGTCATTCTGATGCTGATGATTAAAGGTAAGATAATGTTCATATTTTTATCTTCATCCATGAATTAGTAACTCTCTTTCACACACACAAACACACAGTAGCCTATAAGTCTGGGGTGTGCAATTATTTTGGCCGAAGGGCCACATTGTCATTTAGATTTTCACTTACGGGCCGGGTGTTATCCATCAACCGGTTGATGCCGGTAAATTGGCAAGTCTCAAACCATAGCCTCACTTTCTGCAGAGGACATGTTAACATACAGGGTTAAAAGGGGGGATTTGTATATCATGACTACAACAAATTTCATAATTTAGGCCTACAATCTAAGTCTCCTTGGCTAAAAGATAAATTATTCTACTTTGGGAAGGCTCCACGGGCCGGATTAAATAGCTCAGCAGGCCGCATGTGGCCCCCGGGCATTAGTTTGCCCAGGCCTGCTATAAGTGAACACAAACTGAAAGAGAGCATTGAGCAACCTGTTGCTGCAGTGGCTGGTCAGCAATGGCACAAAAAATATAATCATGTAATCATGAACATGACTTGCAGAAAGAAAAAAAGTACAAGCATCTGGCACTATTATGGCCAATCATTCAGACTACCTAACCCACTGCGTTTGTAGACAGCATTGTTCTTGTGTAAACGCAAATTACAAGACACAGCTGATGAATTGTGGTTTGTTTTATGATCATTTACACACATTCCACTATTTCCATGCATGTTTTGTCATAAAACAAACGGTTGTGACTTGCAATTGGCATTTACATTATGTGCGGAAATTTTCTTCAAAACATTTTAATTTGTGAGTACTGAGTTCCCCCCCCCCCCCCCCCATTTGCTTTTGTTTGAATTCCCATTTTTGTTGTTGTGTGCCGCAGTTTCTATGGTGACTGTGTCTGCCTCAGAAAAGCCCTGTGTGTTCCCATTCCGCTATGGGAGCAAGATGTATGATGACTGCACTACAGATGGTCCTGGATCCAGTTTATGGTGTGGTATCACCTACAATTACGACGAGTGGCGATATTGTGACAGTGAGTACTATGACAGCACCAGTGAAAACCATTTTAGGCCATGGTGTTCCAGTACCTACAATGAAAGGAAATGTCGAGAAGGTGACAATGAGGGCTTATTGGACACAAAGTTACAGTTACAGTTGAGTTACAGTTACTGTGTAAAAAAGGTGTTTTCTAATTTTCTAAAAAAGTAAAAAAGATCAAATATCAGGCCTGCATTTACAGGGTGTCTGATGTGTGATTTGTGTAATCAGAATATGATCAGTATAGGCTACTCCACCTACTTTATTCCAATTATGCTTATTCAGAATATGACCTTTTCGGGTGGTATTCAGAATATTGTGTTTACATGGCACTATCATATTCAGGCTCTATCATATTCAGAATATGGCCATAATCCGAATAATATCAGAATATTGTCCATGTAAACGCAGTCAGTGCCCAGTGTTTATAGAGCACTAACACAAAGAAACATGATGTATGGATGCCAATTCATTTTTGATGATCTTGAGTTACAGTATCAGTGTAAAAAGACCAAATTTCAGGCCTGCATTTACAGGGTGTCTGATGTCTAATTTGTGTTTCAGGTGCAAGCAGATGGAGTGTGTCTTATTACCCATACAGAATCTGTGCTGTCATGGGTTCTTCAGTCCACATGTCCTGCTCATACACATATCCCTCTCATCTGACAGTGAAGAAAGTCTACTGGATAAACTCAGACAGTGGTGAAGCCCCTGATATCTCTCAGCTGTCTCAGTACAGAGACAGAGTAACAGCAAAATGTACGGATAGACACTGCTCTCTACGTATAAACTCAGTCAGATATTCAGATAGTGGAGATTATTACTGCAGGATTAAAACTAATGTTTGGAGGGAAACATGGCCCCAGACACCTGGAGTGAAAATTTCAGTCACAGGTAAAGACATGTTTTGGACATTATTGAGATCTAGAGTACAGAAACAGTCAGAACGTTGTTCCTTCTTTTCAGAGAGTTGGACTAATGTTCAATGTTAAAGAATGCAGTATTGTTTATTTTGTAATATAAATATACACATACTCACTCTGGCACACAGATATAATTTTTTCCCATTTTGACCTTTTCAGTTTAAACAAAATAAAATAAGTTGTTCTGTGAATGCATATCTGAAATATTAACATATTACGCCAAATTAGCTGTTTTTATAGATTTGCGGGCTTCATTTCCAGAAGTTCCAGTGAAAGTGATCACATGACTTGCCGCACTTAAAGGAGCAGGTCACTGACAGCCAAATTCTGATGCTCTTTCCCTGTTCTCAGCCCTGCAGGTTGTTTCATCTGGCAAAGCAGAAGTGAAGGAGGGAGATCATGTGACTCTCACCTGCAACATCAGCTGTCCTTCAGCTATAAGTCTTTCATTCATCTGGAGTAAAGATGGACGTCCTGTAGAGAAGAAGCAGATCATCAACAACAAGCTGCAGCTCCACCCAGTCAGCAGAGAGGATAGGGGCAACTACACCTGTGCTGTTGGAGGATATGAGGAATTTCCCTCTCCACCTGAGAGACTCCGTGTCAGATGTGAGTATGACAAAAAAGTAGCGTATTTAATAAGTGGGGAAAAATCCAGAGCCATGTCTTAATGAGATAATGAGAAAATGTGATATTTTGATACTAAGGGCAATCTTGAACCGGACATCGTGTTCATACCAAAATCAGAGCTTTTGGGAACCTCAAACTTGGTTCCCATCAGGCAACAAGTAAAACTTGGTTTTTCAAAGCAAATCGTGACGACATGAGTGAACGTCACCAGGGTTAAGTCGGGTCAAAGTGGAAAACAAATAAATCAAGGAAACATGAGCAGGGATAATGAGGGAAATCAAGTGAAAATGAGTTTGTGCAGTGATCGGTGGATGAGAGAAATATTTGCTTAATATTTGGAGACATTTCTAGCAGAAGTTAGACGTCACTAAAAGTAATATGGTAAACTGTCTGCTTTTGTGGCGAAGCAACGCCCTTTGTGGATAATTTGTCATGGGCTCACATTAATCTGGTGCGGGAACCAGCTTGAGGGGTCATCCCTATGCATTTTCTGTTCACATGTCTTTATGCGATAGATCCTCCACAGAATTTCAAGATACATACAAACTGGACAATCAGATAGATACTGGACATGCAATTAGAGGGGTCATCTCTATGTACTTTCTGTCTTTTTGGGCTAGATCCTCCACAGAATATGCAAATTCAAATCAGTCCATCTGGTGGAATAATCGAGGGAAATGAAGTGGCCCTGACCTGCATGAGTGAAGCTGACCCACCAGTACACACATACACCTGGATCAAGAAGAGTGGAGCTGTAGAACTGAAGTCAGGAGAGAAGAAGATACTCACCTTCAGCAAGATCCGCTCTGAGGACAGTGGAGACTATCAATGCCAAGCAATGAATGAGATCGGTCAAAATAATTCTTTATTTGTGACTGTTCAAGTGTTATGTAAGTTTCAAAGTTTTCTCAACACCTGTGTTTATTCGGCTTCTCCTTTTAGCACAACATTACCTGATCTGTTCCTTCTTTTCCCGTCTAGTTCCTCCAAAGAACACAAGAGTCTTCACTAGTCACTCAGGTGTGATAACCAAGGGCACCACAGTGACTCTGACCTGCAGCAGTGATGCCAACCCACCTGTGGAGAACTACACCTGGTTCAAGGGTGGACGAGCTCTCTCCCGTATTGAATCTGGGCAGAATCACAGCATCCCAAACATTACCTCTGAGGATGGAGGACAGTACTACTGTGAGGCCAGGAATGAAGTTGGAGCTGAGAAATCCACAACTGTATCAATCATTGTTGAAGGTATCTCAGATTGCACCTTAGTTTATCAATGTGACTAATTAATTTGAGACTCTGCTACTAACGTATAATGTTTCCTTTAAAGGACAGCTCCGGAGTGAATTCAAGCATAGCCCTTTTGAATAAGCATGCTAAATGAACCAGTTAGCGAGTGGAACATGATAATTTGGTACAGCCTAGACCGAACATGATCACAGAAGCGAACAAGCACTTTACACTGAATCAATAGAACCTCATTATTTGAAACAGAAAGTAAGATCTGAGGTGCTGTTGACTCATTGTAACGGCTTCGCGTTCACGTTAGGTCTATGCTGTTCGAAATTCTTTCATTCCATGTGAAATATATTGCTGATAGGAAAGGCTCGTACAACAGGGCTATGCTTATCTTACTCTGGAGCTACACTTTAATTATTGAATTGCAGGTGACCAGAGGCCTGTGACCACTGCTGTGGTTGCAATTTTAGCCTCAGTCTCGTTCTGTTTACTGGTGGCTTTGATCTCTGCTGGTGTCTGGATTAGGTGAGTGGACACAGAGATTAGGTTGGTGGTTTGGATTAGGAATACAAGTGATTGATCTGAGTCTGTTTCTTTTTTTTTATTCTGCCAGATACTGCATGAGAGGAAAACAGTCTCAAAGGCAAAATACTGATGTGAGTGCCAGATCTCGTGCCATCTCTCTCTCTCTCTCTCTCTCTCTCTCTATACAACTCTATATGGATATTAATATTTATGGGCCCTTTGCACATTCACTTTTTAAAAATGCTCAGTTATTTCTTGTTACATTGGCTGCATAACAATCACGATAAAAGAAAACACAAACTTGCATTTTGACTGTCTGTCAGACATTTAGCAAAGTCCACTCTGGTCATAGTCAAACAAAACTACTAATTTTAACAGTAGCCTTTAAATCATTAATTTAAAATGACATTAGCTGCTAAAATCGTAACGTGACAACCAGTGTTCTATCTCAGTGACTGTAGCCATTGTACTACTGTATGTAACTTGAAATCTAGGAGCCTTATAGAATTTCATGTGCATGAAATGAATTTTATAACAGTGTAGTCATTCTTTCAGGATCACGATGACGCCCAGTATTCCAACATCGGCTTCCAGAGTTCTGCTGGTCAGAGTGGAGCTGCTGGTCCCCCCAGTGCTGAGACTGCAGGAGGGGAAGAGGAAGAAGTCCAGTATGCCAGTATTCAGCCGAGGTCTTCAAGGGAGACAGGGGCAGCAGAGGCTGATGATGACCAGTATGCCAGTGTCCAGATAAACCCCTCTAGCCAGACTGCAGGAAGAGAAGATGAAGATGAAGAGGATGAGGATGATGATGATGATGATGATGTCCAGTACTCCAGTGTTCAGTTCAAGAAGAAGAAAAGTGACGCTCAGTCTTACAGGGCTGCTGATACATACACGTGGGTGGCTGCATTTTCTACTCATTTCACTTTAGATAGAGAATTGATTTTAGTACTGAAAGAATTATAGAGATTATACATTAAATTACTCATATACTTTTGGTAAAATATACAGTACTAGATTGACAGTGATAACTATGTGAAGTGAGCACAGGTATTATGATGGTGCTCTAAATTGCAGCATATAGTGTTCAAACTAATGTGGCAGTGCATTATTAGGCAAACTGGGTCAGTTGTGTCAGCTGTGTTCACAACGGTACATTTATTGTTGCAGTTCCACTCTTCAGCCAGAGGAGGAGCCCTCGGTGATCTACGCCAGTCTGCAGAACAGACATTGAACACTTGCAAAAGGAGAGACTGGAGCACACTGATGAAACTTGCAGTCTTTGATTTGTGCAAAACCGACCAACATTTCAACACTTCTGTGTCTTCCTGAGAGTCAAAACGTTTTGCACAAATATAAGACTGCAAGTTTCATCAGGGTGCTTCTGTCTTCTCCTTCCATAAGATTTTCAGTCCAAACGAGATCTGATACTGCAGGACGAAGATTGACACATGGAGTTCCCTATTTTTATGGGACATTGATTACTATGTGATGCTATTGAGTTCTAGGGTAGCCTACATCTGTGTGTTTAATCTGGTTTTTATGATCAGGAGTTCTAAGACGTTTATTAAAGTTTACTCAGAGAGAAGAAGAATGGTATGAGTGAGAGCCGTGTTGTAATGTTGCTGAGTGAGAGACGTGCGAGAGTTTTAATATTAGTGTTTTAGTTTATAGTAGTTGGGAGTTTGTTATTTTGGACACCTCCTACTGTCCTTGTGCCTAGGTTGTAAACCATATAGGCAATAAAAGATCCTGTTTTGGTGTTGGACATCTCAACCTCCGTCTCCGTGTCTATCCATCAAGCTACAGCGCTACACATGGAGTTCCCTATTTTTATGAGACATTGAACACTGTGTGATGCTATCGAGTCCTAGGGTAGCCTACATCTCAGTACTAAATTTCTCCATCCTCCTTAAATTTGTCCATCCTTTCCTCCGCCCTAGCCCCTACTTGAGTGGAGGAAACAAGGAACGCTTCAAGTTATCACTACAAAAGATACACCAGTGCTTCCTCACTTTTCGGACCTTTCTCCTCTCTCCTCCGTCCTTGTTCTTCTCTCCTGCTCTCAGCAAATAGAAAAATTTGCATCCCTGATGACGTTGAGCCACAATCGTTTTCCAGGGAACAAGGATGGAGGACTGTGGTATGAGGAAGCATATTTAAATCTCCCAACAGAATTTATGATTGGAATATTGTCTTTTATGATGATAGTTTTTTATGATGTTACATACAGATGTTGTATACTGCCTATATATATCTTCCAACAGAATGTATGATTGGAATATTGACTTTTATGATATTAGGTTTTTTATGATGTTACATATTCTGTTTATATTAGTGCTGTCAAACGATTAAAAAAATTTATCTGATTAATCACAAAATTTTGCAATGATTAATCGTGATTAATCACTTTTAATCGTAACTCATTTCCTCCAGTAAGAATTTGGATGCTAGGATATGTTGAATCCTTATTTTGACCTGTAAAGGCCCTGATACTAAATAGTTGGCTTTGTTCATCTCAGCTGGGCAATTCACACCTGTCCCCTACCCCCAAGGATTCCCCCAAACATGTTGTTGGACAGTCAGGAGTAGGCCCTAATCTTTGTATAGTTTGACTTGATAGCTGAACCATTTTCTATCTTAAATTGAACATAATACATGCCATGAAAGTGGAACCACCCATCAGGATTAATCTGAGTTATTTTTTTTAATCTGAGTTAAATTTCTCATATGTATGAACTGCCTTGTCATGACAATCTTGGCTACAGCCACGATTCACAGATGATGAGGTTGTAAAGAGGAAGTTGTTTTGTGTGTTTGTAGTCAGGAGGGAATTTGTGAAGATCGTGCACTTCTGGACAAGTTTTTGATTTTTGGCAGGGTGTTAGGTATAGGCCTAAGGATTTCAAAAATCAATGGATACAAGTTGGGATGACCCCCTAGTGGCTGGTATACATACAATCCAAAATGGCTGGTATGCATACAAGAAATGGCTGTATCTAGGTTTCTTTTGGTCTTAAATTATTGTATAATGTCATTTTTCTTCTTTGTTTGACACAAGGAATCCAATTCTGACATGTTCTTCCTATTTTAGGTAAAATTTTTTATATTAAATCTGTTATCATAGTCATCTTTAGCTAAGATAAACTGTCAATATCTGTGAAAGAGACACACAGAATTGGAGTTGTCGGATCATTATGACACCTTCTGAATGCATGAAAAGTTTTGTGATATTCTGTCCATGGGGGGCCATACAGTAAATTGATTTATGACATTTTACACCAGCTGGCCAGCAGGTGGCCGGATATTTTTCTGCAAATATTTTAATAACCATAGGGCCTAGGAGGGCCACATATTTTATATGATTGTCTACAGGGGCCGTGTAAACCTATCCTATGATCACCCATTCCATGTATAGCGCCACCAAGTTAAAAATGAAAACCCAAAGTAAGGTATTGTAATCGGTGTTTACAGGTATTATTGGCTGACATGGTCAAAACTGCACGAAATTGGAGGCCTCCCTGAAATGCGTCGGTTTGCTACTGGTCGATATCAGAAAAAGTTGTGCTGAAGCTTAAACCAATCACACCACTCTTTCCTCTGACGTATGTGACGTGAAGGGAACTGCTTGAGTAACAGGACTGAGTAACTGAGGACTGAGACTGCCATCAACACGCTTCTAACAAGGGCCGTTGAAGCTGCTCAAAGTTGATTGGTTCTCGATTAAGTAGATGAAGTTCCCGATCTTTCGGGGGCTCAGAAACCCTCTGTAGATTGTAGCTGGCCAGACCAGCGACAAACAACGCAGAAGGTGTTACCTCACTGGGAGGGCGGGCCAGTCTACCTGAAAGCAGGCAAGAAAATCAGCCATGGTCACCATGTTGCTTTGCAAGGTGAAATGAAATGGACCACGTAAAGGAGCATGGGTACCCCCAGGCTATCAAACCACAGGTCTATGGATTTATTCACAATTTATAGACCCAAGACCCAATTCATTCACAATTCAAGCCCCTCTATCCTTCCAAACTAGTGATGTCCTTGCTTTAATGGAATAGTCCACCTCTTTATGGTCCATCTTTCAGCTCTGTGCTATACCAGCGGCCAAGACTTTTGACAGGCTTAACTGTTGGTATTGGCTCATTGTTGACGTGGAACCTCTCATTAGCAAGCTGGCCTTTGACAATAGAGATGCTGCGGGATTTGCTGAGTTTGATCGCCATCCGTGCCCCTTGAATGTTTTTTTGGAGTTTATCCAGTAGGCGTTTGGTGCGTTCTTCAACCGCTTTCCTCCAACCACCCATCAGGATACCCGGATGATGAACTCCATTGCCATCGTAAATGCCAGTGGGGAGATGGTGCAGCTCACCATTATGCCAACCTTGAGGTGCTGGCAGGCAGTTGTGCTAGCCTGCACTGTGACATAAAACTGAAGGTCCTGAAAGTAGGCTTTGAGCAGCCTTGTGGGATTGCCAGACAGTGCCTCAAGTTCCTCTCCACTTCCGCTGCCTTGTTCCACTGTCTTCTCAGGCACCTTCTTTCCTTCACCAGCCTTTGAATCTCTCTTTGCCTTCTGGACTTGGAATGAGCTGGTTCCTTCAGTACCTTACGGCGCTCGCTTTTCACCCTAAATCTCTCTGCCCCATAGCTGCAGATGACTTCTCCAATCTTGTCCAGCTTCTTCTCTACACCACCTTGCAGCCCCTCCAGGAGATATATTGATGGTTCCACACTAATTTTTCTAACAAGATTTAGGTCAAAATATTTGAGGTTTTCGACCCTTTTTTTCCTAACTTGATGGATCTTGAGACACTTCTCTGATGTTATCTTTTTCCAGCCACAGATGCAGCAAATTCGTTGCTTGTGTCCTGCCAGAGCTGCTGCTGTTGTTTTCGTTGCAAGGTCCGTTACCATGTGGTCTGCCTATGAGTCCATCTTCCACCCCCACTCTTGCAGACTCCAGGGGTATTTTTCCTTTCAAACTTTTTGTAGCCATATTGGGTGGGACCGAGTCACTATCCAGTGACCAGCTCCTGCCAACATGCCAACACAAAACTTGGCATGCATTTTGACACACCTTATTTTGTGCAGTTTTGACCATGTCAGCCAGAGACACCTGTTTACACTGATTACAATACCTCCCATTTATAACCAGGTGGCACTATACATGGAATGGGTGATCATGGGTTTACATGGCCCCTGAAGTCAAGCACATAAAAATGTGGTCCCCCTAGGCCCTATGGTTCTCTAATTATTCGCAGAAAAATGTTCGGCCCCTGCTGGCCAGTTGGTGTAAAATGTCATAAAATGTCATAAATCAATTTACTGTATGTCCCCCCATGAGCAGAATATCACAAAACTTGCCATGCATATGGAAGGTGTCATAAGTAATAATTTTGTGTGACTTTTTCACAGATATTGACAGTTTATTTTAGCTAAACATGATATATTTAATATAATTAATATAAAATTATATCTAAAATGAGAAGAAGATATCCGAATTGGACTCCTTGTGTAAAACAAAGAAGAAAAATGACATTATACAACAATTTAAGACTAAAGGAAACCTAGATTTAGTCTTTTCTTTTTCCGTTGGGGGCCATTTTGGATTGTATGTATACCAGCCACTAGGGGGTCACCCAAACTTGTATCCATTGATTTTTGAAAACCTTAGACCTATATCTAACACCGAGCCAAAAATCAAAAACTTGTCCAGAAGTGCACGATCTTCATGATTTTCGACGAATTCCCTCCTGACTATTGGGTACAATTTGTCATTGTAGAGTCAGTTAAAATGAATAGACCTACATCACTAGAAGAGAATATACAAGGGATTTAACTGGATTCACACCTTCATTGAGTCTATGGAATTTAGATAGACCTACAAACACGATTGCTCACAAACTCTAATCCATCCTTTTCCCTAAATAATTGAACAAACACATAAAATACACAAATAAATAAATGGATGTGTACTTTTATTACCGTTTTAATGCAACTTCACTAAAGGCACGACAGATTTACTGTACATTTTACATTTATGCATTTAGCAGACGCTTTTATCCAAAGCGAAAGAGGATTAACAATTAAGCTACATAGTGCTAGAAAGAAATTATCACATGGTTCTTTAGAGTGAGGTACTGCTAGGACAAGAGGTGTTCTCTGAAGAGCTGGGTCTTCAAGAGTTTCTTGAATACAGAGAGGGACGCCCCTGCTCTGACTGTGCTCGGTAGGTCATTCCACCAGCGTGGAACAACACAAGAAAAGAGTCTGGATTGTCTTGTGCGAGGTGCTGGGACAGCCAGAAGGCGTTCCTTTGATATCCGGAGTTGGCGAAGAGTGACCTTTGCCTTTATCATGATACTCAGATAGGTAGGTGCAGATCCATTGAGTAATTGGTACGCCAGCAGTAGTGATTTGAATTTGATGCGTGCAGCCAGGGGTAACCAGTATAGTTCAATGATTCAATGATGTAGTTCAGAGGCGTCACATGTGCCCTTTTGGGCTGATTGAAAACCAAGCGTGCTGCTGCGTTCTGTAGTAATTAATGAAATACTTGAGCCATAAATAAGCACTGCCTGAACATACAGTGTTCTACTTTACTTCAAAGTGGAACTGAAGACCACAGCACGCACAACCGCAGTCATTTTATGCAAGCATTTATATAACTCAAATCCTGTCTCAGAACTCATCCTCCCATATTGTAATATCGCCATCACATAGACCTTATATGTGATAAATGCCTTGTCACAGTGTGCATGCTCTTTCCCAAGAGAAACCACTCCCATCTCTGTGGTCTGGGGAAGAGGAAGTTGTGTTGTCATCATGTAAATATTTATTTATTTACAACCTTACTGTTTTATAGGGCATGTATTCATGTGTGTGTGTGAGGCCATGGTGATATACCGCATGAAACTACACGCCAGAGGAGATGTGTGCAACTCATTGTGCACTTGCAGTAGACCGTGGGATGCACTGGTAGAGGCTTAGTAATCATTAAATGAACTAATTAATCAATTATAATTAATCACTGTAAGTCCTGAACCATACCTTTCATAGCATAACTTAACCATGGGCTAATGAGAATCTGGGAGCTTTCTGGAGAGAGGAGAACTCAATTACACTCAGATAGGAAGTGACATGTGAAAAGAGGACATATCAAGATCGATAGAGGGAGAAAGAGAGGAAGTAAAGTCTCTGTAAATGACATACAGTAGTGGGACATGGTGAGAACAGCTCTTCTCACGGCCCTTCTGGTTCTCAGCATATAGGTAAGAGCACGTCTTCTAACGATGCATTGAAAACAGAGATGTATACAAGTAAAAATACATCATAACAGCACAGAATGTCTTGGGAGAATCTACTATATTTATTGTACAATTCATACTGAAGTTTTGTTTAGGCTTAGTACACTTGAGCAAAAATAACAAAAAGTTCCACTCTATTTATTGTACAATTTGTGTGACTACTATAACCTGGTGTTGTATTAACAACATTCTTATAAATCATGAGACAAAGCCAAATAACTTTTAAAACATTGTACTCAGGCACGGCGCCAGGATTTTAGTTTTGGATGGGCCAGACCAATCATGGGTGAGCACGGCAGAGTTCTTGCTCTGTGATTAAAGAATGTGTTTTTACGCGCATTTACAGTCTTATAACACCATTAGTGCACCGCAATTATGCACTGCAAGATTGACTTTACCTGAGCTGTTTGTCACACGCAACGCAATTGAAGTTCCTTGGTGATTAACCATTGATACATTAGGAATAGTGTAAGCATTTGTTTGTAAGGACTCACCACATGTCAATATTTGTTGCGCACTGAGAACCATTGATGCTATAGCCTAACTGTGAGTTTCTCACTGGTGATATTTATAAAATATTCGAGACAGATCCAAGAGAAACCTAAATGCACTGGGCTAAATTTACCATGTAGGCCTATAGCCTGTTCTACTGTTGGATGCGAAAGTTACTTCACTGTTGGATAAAAACGATGTAACCTATTCTAGCTCATCAGTGAAACCTCCTTGCGCTGTATCCAGCCTATATGAGATTTTGTGCCCAATGTAGAATGAACGGTGGTAGATGATGTCTGCATCATACATGTTGTGGTATAATATTTGTATTTAATTAGGCATTGTCTTTGGGTCTGTCTAGTCCAAATGCTGACATTACACGCAATTCCAATTGAAAAAAAGGCAAAGGTAGGAATTTGGCTTAATTGTGTTTGTTTATTCATGCAAACAAAACTAATCTACCGGTATTCCATCTAAACAATAAGCGTCTTTATGCACATTCAACAGCCTATTAGTTTTGCATTTACAACAACAACAACAAAAGGTTATTACCTCCGCCAAGGAGGTTATGTTTTCGGTCTCGTTGGTTTGTCTGTTTGTCAGCAGGATAACTCGAAAAGTACTGCACGGATTTGGATGAAATTTTCGGACAATGTGTATATTGGGACAAGCAAGAGCTGATTAAATTTGAGTGGCGATTGGTGATCCTGAACATGATCTGGAATGTATATTGTGTTTGTGACCACATTGCCTTGGCGGAGGTCTGCACTCTCTGAGCGCTTTTCTAGTTTTAAGTATGCGGTCCTAACCTTTGCCTGCATTGCCCTGGCCATATCCATTTGGGAAGCCACAATAACGTTCGCAATAGTGGCAAGACGCACAATTTCTCAAATTCTCGGATTTTCTCCTCAACATAGGCTGGGCTCAATGTTGAGCTTGCTAACCTACAGTCAATGAGCACAAAGCCTGGTCGAAAATCCCTTCGTTTTTAGGGCCACTATTGAGGATACCAGTAACTATTTTCTTTGGGAGAGCGAATGGTTAAACCATTGGTTACCAAAACACCAAATAAAATTACGTGCAAGAAATGAAGGAAAGGAATGAAAGTAATGAATGATGAATATTAAATAATATTGCTCTCACAATTTCATATAATGAGCAAGGCATTTTTATAATGCTGCCACGGCTCATATATTTCCACAATAATAAAGGTTATCCCGTGTCATTTGCCTGTCGGCCTAGGCACTAGACCACCTGTAGCCTACAAAGGCCTCACCGTTGTAGGTAGCGAGGGCTGTGCTCAACAGGGGCTTCTCCAATTTCCAACTAAATTTTTAGGGCGCACCTGGTCGAAAATGGGCGGGCCTAGGACCGTCAGGCCCACCCATAACGCCGTGCCTGATCGTACTGGTATGTGGGTGGTTCCATTCCAAATAGTGTCTATCTGTGTTGGTGCCACACAGTACACAGACAGAACACAATGGAGAACTGTGACAACTGCATATTTGCATATTGACATATTATTAAGTTGCATGACCATAAGTCAGTCAAAACTCACACTAACATTCTGTTAGGAAAAAAATATAACAAGAAGTAAAATGTATTTTTTACTCTATGTACTGTAGGTCCTGATTATATTACATGAAGCAGAACACTTGACCAGTGATGATGGTTGCATTCCACACTTCCCTTGTCGTCGTTTTGATGGTGATTAAAGGTAAATGGCCAGAAACGCACACTTGTTAACAGTAACTAAATGAGATGAGATAGGTCCCATTCAAAATCAATTAAAAAAAAAAAAAAACATCAGACTGTAGTTGAGAACATCACTGGAAAGAGCACTGACTAAAAAAACGCTTTTGAGTTAAAATGACAGATTTGGCAGATGGGGAAAATAAAGGACCGTACAAAAAGAAGAAAAAGTGGCTAGATCATGGGCTGTTTAGATCATGATATGCACATGAGCACACTTTCTGTGGTGTAACAATTCTGTATTCTGTTCATTTTCATTTATTTGTTTATTTATTTATTTTTGCATTTGTTTCCAGTCACTCACCTGTATTGTATGTCATCTTGAACCTTGCAGTTTCAATGGTGACCATGGAAACAGATCCAGGGATGCCCTGTACGTTCCCATTCCGCTATGGGGGAAAGGAGTACACAGACTGCACTATGAAAGGCCATGACCGTCTATGGTGTTCCATGACCTTCAAATGGAAATGGAGATGGCGGAACTGTGATAGTGAGTACAATGGATCAGGCTGACATAGCCCCACCATAATATTGCTGTTCATCTGTATTCATGGTCTGGAGGTTCTTTAAGCTGACGTGATGTAAACACGCCCCAGAAGACCATCCCCAGACCATGATACGTATGAACATCCGTATTATGCGCGGACTATGTCAGGCTAACAATGTGTAAGGATGTTGCGAGGAAGGAAAAGAAACACTACAGGAGGACCTGTGGCCTATTCTCGCTATGCATGTTCTGTATTTCCAGTGCTATGCTGAGAGATAGTTGCAACTAGTAACATTGACCATATCTGACTCCATTAATATAGTTGATTAGACACATGAATTATAGAGGGGTATTTATCGTTACTCACTAACAATTTAAATCTCACCATGCCAAATGTCTCGCTTACCAATAATGGACTAAGTCTGAGTGCGGTGCCTGCTCTATAGACAAAGACCTAATGACTATCAAATATAGTCCTGAGCACACAGTGGATTGTCCTACTTGCGTGTCGGCTTGAACGTCTATTAGTTAAATGTCAAAGTACAGTATAACAGTTGCAGTCATATTGCGGCTACACCATCCCTTACAGAACCATGGCCGTAGCTACAATAGAGGACACCGAGGTCCGGACCTCGGTAATTTTTTCGAGCCGAAAATAAGTTAAACATTCTTCAGACGCGCCAATTAATTAGGCTAATCCTTTTGCGCGCGTTAGTGCCGCAAAACGTATCTCCGGTTTTGCTTCATTGTCTTTCGGAAGCTTTATATGGACATGATACCTCTTACAATCGAGGTATTTGGTATCAAATTAAACTAGACAACCAGATCTATCCATTGGCATCATTAGTAACGTACTTGCTAGCGAATGAGAGGGTTTAATTTCAGTGTAAAGATCGCCTATATGTAGGCAAGGTATGTCTTTATTGTTAAAGGCTGAACTTGCTCATCACACATTATAATATAAACCTATAATTTGCAGAGATAAGTTTTCAAGTTTTCAATCTCATTGAAACCGGTGAAATGTACACAATTTTTAAAACTGTAATCTGTGGTGAGAGCACATTATTGTAGACTAAATGATTGGAGCACTTAAATTACATCCACTGGACACAACTCATTCACTGAAGTAAAATATATTTTTCTCCAAACACAATCAGTGGCAGGTTACACTGTTGTCACAAAATCATAAATAGCCTAAAGAATTCTGTGCTAAAAAGATACAGCTGCATATTCAGCATTGCTCAGTTATGTAGCCAGGGCCGGTTCTAGCCTTTTTGGTGCCCTAGGCCAGAGTTGAGTGTTGCCCCCCCCCCCCCCCCCCTTCTAAAAATATAAGAGAAAAACTGAAGAAAAATGGTAAGTAATGTATTGTGATGCCCCCCTGATATTTGGTGCCCTAGGCGACCGCCTCATTTGTCTATGCCTAGAACCAGCCCTGTATGTAGCCTATTAGGAGGGAAGGAGGAGCTGTGTCTCATTGACTTTCAGTGGGTGTAATTTCTGTGTTTCCATCAGAAAAAAGTCTATCATGATGTGCTCCCACCATTGCATTTTTAAGAATTGTGTTCATTTCACATATTGCTGTGAGATCACTCTGAAGTTTTCTATCACCCAATTTCAGAAATGGAGCACCCTCATTTTAGGTGGTGATGAAGTCTCACACAACTGGAGGGACAATGCAAAGGGAGAGGGGGTTTGGTGTGTCTCAGACCTTTCCCTTTACTGTGGCAGCTATGCATATAATAGCGTATCTAGTACAATAAGTGAGTTTAGCAAAGTCAGTATGAGCAGGGGAAGTTCAAAGATTAGTTCAAACACTATTTCTTAAAAAAAAAAAAAACAATTTTTAAAAATTTTCGACGCGCTTCACGCGCATCTAGGACCTCGGTAATTGCAAAATGCTGGCTACGGCCATGTACAGAACTACGTCTCCTAGTAATCAGTTCAGCTTAGACCGATGTGGATCAGATTGTAATTTATTATCCAAAGATAACTTGAATTCAGTTACAGGTAGAAAAGCAACTAAGTGAGTAACATAAAAACATTAACATTAACAGTCAGAGAATAAACACAGCCTGTCTGTTACGATTCAGGAGCGGACCCAAGTGCAGACTAGCCTTCAAAACGTAGATTTATTGAAAAAATAAAATGGAAACAAGGCAGGGAAACATAGATACAGACGGCAAGTCCGGACACACCTACAAAATCAGCTCCTCGTGTCCCCCATGGGGGAAAACAAACCCTAAATCAGTGAGGAAGTCAATGGGATGCTAAGCTAGAAGTTACATGAGCACCATCTACAAGGAGCCTGACACATTTTTGATGGCAATGCCTGAAAGTAGTAATGATGGTCGGATGATCAGATGTGAATTCTGAACTTGACACCCCTCCAAACGCAATACTGATGACAATTTAGATGATGTTTGTTAGCTTCATTAGCTTGCTAACTAGCCAACTTCACTGATCACCACAGTAAATGTAGCTAACTTTAGCTTGCTTAACTGAGCTAATCAGACTTGTGATTGAAAGTATAGCTTTATTTATATATATTTATATAGCTTCACTTTTGACAGGAGCAGAGACAGCTCATGACAATTCTGTTTGTGTAACTGCAATTAGCAAATGATGGAAAAATTATTTTAGTCTAAACTCAAGCAGGCAAACAGGTCATGATTAGACAAAACATCTAATATGGACTTTGTTCAATTTTACTAAGCAATCTTTTATTGTTAAGCAATTTTCTCTACCTTGTCCATTCACCATAATGTTAAATTGGCCTCTGTAGAGGAGAATTGTGTATAAACTTGAGATTTGCAATGGCCTTACTCTGACCACGTAGCTACCATGCTATTTCCATAAACAGTGTCTTAGCCCAACTCCACAAAGTCCACTTGAAACGTTGTTTAAAAATAAAAAGATCTCCGGTTTATTTTCCTTGTTTCAGAAGTTACAAAAATGAAAATAAGATGACTAATACACTTGTTCTAAGTTAGCATATTGGCAGCAGTAGCCAGCCAGTCAGGTAAGAAAACCCTATGCTTCCACAGCTCTCAAGCTCCAAATCAATTAAGCATATTCAAAACTCAACGTACAGTTGTAGCTGGCGTAAACCTGCTCTTAAAGCGGCAGTACCTAATTTACCAAAGGTAACATAAATCACATCACATATGAATATTAGTATGCTTTTAACATTTTAAACTATCACATTAACCTGTAAATGAAATATTTATCTTTTTAACTAACCATTTTAATCACATTAATTATTAGACACTATGAATTGTACTTTGGCCTCTACAGCCTCTGTTATCCCCCACGCTGACTCCAACCTCGCATTTTGGGGGCGTTATCCGTACTTGCCGTCTGTATCTATACAGGTACTCACGGCGAAACTCTAGGCAAACAGAACAGAACAGAACTCTGGGGTTACACAGACTAAATACACAAACCAGTGAACAAATCAACCAATGCAATGACAGACACAAACGAGGTAACAGGACAAATCAAATCAAGGAACAACCATTGAACAGAGACAAGCAGACACAGGTGGGAACAATAAGGGTAACAAACCAAAGCACATGGAATGGGGGAAACAGGAACAAAGACATCACATGACAGACAGGGATCACATGACAAACTAGGAAGTTGACACAAGCAGGAGAGAAACCAGGAAATACACAGGGGGCGTGGACACGAGGTAAACACAAGCACATGGTAAACAGGGGAACAGACAGGTAGACAAGCACAAGGTCAACAGAAGAATCGACAGGTAGAAACGTAAAAACAATGGAGAAAGTAAATCAAAGCAAAAACAAGACTAGAACAGAACCAAAACCCTGACAGTCTGGCCTAAGAGAGGAATGGCTACCTCCAACAGCAAGCAGCTCTGTTCTGTTACAGAGAGTCTCCAAGAGCATATTCTCACCTTGGCTTAAATACCCATGCTTTCCCTTGTGTTGTTCTTACTCATAAAAGACAATGCCAAATGGTCGATGCAGAGATGGGGAAAGCTATCCTGAAAAGACCAGGAATCCTAGATTCCTGATAATATTAGGACTAAGCTATTTCTTGATGAGACTGAGAACATTAAATAATTTAGACTTAGACCATCAAAATGAGACCAAACATGACACACATTACATTATGTAAATTCATACAGCAATTATATACATTGTCCCTTTGCCTTCAGAGTGACTTTCCCGTGAGAAAGCAGAGGGTGAAACTGTGGGGGACAGGTAGTGAAGATAAGACACAGTGGGAGATAGGAATGCAGAGACAGTGTGGCTTCTCCAAATAAGGGGGATGGTACTCAGCTCATGTATATGGCAGAACCATCTGCCTTACAAATGTATCCCCAGTAGCATGATTTGTACATGTATGATGAGTTTGAGTTACGGACAGATAAATGTACATTAACTAGGTCAGATGCACATTTGTCAGCGAAAAAAATGTTTGATGTTTTACTGGCATCTAAAAACCAAAGATCAAGTTTTAAACCTGGATGTACAGGAGTCTGATGTTTGTTTTGTGTTTCAGGTGAAAGCAGTTGGAGTGTGTCTTACTCCCCACAGAGTATGTGTGCTTTAGAGGGATCTACAGTGGACATGTCCTGCTCTTACACCTATCCAAATCATCTGACAGTGAAGGAAGCGTACTGGATTAATATCCCCAGTGGTCCAGCTACTGATATCTCTCAGCTGTCTCAGTATAGTGGCAGAGTTAGGGTGAACCGTGTAGATAAATACTGTTCTCTACATATAAATTCAGTTAAACATTCTGATAGCAGAGATTATTACTGCAGGATTACTACTAACGTTGAGAGGGAAACATGGAGCGGGACACCTGGAGTGAAAATTTCAGTCACAGGTAAAGACATTTTTCATTCCATTCACTCCTCAGTGTAAAGATTTCCATTCTGCAACACCTCAGCACAGCAGGATATTCATTTGTATCTACTATATTATCACGATTTACATTACTGTAAAAAAAAAAAAAAGTAGACTATTTTGTTAATCCACAATGCTCACTCACATATTTATTGCACAACCACAATCAAACACACACTTGAACACTTACAACATTATATTTCAGTGAATATTTTGTTCACACTGATAACCACTGCAAAACTATCAAACTAAATGTTTGTTTGAGTTGGGGTCATTCCGTCTTAATTCACCCAAATTCTGGTAAATTTCCTGCTTGACCATCTCCGAATTTCCTGAAAAAAACATTACCATTTTTAATAGTAAGAATCCAAAATCAGAGAACCAAAGTAACTTTCATGCAATGTTCCCTCACCCAATAGTTAACCTTCCCGGAACGGTCCCAGAACCAAAAAACGTTACTGGGGATGTCTTTGTGTTTTTGCGTTAACATACATTCTGACCCCTCATTGTACAGTTTTCCATTCTGCTACACCTCAGCGAAGATAATTTGAAGACGATTCATATGAAAATTAACAATACAGATGGATCAGCACAGCGATTGACATATGCATAACATCTTGCTATTTTAATGCATATCTAGATGTTAGTTTTGTGATAAATGCACAAAAACTTTTACTCTTTTCCATTAGCAGCAGCATGATTGTCTTAAATAAACAGCTTCAGTCAAGCCTATGTAAATGTAAATGACTGATGTTTCACTGTTACTGTGTCATAAACTTGAAGTTTTCATCTGAAAGTGGCCAAGTGAGAAAAGGTGATAATGTGATGCTTTTAATACCCTTATTATAGATATACGGGTTGGTTTATCTCCATTGAAAAGAGAAGTAGAGGAAGGAGATCATATGACTCTCACCTGCAAGACTACCTGCACTCCAACTGCCAATCCTTCATTCATCTGGAGTAAAGATGGACATCCTGTAGAGAAGAAGCAGATCATCAACAACCAGCTGCAACTCCACCCAGTCAGCAGAGAGGATGGGGGCAGCTACACCTGTGCTGTTAGAGGACACGAGCATCTCCCATCTCCACCTGAGAGACTTATTGTCATGTGTGAGTATGACAAAACAGTGTGTGTGTTTGTTTGTGAGTGTGTGTGTGTGTGTGTGTGTGTGTGTGTGTGTGTGTGTGTGTGTGTGTGTGTGTGTGTATGTGTGTGTGGGGGTGATGATTGTTTAGTAAATACATTTTCCATTTGCATTTTGGTGCGACATAGATCCCCCTGAAAGCATACACATTCAAGTCAGTCTACAGAAAATAATTGCGGGCAACACAGTGACTCTGACCTGCTTGAGTGAAGCTGCTCCACCAGTACACACATACACCTGGATCAAGAAGAGTGGAGCTGTAGAACTGAAGTCAGGAGAGGAGAACACACTCATCTTCAGCAAGATCCGTTCTGAGGACAGTGGAGAGTATCTCTGTCAAGTAGCCAATACGATTGACCAACAGGACTCTCCTTCTGTGACCCTCAAGGTTCTATGTGAGTTTCATACACATTGTCAACATGAACAAAATATATTTGTTGACTGGTTTCACTTTTATTTCCTCAGTTGAAGATTACCTGCACCTTCTTATCCATTTAGATCCCCCAAAGAACACCACAGTCTTCTCTAGTCATTCCGGTGTGATAATCCAGGGCACTTCAGTGAATCTTACCTGCAGCAGTGATGCCAACCCACCTGTGGAGAACTACACCTGGTTTAAGGGTAAACAAGCTCTCACCAAATCTGGGCAGAATCGCAGCATCACTAACATCAAATCTGAGGATGGAGGACAGTACTACTGTGAGGCAAGGAATGAAATTGGAGTTGAGAAATCTACAGCTATATCAGTGATAGTAGAAGGTATCTCGGATTGCACCTTCGTTTCTCGTTTGTGACTAATTAACTTGAGATTCTCCTCCTCACTTGATTTATATTTCTGTAATTTCAGTTGAAGGTGACCCAAGTCCTGTGACCACTACTGCTTTGGTCCCAGTTATAGCCTCAGTTTCATTATTATTTCTAGTTTTGGCTTTGGTCTGTGCTGGTATCTGGATTTGGTGAGTGGACTCAGAGATTAGTATTGTGGTTACGTTTTGGGGTTTACAGAATGTTACTTATTCTGAACTTTTTTCAACAGCTATCACAGGAAAGGAAAACAGTCTCGAAAGGACAATATTGATGTAAGTTCCTGGCAGTAATACTAAATGACTCAATCATCTTAACATTCACTAAATTCTATTTAGATCAATCAAAGATTGTACTCTTTCTTCCAGTATAAGGATGATGCCCAGTACTCCAACATAAGCTTCCAGAGGTCTGCTGGTCAGAGTGGAGCTGTTGGTCACCCCAGTGCTGGGGCTGCAGGAGGAGAGAATGATAGTGTCCAGTATGCCAATGTCCAGCCCAAGTCTTTAAGGGAGACGGGAGCAGCTCAGGGGGATGATGCCCAATATGCCACTGTCCAGCCAAAGTCTTCAATGGAGAGAGGGTCAGTTCAGGTGGATGATGCCCAGTATGCCAGTGTCCAGTTAAGCTACTCCAGACAGGCTGGAGGAGCAGCTATGCAGGATGATGTCCAGTACTGCAGTGTCCAGTTCAAGAAAGGAGGCACTCAGTCTCACAACGCTGCTGCATGGTGGGTAGCAACTCTACATTTACACTCGTTTCACTAATGTACTGCATTTAGAGGAGAAATTTAAATTGATTGACCACTGTGACAGGTGAGAGAGACGTTGATTGCTGAAAAAAATGATGATTTTTGTGTTGCAGTTCCACTTTTCAGCCAGAGGAGGAGCCCTCAGTGACCTATGCTAGTGTACAACACAAAGCTTGAACTCTATTTGATACAAACTGTTTCCCAAAAACATAGTGGCTAACCAGTTAGCAACTTAGTCAGTTGGCAATGGGGAAAATGCATTGCAACCAACAAAGTTGCTAACTTAGTTAGCTATTATAGGCCTACTTTTGGGAAGGACCCCTGCTTAGCTCATTGGGGATCATAAAATGGATGAATGTTGATGTTGAATGTTGAAAATTGATAATTGAGCTTAAAACAGAATATGTTAAACATTGTGTATCCAATTATTACAAGTCATGCAAATATATTTTTACAAGTCTAGTTACAACCAAAATACTTGATTTTAACTAAATGGCGCCCTCTTTGGATGTTGTACTGCCATTGATTTCCCAATCACAGTATGACATTGTGGAAAAAAATGCAATTCAAAGGTAATACAAAGTGAATGTAAAAATGGCCCTTGACCCATTTCATGATTGAACTGGGTGGTGCTGCAAATAACTATTTTTACACAGCATTTCATACCAAATGTATAGAACGCCCAAAAAACATGAACGTTTACATACATTGTAATGTGGTGACAACAACTTGATATGCTGTATGTATATTATTTCAATGGGCTGTGATAATGTATTTTGAATTGTGTATTCACTTTTGCCCTAATAAAACATATTTATTATCGCCAATTCTCTCTCTCTCGCTGTCTTTTCATGCAATGTTGTTTTCTGTCTGTCTCTCTCCCGCTACATGCCTTCAAAAGTGACTTATGACTATAGACTGTAGGCCACTATTCAGCATCATCACACACCAGGCTGTACCTTACAGTGAAATGAAAACTAGCTGGCCTAATTTATAATTCAGAGAGATGCAATTACATTTTATGTCCTGCAGGGGCAGGACAACTGGACTAAAACAACTGGATCCTCGATAGCAGGACTATTCAAACAGAGGCCCAATCGCCACATACAGCCCAGATGCTACCTCCAAGTGGCTCAGACGATGTTCCAGTCAAAAAGCTCCAAATAGTCTCTCAGAAACATATTGCAATACACATGAAACTTTGACACGCCCTCCACCCCGAAATCATTTAGATAAGCCTTCCAATTTATGCACAGCTAAAGATAACAAGACAGTTTACTTTATTATCTACGTTTATGCCAAGGTCAAAAAAGTGTTACCTCTTTTGTAATTTTCATTTTGAACTTTTAGAGAGGAGCAAAAAATAAACATTGTTTCTGAATTTGAGTTTGGACTGTTACGGTCAGACCCTGTTTAGACAATCATGACTCAAGAATTTAGAAAAGAGAACACATACATGAAGGAGAAAAAAGTGAGAGAACTAACAAGTTAGAGCACACAAATTACTGAAAAAAAGTGTGAAAGGGAAGGAAGATCAGTGTTAAATTTGACTCTGAACGAAGCTTTGAACACACCATAGTAGAGAAGCAAAGAGAAGACCGATGTACAAAACTGAAATAAGTCTCTTTAAACTCTCAACTTATCTCCTTTGTATAATAAAAAATATTTAATAAGTATTTGCATTCTCTTGAAATATTAGAGTTTATTGCAAGGAAATTTTAGGAAAAGACAGAGTATTTTTTTTGGAAAAGTGGCAATGAATTGAAAGAGCTAATACCCTTCGGAAATGAATTATCCAGCAAAAATAGGCTGTTTAAATACAGGCTAAATGCTTTTTTGAGTAATAAATCAATCAATCTATCTATCAATCTTTGATGGGGTCAGACAGAGTGGGGTTCATACATGTAACTTTCCAGTTGCCGAACTACACCTGCGGCACCATTGCTCCACTTTGGAATCAACGAAGATAGATGCTCAATAAGATGGCAAAATGGCTTCCTGGAAGTAGGAAGAGCAGAACGCATTCCCAAGGGGAAGTAGTATCAGTGTGAAAGAGTGTGAAAAGAGAACACACTAGGAGAAAGAGTAGACAGAGAGAGAGAGAGGGAGAGTGAGTGAGCAAGAGAAAGAGGAAGGAAGGTCGTTGTTACAGTAAATTAGACTGAGACTCTGAACTCAGCACAGTGTAGTAGAGGGACACAGAGAAAACAGTGGCTCTAAAGAACTCTTCTGATTACAAAAAGGTAAAGACTTTGTCTTCTATTACTAACTGAAATACAATATGTAGTTTGAATGGGCATAAGAGTTTTACAGGGTGAATGACAGTGTCAGGACTGCTTTCATTTGTTATGTATAGAGTTACATCAGACTGACATAACAATGTCTACGAAAAAAAAAAAAAACTTTAAATGTGATAGCAGAGTAAAGTAGCATAGAAATACATTTGACAAGCATCAAAATTAGCACACAAATGTAAACAAACATACTCATTTACTCACTTTCTATACACTTGTTGAGGCTTTTTAGATGTCATCACAAATTTCAAACGCCTCAGTGCCAGAGGTCATGAAGTGCTGATGAGTTAACTAGACCACATAAGTTGCTAGGCAACATGACCTCAAGTGTTAACCTCACAAGAGAGCATTAGCTTCAAGTTGTGCAATAAATACAGAAGTTCTGTCTGTGTTTATGGCTGTTCAAAATGGACAAAAGGCAAAATCTCTCTCATTTTCTTACTGTCTTTTAAACATAGCCTACTGTATTGACAATCTTTCATTCTGCAGAATACTCAGTCAGACATGCTTGTTGCATCCAACACGCCTGTGGTCATTCTGATGATGATAAAAGGTAAGGACTCTAAAATTACTCACAAATGTGAATGCATATGTCCCCTTGTGGATTATGTGGACTCATTTATGGTTTTCTACAGAACTCTCTTTCACCCTAAAGTACTTTTTTTTTTATATCACTGACAATGTAATCCCACCATAAACTTTGTGGCTTTAAGGGAGTTTCTAAGGGATTTAAGGGGAGTTTCTAAATGTTGGTATCAGGGCCGGTTCTAGAGGGGTAGCAACGGTAGCAATTGCACTCGGGACCGGTGTGGAAAGGGGCCCCAAAAAATAACATGCATACAGCTCTAAGGTAAGCCTAGTTACTTTTTTTAAGGGAGCCCGCCGTGGCTGCAAGCTTTCAGATGTACTTTTAAGGCAGCCCGTCTTTTGCGCGATGTTGCACCCGATGTTGCCCAGATTAGGTCAGAACCGGCCCTGGTTGGCATTCTATCACAACTAATCCATGACATCAACAAGGCAACAACAAGGCAACCAAGTTCCAGAACTGATTATTGTTACTCATGTAATTTTGAGCTCTACATGAGTTCAGTAGCATTGACAATCAGTTCTACACAAGTTCAGTAGCATTGACCGGCAGCTGCAAGTTCAGTCGCACTGCCCAGCAGTAAAGGTTACTTTCAATTTTGAGGCCAGAAAATGAGTGCGAATTGGGATGTGTTCAAAAAATATCAGGAAAAGTCAAGTAGCAACTGGGTGACTAGGACGAAAGTAGCACAGACAACAGTTATCCAATATTTTTGAGCTTTATGCCTCTGACAACCTAGCAACTTTCATGGTTGCAGTGTTGTAGTCTATTGCCATCAGTCAGAGTATTTAACTGGTCATTGTTCAAGTTCCATTGATTTATCTGTGGCGGCCACAAAACTGTAACAAATTAAATCTAAAAAAACATTTGAGTGCAGTTGTCTGTGGTTTTGTAGCTGTATTGTAAGCGGGAAAAGCTGTCATCCTGAATAGTGATTCGCAGACGCAGTGTTACCTGCATCAAGAAACAGGTGGGAAGAGGGCGGGATTTAAGTAAATGAAATGTTTGTGTGAAGTGTTGTTATTTTACAGTATGTAAAATAAGATTAACTTTTATTGCTTCTATAGAGAGAAATTTGTCTTGGGCATTGAGAGTGTGACTACATTAATTTACAAGCTGTATACTGACAGACAGACAAGAAACATGTAAACACGGATATACAGTAGACCAGCTCACCCAAATATCAGCCCACCCAACACAACCATCCAGCCACACCCCACAACTAACACAAACCTATAGACTCTGGCTGATGGGGTGGCCATTCATTTTGTATAACCGGCAACCTGTAACGTTTTATTGTTAAAAAGTTTCACTACCATTCTATATCAATACTTCTTAGAATGATAACTATAACACAGCAGCCTTTTAGATCTACTTTCACTGGAAAATAGTACCCCAACTGAACAGAATAACTTCTTTTAAATTGGTATCATATGTTTCTTTTATGTTTTAAACATTTGCTTAGGTATACAGGAGAAAACACTAACAGGAGATAAGCGGGATAACGGCCGTCGAGGTGACCGGTTCTACAGAAATAATCTCTTTGTGCTGCGCACGTTGCCTGAGTTCTAGCCCTCCACCTTGCCATTATTTCTGTACAATCGGTCACTTTGTTGGCTATTATCCCTTACGAAAACGTCCAGTCATCATCCATAGGGAACTGTGATAATTTAACTCTTGTTGGGGGCTGATGTGGGGGACCAATCACAATGGTCTATGTGGGCAGGGAGTTTTTGAGTGAGATTATGGTTATTTGAATCGGCTTGTTCATTGCTCTGAATCGTCAGAGCCGAGGCAGTTTGAAAGAATCAATCCCTAGGATCTATCCATCAGGCTACGCATGCCCCATGTTAAACAGTGGAATGTTTATGGATCACCGTATATGCTTATGTGTAAAGAATCACTGTCTATTCTGTTCTGCAGTGTCTATGGTGACAGTGGGCGTGGCCTCAGGGCAGCCCTGTGCGTTCCCATTCCGCTATAACGGCAAGACATACTATGACTGCACCACGGACGGTCCTGGTTCCGGGTTATGGTGTGGTTTCACCTACAATTACAACAACTGGCGACATTGTGACAGTGAGTGGACAGTGTGAATCATGAGTTTGTAGGACTATCTCTGTGATCTACAACATTCATTCTTGATGCTATTCACGAAATATATAGGGGGTTAATGGTATTTATCAGTGTTGAACTGTTTTACTGGTAGATGGCAAGACTATGACAATGAGTATAGAGTGTTTACCAAGTGTGTGTAGGAAACTAACAAACAGTAAAATGCTATATGAATGTTAATTCACTTTTTGAATATTTTGCGTTACACAACACTATAGAGAAAAGTGAATTCAGTATGTTAGTCTAAATTGTCAATGTAAAATCCCTAAAGTTTTACTGGTATCTCATAAAAAAATACCAAATACTACAGGGTGTCTAATTTTTATTTTTATTTTTCAGGTGCAAGCAGCTGGAGTGTGTCTTACTCCCCACAGAGTATCTGTGCTTTAGAGGGGTCAAAATTGACCATATTCTGCTATTTCAAGTATCCCTCTCATCTGACAGTGCAGAAAGTCTACTGGACAAACTCACCCAGTGATGGAGCCCTTGATATCTCTCAGCTGTCTCAGTATAAAGATAGAGTTAGAGTGGACCGTCCAAGTGAGAGACTATGCTCTCTATGGATAAACTCAGTTAGAGATTCTGATAATGGTGATTATTACTGCAGGATTACTACTAATGTTAAGAAAGAAACGAGGACTGGAAAACCTGAAGTGAAAATTTCAGTCACAGGTAAAGGTATTATTGGTAACATGTATTCCACTCAACCCAGAACATTCTTTCACACCTCTGTGAAAGTATATGATATTACTCATAAGAATAACAGAATAAAGTCTGCTTGAATTAAGAATTGGTTCAGAGTCAAACGATTTATTACCTCAAAATAAAATTGCTGTTTTGTAGACTTGAAGGTTTTAACAACAGATAATCCAGTGAGAGAAGGTGATGATGTGACCCTCACCTGTAAGACCACCTGTAGTCTACCTGGCAGTTCTTTATTCATCTGGAGTAAAGATGGCCGTTCTATAGAGAACAAGCAGATCATCAACAACCAGCTGCAGCTCCACCCAGTCAGCAGAGAGGATGGGGGCAACTACACCTGTGCTGTTAGAGGACATAAGGATCTTGCTTCTTCATCTATGAGACTCCATGTTGTTTGTGAGTATGGCAAAATATTATATTTCATGAGTGGAAAAAAATCCATCATTTTTAAGGTGTAAGACAGTAGAATCAGTGTATGATGATGAAAAGCAACTCAGTTCCAAATGACGCTTTTGCACACCTCAGTAGTTTGGCAGGTGCGTAGGATATTATCCCAGTGGGGTTATCATTCAAGAGTTAAAAATCCCGCACACTGTCATTCCACCAAACAAACTTTAATACAACGTTTCGGTCATCCGACCTTCGGATGACCGAAACGTTGTATTAAAGTTTGTTTGGTGGAATGGACAGTGTGCGGGATTTTTTAACTCTTGAATGAAAAGCAACTCCAAATTATACAGTGGGTCCTGGATAAATGTTAGTCTTCTGAACACACACATTGGGAGAAGCAGCCTGAAGAAGTGGCACAGGGTTTCTTCAACAATTTAAAATTTAATGATAAAAATGTAAGACTGTGCGCCCCTTCAGGTTTATATATTAAATTACAATTTCTGCAGGTTTTGTTGTGTGTCTTAAAGTATTTGTGGTAAAGTATTTGTCTAGATGGCAAAAGGGTGAAGAATAGAAGACAGACATAATTTCACATTTAAACACTGAAAAAGCTTTTTGGTGAATGTACTTACCATTTGCATTTCATTATGTTCTAGATCCTCCACAGAATATGCAAATTCAAATCATCCCATCCGCTAAAATAATTGCGGGATCCAGGGCAACTCTGAGCTGCATGAGTGAAGCTGACCCACCAGTACACACATACACCTGGATCAAGAAGAGTGGAGCTGTAGAACTGAAGTCAGGAGAGGAGAACACACTCACCTTCAGCAAGATCCGTTCTGAGGACAGTGGAGAGTATTTCTGTCGAGCAGCCAATAGGATTGGACAACAGGACTCTTCTGCAGTGACTGTCCATGTGTTATGTAAGTTCCATAATAAAATGTATTTGAGCAAATGTCAACCCTGCAGTTCAATCTAACTACATATCTATTAAACAGCTTTATTCAATATTAATTTATATTGTTCACCATTTTCTTTATTTGTATATTCCAGATTCTCCAAAGAACATAAGCATTGTGTCTGATTCATCTGGTGAAATAACTGAGGGCAGTAATGTCACTCTGACCTGCATGAGTGAAGCTGACCCACCAGTACACACATACACCTGGATCAAGAAGAGTGGAGCTGTAGAACTGAAGTCAGGAGAGGAGAACACACTCACCTTCAGCAAGATCCGCTCTGAAGACAGTGGAGAGTATTTCTGTCGAGCAGCCAATAAGGTCGGCCAAAATGATTCACCTGCTGTGTCTGTTCATGTTTTTTGTAAGTATCACTATAAAAAATAATGTGTTGCCAGCAATGACATTTTTTACAATTTTTTCTGTTTTTATTCAGAAATGTCAGTGCATATGTATTGAGTTGATCCAGTAAAATGTATATTACCCTAAATAAAATTACTAATTTGTAGGCTTGAAGATTTCATCTCCAAGTGGTTCAGTGAGAAAAGGTGATAATGTGACTCTCACCTGTAAGTTCACCTGTACTGGCAGTCCTTCATTCATCTGGAGTAAAGATGGACGTCTTGTAGAGAAGAAGCAGATCATCAACAACCAGCTGCAGCTCCACCCAGTCAGTTATGAAGATGAGGGCAACTACACCTGTGCTGTTAGAGGATATGAGAATTTCCCATCTGCACTTGAGAGAATCAGGTTTATGAGTGAGTATGACAAAAACAGAGATACAAAAAAATCCACTTTTTTAAGGTCTACATATCAGTGTTTTGATGGAAATAGATTGATATGTGTTAGTGTCTGTTTATATAATAGAGTCTCACTGGTGGCTCTCAGCTCTCATTGTTTTTGCAGGTTATACATCTTACGAAATTTTGAGATTTTTTCATGACTATTATCATTGAAATTTAAGGCCAACAATTAATAAAAAAAAGAATTGTGGGAATTATAATATTGTTTGGATTCTATGTCCATAGAATATGTATATCTCCCTGAAATGAGTTTCTGAAGTGAGCAGGTTGAGATGTATGCTATCTATAACTGGATATTGAGGGTCTAAATGTGAGGACTATAGTAAACATGTAAATATATGGCCATAATTTCACAATCACAGAAAACAAATGTAAATGCATTTTCTGCTTTCTGACTGTCGAAGGTATCAATGCATCTGATGTTACGTTTACTTGGTCGTCCTCCTTTGTTTTATAGATTCCGTTACAGCGGACCAGAGTCTTGTCATGACTGTTGCAGTTTCAGTGTCAGTGTGTGTACTATTGGGTTTGGTCTGTGCTGCTGTCTGGATGAGGTGAGTAGAGATGGTGACCTAATATACTGAGATTAGTGAAGAGACTTAATCTTATTTGCAATTAATTAGCCTTTTATCTGTCTCTCAGATATCATTGCAAAGGAGGGAGGACACCAAAGGAAAATCAAGATGTAAGATGCATGCATATTTCTAATATAATTTGAATTTTAATAAAGTGATAATGGTTTAAAATTTTAAATAATCTTATTGATACTGTTTTACATTTACACAAATTCTTCTCTTATAATGATGTTGTTTAGTCACTGGTTAATGTTAATAACAAGGCTGCTATATCTCAGTGTCAACACATTAGGATGACTGTGATCCTCAGATTGGAAAGTCCAGTGCCATGCAGATGACTTCAGTCATCCAGAGCCTGAACCCCAACACCACCCAACCTGATGCAGTTTACCAGAGCCTGAACCCCAACACCACCCAACCTGATGCAGTTTACCAGAGCCTGAACCCCAACACCACCCAACCTGATGCAGTTTATCAGTGCCTGAACCCCAATACCTCCCAACCTGATGCAATTTACCAGAGCCTGAACCCCAACACCACTCAACCTGATGCAGTTTACCAGAGCCTGAACCCCAACACCACCCAACCTGATACAGTTTATCAGTGCCTGAACCCCAAAACCACCTAAACTGATGCAGTTTACCAGAGCCTGAACTTCAACCAATGTGACACAGTTTCCAGAGTTTGAAGAGCAGTAGTGTCCAGTAGTGTTGCAGGGGCCAGTGTCCTCAACACCTGCACCAACCAAATCCATCACGGCAGCCAACTACCGTACCAAAATTACAAAATTATGCAGATTTTTAAGCCAACCACTTTAAGAAAAGAAAAGAAAAAGAAACCAATGATTGTCAATAGCCTAAAATATTGCATGTGTATAAACTTAATTCATGTCAGTGTATTAGCTAGAACCTATAAAGGATTAACTTTAGTGGTAGGACTATTCAAATAACACTGATTTGTTTGTGCTGTCTTTTGCTGTCTTTGAAGAATTTTGATCTTTGTTGCTCTTTAATTATTAACTTTTACTTTCAAGTAGAGACATTTTAAATCTGTAGTATTTACCATGTCATTAACATTGTTCATTTGTTTGGCCTACACTGTAATATCAAAAGCTACTCTGTTGATCCAGAGTTATATATTGTTGTTTAAACATACATGTTAATAAACATCAGACTTATAACTAGTATGTCATCTTTGGGTGGACATTAGGCTTGCGGGGAGTAGACTCAGAACAAACTCAGAACAAGCACAGACTCACTATGTTGATAAGGACAGTAGGGATTTTCTATCTATCTTTCCATCCATGAGAAACCAGTTCACACTTCAAACGGCTCAGGGTCATTAATTGCTGATCAAGCAGCTATTGCTGGCTACAGTTGCTAAGGCCACGTGACTAACAGATACCAAGTGACAGCCTCAAATGTTGTGCTAAGCATAAAACTGCAGAGTGTGAGCCAAATGCAATAACATATTTCAAGAACTATATAACAACTTACATTGCTCTAGCCTGACACGCCAGACTATAACATGAATGTATAGTCTGGAGACGAGTGATAGATCCCTGGGTAAAACTACTAAAACTAATCAGTGCAACTAGCAACTTACAGCGCTAAGCCCGCCCAAAAACTACCTGTCCAGACATAACGTTGAGATTAGCTAAACACCACGATGTCTGAATACAACCAAGAGCGTAAAAAAGCTCAGAAACAGCTCAGACACAATTGAGTTCTGAGCTATGGCTGGTGCCTAGACTCACTCGCTGAGCAAATTTAAATTTAATTGGCTAACATTGTTCATGTTCAAGGGTACATATTTGTGAATATTATGTGAACAGCGATGAATATTACATACCCTACATCCCCCACTCTAGTGATGATTACGGGTAAGATATTATGACACAGTTAAATTTTGGGGATTAATAATAATAATATATATATTATTATATCTGTTTGTTATCTGTTAAAATTTTTACCCTATTCAGCTATAATGTAAGTCTATGGAGGGGCTTATAATGGGCATAAGTGGGTGATAACACACACAAAGCTGCAATGCTATCAGTTATTTTTTATTGTTGCATTACTATTTCTGTCGTTACAGGTTAAAATCCACCGTTCACAATTGTTTTGTATCGTTTTGGAGGGTTTTTCCAGATGTCACGTCCATAACGTCACATCCATAACGCCATTTCTTCCAATGAAAACCAACTTTTTTTACATTTACATTTGAAATTAAGTCTTTCTCTGTCTTTACTTAGGTGTCCTGATTGGTATGAATGCAGTAATATTTACATTTCTCTAAAAATTTCACACACTTCACAGCAAAAACTACGCTCTCTCAAAAGTTTGTCCGTTTTTCGTCACGTCCATAACGCAAATTGAATGGCTCATATTCTTATAATGTAAATCATGATATAAATTTTTTGTGTTTGTCTATATTCAGCCATGGAGTTTGCATAAGAATATGAACAAAATTGTGAAATACTGCTAGGTTGCGGAGGTTATGTGGCATTTTGTTCATCAATAATGCATGAAAATGTCACGTCCATAACGCTGGAATTCCAGCGTTATGGACGTGACATTTTCGTGCATTATTGATGAACAAAAGGCCACATAACCTCTGAGTTTCCAGAGTTTCCATCCTTGCAGGGAGAACAGCTCGGGTGGATGATGTCCATGCCAGTGTCTAGTTCAAGAAAGGTGCAGTCTCACAGGGCTGCAGCATGGTGGGTGGCAAGTACATTACACTTGTATCACTAATGTATTGTTAATGAAGGAAAAAAAATAAATTGACAGACCTCATGTGAGAGAAACATTGATAATGCATGATTTGCGTGTTGCAGTTCCACTCTTCGGTTCAAAAGTAATGCAAATGCAATTTTACAAGCCCAGTTTCAACATCAGGAATTGAAAAATGGTCCATAATTTTGGGTAAATGGCGCCCTCTTTGGCCATTGAGCTGCAACTGATTTCCCAACTAGAGTATGATGTTGCAAAAGAAGAAGAAAAAAAAAATGCAATTAAAGTAATACAAAGTGAAGATAAAAATGGTTTCTTTGACCCCTTTCACGTTTGAACTTCCTGTAGTACTGCCATGAACAAAATATTTTTAGGTATTTTTAGGAATTTACGCCCAAACCACCCAACCTGATGCAGTTCACCAGAGCCTGAACCCCAAGACCATCCAACCTGATGCAGTTCACCAGAGCCTGAACCCCACCACCAACCTGATGCAGTTCACCAGAGCCTGAACCCCAACTCCACCCAACCTGATGCAGTTCACCAGAGCCTGAACCCCAAGGCCATCCAACCTAAAGAAATTCACCAGAGCCTGAACCCCAACACCACCCAACCCAACAAAGTCCACCAGAGCCTGAACCCCAAGACCATCCAACCTGAAGAAGTTTACCAGAGCCTGAACCCCAACACCACCCAACCCAACAAAGTTCACCAGAGCCTGAACCCCAACACCATCCGACCTGAAGAAGTTTACCAGAGCCTGAACCCCAACACCATCAAACTTGAAGAAGGTCTTTGGTATTTTTTGCCCTCAACGGTGCCTTCCAGGCAGTGCTGCCTTCAAGGCACTACTCCACTCAGTTTAAGGTTAAGATGAGGGTTGAGGGGGTTAGGGTTAGGAATAGGGTTAAGGTAGGGCCTTTTAGGCTGTGCTGCCTGGAAGGTGATGTTGGGGGCAAAAAACACCATTGGGCCTTGAAGAAGTTTACCAGAACCTGGACAACCCAATAGCTAAACTCTAAAAGTAGTGTGAATTTGTTGTAATAGACTACCTGATGTCTCACCTCTGGTCTAATTATAATGATGGAATGTGCTTCTTACGTCCTACAGACGGCAAGTCTGGTCATGCCTACACAAATAGTTGGGGGTACTGGAGTCAATGGGATGCTTTGCTGGTAGTTAAATTGAGCCCCAGCAACAAGGAGCTTGACACATTTTTTAGGACAATGCCTTAAAGTAGTCTTGGCATTCTGATTGTCCGATGTGAATTGTGAACTTGACACCCCTTTGGTTGATGCTTGTTCACTTGGATTGCTTGCTACACTACAACAGCAGAAACCCAACGATATCTCTCACAACTGGCCTGGGACTGATGTGGTTGCAATGCAAACGAGGTCAATGGCCAGAATCCCACAGAGTTGTAGAAGAAGATGAAAATTGAGCAGAAGTATGTATAGGAAAGCAAGGCCAGCCTACCGCCACATTAAATTTACCACTGTAACCCCATCCACAGACCCCACTGTCCATTTACTGGACTTGCCATTGGTGTCTGTGACTCTGTGTACATTTGTTTGGCATGCACATTGACTTACTTTACATAATATAATCTGTTGCTGGAAATCAAAAAACATAATAAAGGAAAACATTTCCAGTTTGACACTTTTAACTGTGTCAATAATATGGAAATGATTTAAAAGGGTTTCTGTGCTTTTTCTTTTTAACACCAAAAACTTCACCGTTCTGCTTTAATGAGGTTACACAGTGCTTTTGCAAACCTACTTGGAACCAACATTGCCAGTCAGTTCAGGCATTCAGATGGGCCATGAAGACTCAACTGTTCTTGTTGGGGCTGCAGTCAGCACTATGTATGCTACTAGCCAGCAGTAACAGGCTGAATCCACCAAGCTGCATCCCACAGTGAAATGAGCTGACCTGACCTGTTTATAGCAATGTAATTGCATTGTATGTACAGGAGGGGTCACTTTAGAATGAACTTCCATCCTCTAACAATTGTTTGATTAACTGTTAATAGATAATAATAATTAACAGGTAATTCAAAAAGACGAAACAGTATTTTACATTTAACTATTTTAGTTTACAGTTTGTTATGGCTAAATGATAAAATGGGAAGAACTTGGAAATTAAGTCATACACTGATGAAAACTTTGTGTCAAAAAGCTAATTAATGCTTCTTATAATGTTCTAGAAATGGCATTGAACATATCCGTTTACATGAAATAGTGAAAAAGCTGAAAAGCAAGCGTGAAAAGTGTGAAAAAAAAGAGTACACCAGCGTAAGCGTGCATTAGATACTGTGAAATAAAGAGTGAGAAAGGGAGGGGAGATCAGTGTTAAATTTCACAGAAGCTCTAAACTCAGTAGAAAGACACAGAGAACTATTTTCAGCAGAACTGAATGTTCTCATTTTGAACTCTCAACTTATATGTAGGCCTACAGACTCCATCTTGGATGGAATGGAATGCTTTTGTGTGTTGTGGCCATGTGAAATAGGCCCGCAAGAGTTCATAGCAAGTAGTAAGATGTTAGTCCTGTAGAGATTAGTGGAAGACTTAAGTAGTTTCTCGGAAGACGTGGTAATGAACTGTAGGCAGTACCCTTTGGCGACCCAGCAAAATAAAGGAAGTTGTTCACGTGGGGTGAACGAAAGTGCAGTCATGACTTTTTAATCTATGTAATGTTACTGTATTGCAGGCCATATGTCTGAGTGAGGATCCATCACAATGAAATAACAATGACTAAAATGTATAAACAATACTAAAAAACCTCTTGGACTGTGCAGTGCCAAGGCAATAGGGTCAATGACACAAATTCCGGTTTGTGTTCTGGATCAGCAAAATGTAATTATCTGCTCTTTGTCCTAACACCAATGTTGTCTGAAGATTGCATGAGTCCATTTAGTATAGTGAAAACATCCTTAGCGGAGGTAAAAAAAAAAAATAAGCAATGTACCCTATAAATGCAAAATGTGCAATTCCTAAATTACACGCACACACACACACACACACACACACACACACACACACACACACACAAAACCTCTCTCTCATTCCATGTCTGTTCCCCTCTGTCGCACCCATGGTACAAAACTTCAAATTTTATGTTCCAAAACATCATATGCAATATTTCTATACACACAGCTTACCCTAAAAGCCAATTTGCAGAGATAATTATTTAGTAAGCCTAGAGTACAGTGGCCTTACTAAAAATGTCTTCAACAGTATTTATACAGTACACAATGAGGAAGTAACTGAAACAGGCCAACCATGGGTGTGGGGCCATGTATAGTTGTTGGTTACATATAAATTACATAGAAATTATGCACTAAACAGGATATGATTGCAATTGGTTGCATTGCAATTACTGTAGGTGTGATACATTAGGCTGTTAAATAATGATTAATCAACTCATCACTTAACCCAATCACAATCAGAAGTCAATGGTGGGGTTGGAGGTGACCCATCTTCGGGAAAGAGCAGAGATCATGTGGGGAAGTGACATAGAGAGCCGGGTGTGAAAGAAGAAAAGAAAACACCAGTAGAGAGAGAGAGAGAGAGAGAGAGAGAGAGAGAGAGAGAGAGAGAGAGAGAGAATTACATAAGTGTTACAGTAAAGTGTCAACTCTAATATCAGGGACACAGATGAACAAAGTGTTCTATAGAACTGAAGAACGACTCTTCTGATTGTCATATTTTCGGTAAGACTTCGTCTTCTCTATATAATGAGAAATACTGTTGTAGTCTGAGTAGTACATATTCCCCTCAAATACAATAGAGTTGTTTGCTGGTTAAAAGATGTAAGATGGTGCACTTTGGTGAAAAGGGGTAGGCCTATAAACGCAGCAAAAAATGACAAAGTAAAAGTTCTCCTTTTTGTTTTTACAAGTAACACTGAAGTTCTGCCGCGCTCAGGGCACTGGAAAATTTGATAAAAAGCAAAATCCATTTCCTACTCAGTTTTACTGAATGTTACAGATTGTATATGATAGTCTTTCGTACTGCAGGATACTCAACCAGCTATGCCTGTCGCAAGTCAGACTCTCCTGGTCATTCTGATGTTGATTAAAGGTAAGGAGTCTAAAAACACTCACAGATGTCATCTGACTAAGATGCAGCATTAGGGACCTGTGTCCCGTTATAGAGTATCTGGATGAGCTTGTTGTTTCTTACTGAACTTTCTTTTTAAGCCAACCTACTGTATGTGTGAATGGCACTCCCATGACATTTAACTAAAAGTTGATGTTTATTTAACTCACAGAACGTAGCTTTGTTCATCTATATTTTTTTCAGAAATAACACATTTGCTTTGTAAGCTTTTGTCTGACGTATTGTTATATCAGTGATCAGCATGGCTTTGTTCATGGCATAGTCTTAATTTAAAGGGACCATTACAAGGTGTAGCAAGTTGCAGGGATCAAGAAGACAGAAGTTGCACATGCTTAAACAAGTTGGCAGCCACTTAGCAGCTGAGAACAAAGGAAAATGGATAATTGACTAATTAGGAGTGACCTGTCATACAGGGAAATCCTTAAAGTGTTGGCTGCAGGTGTCTAGCTACCTGGTGCACGCTCCCATTTCCGGAATTGGGCATGAACAGTAGCAACTCATTTGCATCTATACACTCTAAGAAAATTACCATGTTAAATTACAGTTCCATGCTGGCAGCTGAGACGCCAGATGAATGCCGTCACCTTACCGTCAGTAGAATGCTGTCCTACATCAACATACTGCTGTAGAATATAATTCCTTTACTGTTTATTATGACCGCTGCTAGCGTAGCGGTCATATAGTGATTGTCAAAGTTTTTTTTTTTTCTCCCGTCATCTACTTCCTGAATTTTTGGTCAACGATTCCCGGAACACCGTAACACTGGGGCACATGAAACTTGACTTGACCGTACTTGACCGTAGACTTTTACGGAAAAAAAATGTTTGGTCCCCGGGGGCCACTTCATCTTTGCGCTAGTCATAACCAGTCATTTGTGATTTGCACCCGCATGGTAAAAAATTAAAATGCAATATTATACTGCTTTAATTGCCCATATCTTTTGATCAAATGTTATGAACTGCACCAAATTTAAAGGAAAATGCCGGTGATACAAGCTTCCTAGGTCTATTTTTGCATCATTGGGAGTGCATACGTTGAGTTGGAATGACAATCACGTCAATCAGATTTGTTTTGAGAAAGTTCGTGTTTTGCTATTTTAACGGAAGCAGCTAACGTGGCAGAGATAGGGGCATGCCTTTTTTCTCGAAACAAAACGCTAGTTTATAAGCCCTTAGAAAGCTCCAAATAAAATGAAACTTTTGTAGTAGTGAGTACAGGGACCCTACACCGAAAACCAAGTGTCGCTAACGTTAGCTCTGCAAGTGCACTGACAGAGTGTGCAGAAGAGTAAAAATAAAGTCAGCCAAATAGCTCAAAGACAAAAGTTTGCCACAACAAAACCAACAGGTTGTGCAAATTCGTTTCAGGAAGACATCAGCGCATGAGAATTCTCACTCACTTGCGGTGCTGATGCCGGGAGCTGTAGCCTAAATAAGAGCGATATTGGGGAACAAACGCTCATATTATCTCCACGAAGACAAGACGTCAAAAGAGTCATCTTTAGGTGTTTTGTAGGCTATCAATGTAAGCGGCCACTTCGTTCTAGTAACCTATTGCGGTGCCTCATCACTGGTGTCAGATCAAGCAGATCACACCACATTTGCGGTTGTCATAGGCTAGATAAGACAAACAGTTTCAGGCAAGCTTTGCAGGCACTAACAATGTTATTTCGTTGACGGAGTTGACAACAAAATTCTCCCCACACATTAGATTTGAGTTTACTGGATGTAAGCTTTGGCCACAACTTTAAACTCTCCTCTTGCTGGTTTTCGTTTCAACTCCTCCTCCTTAGGGGATCATGTTATTAGAAAATGAAAGTGGCAGATAGTTCTGGGAATGACATGCGCTGATGGATTTTACGTTTTATCATCTTAAAATGAATGAAGGGATTTTATATGTGGGCTGTAACTAAAATATAGGCCTAGCATTTCTTATTTTCATTTATTGATTTTTGGAACATGCTGTTTTGACCGCAATTAAGATCCGTGCTCTCCTGCTTCCGACCCGAACCGAACCGTCACCCGACGTAGTATGATATTTTTCACCCGTTACGTTAATATTTGTGGTTCACCCGTGGGTACCCGAACCACTGCAGGACTCTGCTGAAGGGTCTCTATTAAATGATGGCGCTATTGCGCAACATGGATCAGACAGTTTTGACGTCAACAGCACGCCATCGTTGGTGAAACTCGCGGAGCCTAAGTGTGAAAGACACAACGCCTTCTTCTGCCCCCTGCCGACATTGGAAAAAGTGAGCTCTCAATTGTGCAGACTCCCCTCCCCCATACAGTCCTTGCAGTAAGGTGAAGGTAGCCACATCTGTATCTCCCTTCGTGGCGTCTGCCACGCGAAAAAAGCCTCCATCTGAGTCACTACCTCAACGCAGCTGCTCCCCCTTTCCCCCCAATTTCGGTACCCAAGGGCAACCCATAAACCATGGCATTAAAACATTGTTAACTGTTCAGGTCCCTTCTCCACCCCCAGCACCCCCCTCTCTATCCGTACAGTTCCAATGTTCGTGTGTGCGCTGGGATCCCTGCCAACTATGCCAAGAAAGATGTCACCAGACAAAGCTGGGACATTAATGCAGCTAATCCCAGTTGCACACACGAAAACAAAGAGTCAGTGTAAAGTCAAAATACAAATAGTTTATTATAACATAAAGTTCATAAATCTGTAGCAGCACAAACTACCAGATAGGGAGGCACAATATTAGGTATGTAGATACAGTTGGGCCCACTAGTAGAATTCAGTGAAGATAATCCACCCCATCCCAAAGGGCAATGCACTTCATCATCAGAACACAGCAAATGCAATCACAGCACATCACAACACCCCAAAACTGTAGCATAAATGGTCAGCAACCCACAGCAACACAGCATGGATCCCTATGGCATACTCCACCCCCAATGACTATGCCCTCCCACAATACAATAGTTTTACCACATCACAGGAGACACTGATGGACAGACAGGGGCATGTGGGAATGGAAAAGTAGGTCCGTTGGCCGGTGCCGTCCGGCCAAAAAAAAAAAAAAAAAAACATTGCACAGTCTATACCAACACTGTCCCTTTAACAAAGTTCCTGCACCATGCAGTCTCACCCAACATTTCTTCTTTGGATACTGACGTCACAGGCAGCGCACTCACGCAGCGTGGTCTGCTGTTACCTCCAGTGTTCACAATGCCGTTGACTGTCAATTCACCGCATTTACTAGCCTAGCCTCGGCCATTCAGTTCTATGGAGGGCGGGACTTAGTCGTTGTCTCCAGTTTATATATAACCTCCTTGGCACCAAGACACAAAGGCTCAACGATTACACAGAAAAGTTTCCTCTTACTTCCCTGTTAGTTTTCGGTGATCAGCGTTGGCATTCCCACAGCAGTTTGACGACGCCCAGCCAGCCAGCCGCTTGCAGCCCGCGGTCTCTCTCCTTTCCGAACCATCACGCACACTTCTTATTCCACCCAGTGCAGTCCCAATTGCGAGCGCAGCCAACCACCGATGCAGCCAGCTATTGCTCACACCTGCAGCTCCTACTACCTCCGTGTGTGTAAAGGAGCAAAACAGTAACACAAACACACTTGCACTGCCAGTCCGAGTGGCTGAGACTGTCCCCATGCATAATGGCAAAATGAGTCAGTTATGAAATAGTCCATCAAAATAACAAATGCCCCAAATCCCCACTGTCCACAATAAATCATTTCATATCACGCACACAGTCCATAGGTACACAACATATGCACACAGGCTCCCCCGTGACAAAAGCACTATAGAATCGTGTGAAAAATTTGTTAGTGACCTTTATTGCAAAGCTGCAAAATTTTGCCCTAACTATTAGATGGTGCATTGGTCGGAAATCGAACTGTCAACTTTTTGGCAACAAATTTGAAGACCTAGCCACTAGACCAGAGCTATTGCATAACTCAGCGTTGTGCAAGATGCTATAAAAAAGTAATTAGTTACAGTTACTACATTTACAATTATGCATTTAGCAGACTTACAAAAAAAGGATAACATCAAGCTGCAACACAATACAAGTAAATCCCTACTGGGAGTGCCATTTTCTAATAGGAGAGCAAGTGCAAGAGGTGAGTGCTTGATCAGTACATTCCAGGTAGTTGACTGGGACAAGCTGGGTCTTCAAGAGTTTCTTGAAAGTAGATAGAGTGCCTGTTATTCTAATAGTTTTGGGAAGACTATTCCACTAGTTCGGAACAATGGATGAGGAGAGCTTGGAGGATGTTGTAATGCAGAGTTTGCTTGGCTGGGATGATCAGCAGTTCAGTTTTTGAGAGGTTCAGTTGAAGGTGGTGATCTTTCATCCATGCAGATATGTCTGAGAAACAGTCAGAGTCTAGCAG
>JAODXP020000033.1:20339788-20460328 GCA_027497455.2 Sardinella longiceps | reverse complement strand
CATGTATAATCACTTCCACAATATTCTTGAGTGTCTGATACTGTAAAAAGCGGAAATAAACTGACTTGTCATAAATCAGCCAATCATGGAGCTGGTTCTCAACAGTGTTTCCCGTTCATTCAGTAAAGTAGCCCTGAGTCCAGGGACTGACTATGTTGAGGATATTAGTGTTTTGTTTCCTACTAGTAGTAGTAGTTTCCTACTAAAGTTTCCTAAAATGCCAAATATATATAATATATGTCTACCTCTATTTCCTACCTAGTGGTTGTTTTGGTTTCAGTTGAATGAGCTAACACTGACACTGAGTGTCTTATATTGTCTTATATTTTCTCCTAGGGTCCTGAGATGGTACTACTGCATTAGGAGGATTGAGACTCCACAACCTTCAGCCATAAGGGTTACAGTAGTCCAAACCTTCACCCCTACTAGACTCCCCCATTTCCAGGGATGGAGGAATCCAGATGGCACAGAACCGCTGGTCTCCTAAACTCACCAGTAGAGTTTCCATCTTCTGTGACCTTCAGTGACCTTCCTGAAGGTGAATGAATGGGCATCATTCTCCAATTCTTAAAGCTGTATTCTGCAACTTTTTTACCGTCAAATTTCGTAGAATTGTCTTGCTATTCTGGAAGTAGTACATTAAAAAGGCTATTTAGGAAAAAAAGGCATTCCATGTGATTTTGGTTGCAAAAGTCCAACACTCTTGTACACTTCCACCAATCAGGTTTGGAGGGAGGGATAACTGCCTGTTGATCGCACAAGGGAGGGGTTTAAGAGGCCATTGAGCATCGTAGTTAGAATTACATAGACTTGCCGAGTACAGCTTTAAAGGAATATTCCACATTTTTATGAAAACTGGTTATTCACCCTGTTACCTAGAGTTACATGTGGGTAAAAGAATCTTGGTCTTTAGTGCAGGTGTTTTCCTAGTCTGACAACCCCATATTTTGCAGTATTTTAGTCTTAGCATAGCATAGGTACTGGAATGTAAGGTAGCCAGATAGCAACTCTTTAGCTATATTACATTCCAGCACCTATGCTAAGCTAAAGCTAAAATTTGGGTTGCCAGATTAGGATAGCGCATGCACTGAAACCAAAATGCTTTTATCCAAATACTGTATGTAATTTCAGGGAAGCGAATGATTGACCGATTTTCATGAAAAGGTGGAATATTCCTTTAAAGGAAAAATCTGGAGTGAATCAACACGTAGTCCTACTGTTTTATAGTGCCAATCGCTATTGATAGCCACCTTAATCAATGTACTTAAAATTCATTGCAGACTGAGATAGCGAAACGGGAGCTAACGGTAACAGAATGGGGCATTTCAAAACGAAAGGAAATCAATTAGGTTTCGTTTTTGACATGCCTCATTCATTTAGTGTTAGCTGTTGTTTCGCAAACTCGGTCTACAATGCACAAAATTTTATCATTGAGTTGCCTTTAAATAACGCTTAGCAGTATAAAACAGCAGGGCTATGTGTTGATTCACGCCGGATTATACCTTTAAGCCCCAAGTCTGTTGCTGTGACATTCCATAAGGTAGGAAGAATAACCACTGTAAGTACAAGATATTATCACTCATATTTCTAATGTTTTTCAAAATGATAAAGGGCTAAAATGGTTGCTTTTGTATACAATAAAGTCTTTTTTTTGTGAAGATACTTTGTGTGTTCAAATTGTTGAGAGTTTTGACAGAGCAAACCTCTGAAAAAGTTGACCTAGAGCTCAGGGAATATTTTTAGGCCAAATTCTCACGGCTAGATTATAAGAGCCAGACAGTGTGCACTTCCTCTAATCAGTTTGTAGAGAAATGAATAGTTTGCAACCATATGCTTCATGAGATTTCTTGAGCAATGTGAAGAGAACATGATTGAAAGTGTTTTTGTCTAACAATATGGTAGTAACAAACCAACAAACAAAAAAAAATAATAGTAATCAATTTAAAAAATAAATACTATCAAATGAAATCATCAGCACAATAATAACAAATCTCTGTGTAAACAATGTTAGTTATCATACATATAATCTAAACTGTGTGTTTGAGTTTTTGAAATCAAAATGTAAGAACATATCCCATGAAACTGATTTTTACTTGCGTAATCATCATCTGTATGTTATCATTTAACTGTATATGGTAAAGATCATAGCTGGTGTTTCTAAAGTGTAATTGTCTTTGTACTTCTAAATCTCAGATTAACCATAGCTGACCTGAGTGTTTCCTGAATCGTGTGAACGAAACTGAGGAGGTCAATGCCTGCGTGCTTACTGTCACATCTGTGCCTGCGTGCACCTTGTCACATTCCAGTAACGATAACGGGAAGTACTGGCAAAGTATAAATAGTTTGTGAGACTGTAGTTGGGGTCTCTTTCGGTCTTTTCGTTTTTGGGGTCATTTCCTTTTTGTAATCTTTTTGTACCTTTTTAATTTTCATTTTTAATAAAACCAACTCTTTTTATCTACTCATTGTTTGTTAAACATTATTTGTCTTGAAAGCCTCTGTTTATTTACTTTGTAGACACATTCCATATATCCACTTGCCTGTATATTCCTTTCAACTGTGACCAATCAAGCTACTGTATATCAATATTAAAATATGCACGGCTAGCTTTGCCAATGGCTTAAAATTACCAAAACATATGCAGGAAGTTTCACCCTGTAATCAAATGTAGTATATTTTTTAAAGGATGTTTTGTTATCCCTGTTTTTATCCATTCCTGGCTATGTGAGCAGGCAACATGTACATGTAAATGCTAGTAAAATTTCAAGCAGTGCTGGGAGAATGTGTGAAATTATCTAAGTACATGGCAGTATTTGCATCAAACAACTACAGTGGTATCAATTTTTTTATGCTATGCAAAACCCACAGAGGCCCTCTATTCTCATGATCAAACATAGGGGGCAGTAGAGTGCATTAAATATTATTTTCTGTATATTTCATAGTCATGGTGCAGGGGGATGGCATTTACATGTAAAAGACGTCATTTATCTGAATAACAAATACCTACACAATAAACTGATAATTTTGTGTATAATGTTGTTTGCCTATGATGAGGCGTGTTGTTTTGTAATCAAACAAATTAAAGGCATAGTCAGTGATTTTGTAAGTGTAGCTCTTTTTCTTACACACACCCACACAATATTTAGCAGTTTAAAAAAACAAGCTACTTTTCTTTTTATTATTTGTAATTCTGGTAATGACCACTGCACATCTACTACTACTACTCCTTACATTTCTATAGCGGTTTTCAACACACCCAAAGTGCTTTCCAGAAGGGGGTCCTCACTGATCACCACCAATGTGTAGTATCCACATGGGTGATGCATGGCAGCCATTTTGCCAATATAGTCATTCATTTATTTAAAACATTGTATTGCTCTGAAAAAATCCCCACTGTACTATCTGCCAATGAGTGGCCAGACACAAATGAGTGAATATTAGCATTGCAAAAGATACATTTCCTTCATATTTCCTCTACAACATTAAAAAAAAAAAATGTAAAATTCAGCATGAATGTAAAACCACCTAACATCCTGTGGGCCCCTTTTTTTGGGAGGGGGAACATTTTGCTGACGTTTCTCAGTTGCCGTTGTTAAAGTGGGCCAACCACAGGGAGTGTAACAGCATAGCAAAACCACATTCTCTCTCTCTCTCTCTCTCTCTCTCTCTCTCTCTCTCTCTCTCTCTCTCTCTCTCTCTCTCCCCATTTAGCATGTATTAACCTATACACATAATTTTCTCTTTGTGTGTCAACACAACCACCACCACGCCCCCTCCCCTCCTCTCTCTTTCAGCTAGGAGGCCTAAAACCACTTTTTTCCAGTTAAGGGAACATGACGGCTAAAGCTGAAGCTAGAAGCAGTAAAATTCTCAAAGAGTTCTTATTTTGAATTCAGAAAAGCAATTAATTTCATAATTTCATTCCATCTGCATGATCCATGACTTGGCTAACACTCGTTGAATTACTCAAGTTTTTGATTGTCCTCATGCTCACTGCAAACTCTGGTAAGTAATTTTGCATAATCTAGGCCATCAATACGTTTTTGGGATAAAAGCGAACATGTCTTTCAAAATACTATAATAAGGACTTGGATGGCCAAATCTCAGAAAACATCGAAATGGGAATCTCAGAATGACATTGAAATATGGTGGATTAAACCACTGTGGAGTTTCTTTCAGAATCTTCAGCAGCTCCAATCTGGGGGCTCCAAGCTTCTGTTTTATAGCAGCAGATAATCAGATAATGTCGTCAAAATAATATTTGGGTTGAGTTTGTTTGTGCATGTGTACTGTGTGTGTGTGCGTGTGTTTGTGCGTGTGTGTTGTGTGCGTGTGTGTGTGTGTGTGTGTGTGTGTGTGTTTTCACTTGTGGTTGAGTGCAATGCCAATCTACTTTCTCCAATGTTCTTAGGCTACCTAACCACAGTTAGAAAAAAGATTACGGTTGGTTTGTGAGTTTGGTTTATAGAATGAGACCGATCGACACCAAGGTTGGATCAGATGATAGCATAGTTATTTGGTAACGAGGCCGACTGTTGTGAAGGCCTTCTGCCGATTATAGAAAACATTAGTTTTTATGCTACAGTCTGATGCTGATCGTTTCACACTTGCTATTTGTTTTTGCAGATTTATGAACAACTTTGTCTGACAGTTTCACACCCACAATCTGTCTCAGCAGATGGACTGTATGTGTCCTTACAAAGTTGTTTGTCTGAACACAGAATCGTCGCTCAAGAGTGTGTAGCTTGGCATTTTACAATCATTGTGTAGCATATTAATCTTACACCATGTAGAAAACAAACATGGTCTTTCCCCTCCTTCTCCTTTTATTTGTTGTGTAAATGATGCCTGGTCATACCCTGCCCCTCAGTTTACTTTTCACTTCATACGAGGGTCTGGGATTCAGACTTTTGAGAATCGATTGCTGGCTGATTGGCCAGGATGGGATGCATCCTGAGACCAATGGCTGCAATCCCTGACAGAGTTCTGAAGGAAGAAAAGAATAGAGTAGAATTGTGTAGAAATAGCCTAGAACTCGACACACTCTAGACACACTCTAATGGGTTAATCTAGCAATGAGCCATAGATTGAATTTAGACCTTGATGGTGTCTGAGCTGTTTATCTGAGCTGTTTAAGTCATGAGAAAAAACACCACATGCATTCTATGTGGTCATTTTGTGGATTTTTAAACCGTATGTTTTCCTGTGGTCTTAGTCTGAACATCATTTCTGTACTTGTGTGATCAGCTCTGTTTGTTTGGAGACCGGTACGTAGCTATGCCTGTTCTAAAGTTTTTGCGCTCTGTTCTGTTTTAGATTTTAGAAATCGGCTTTGGATTTTTCCCACCTCAGAGGTCTTGTTGTTATCAAGTATCATGTTTTGCTGAAGCCTTGAGCTTTGTTTTGTTAATGTTTTGAGTTCTGTTAGAATAAATCTTCTGCAAGTGACTCAGTGATTAGCATCTGATTCCTCTGACCGCCCCTGACAGGAAGAGCAAACGTCTCTCTCATATTGTGTCATTATTGTGGGTACAGTATTGCAAATCAAGAACTAATGCCAGGAGTTTTGAAAGGAGAGTAAATTACTATTTGCTGCAATACTGCAATAATACTACTACTGCAATAATAACAACAAAAAATCTCTGTCTTTGTCTTGAAGACTGACATTTTATACAAAATCTTCATCATGTAGTTATAATAGATATTTGAATTATATAAAACTCACAAAGACAAAAAAAAAAAAAAAAGTTGTGGGGGTGAACATGCACGCTGTGGTGTAAAATGAGGAAGAGAGTATCTGAACGAGCCTTGCACTGTGTTTGGCAAACATGATGGGGTTTGCATCACCACACACACAGGCTTCCTCAACCAAGAGACAGGGTGATAACACACTCATCACAGACTTATTTCTTAGTCTTAACGTTTGAAATCAGCTAATTAGTTGGCATCTTTACATTACTTCATTTTGGAAAAGCACAGACTAGAGTTGTCTCATTTTCATATACCTCAGCAGGAAGATAATGATGTTTTCAGCTTATTCAACATTTCTGCTAGAGATGGCCACACTATCCGGTAGGTAGACAAATAAATTGATTTTAGATGTCACATTTTACATTTATTTTCATGCCTTTGGCCAAGACGACTAGCCAAAAGAGCACTACATCAAGCTAGATACAGGACAGGAGGAGCTGAGTTTCTTGGAGACAGACAGGGACACCACTGCTCTGGTAGCCTTTAGTCGGTCAGTTTGGATTGTCTCATGCGATGTGCTGGGACAGCCGGATATTGTTCTTTAAGGGTAGTCTTTATGAGCAAGCGCACTCAAATAGGTAGGTGGAAACTGCAAAATGGATGTAGACATTGAATTAGGGAATAATCTTTCATTCAAGAAATAATTAACAAGGAGTTGCAACAATGGTTTAACTTCATCTGTCTTAAGTTGTGTTTTACCCATTCTTTTTCACCATTCAAAGCACACAGTGACTTCACACATGATTAAACACATGTTAAAATTTTAAATTACAAACAGATACTTTTTAAAAATTGATATCTGGTTTGTTCTATATCCTCCTGAGACCCAGAGGGAAAAAATGTTCTGATATTAAGCATTTTTTAAGATGATATAAGTATATTTGTTAAAAGAAATATGTTAAGGCAAAAAAAAAAAAAAAAAAAGTTTTTCGTACATGTTTTATGGCATGTCCCTTGCAGTGGACATCAGGACTTCCTTAGTGTCATAATTATGACTGTGCAGGAATAGTATTACATTGAAGTCAATGGGATTTTTTGGGTATGTGAGACATTAAACAAGAAAGGTTTTCACTCCCTCTGTTTGTGTGTTGCCAGTGAGTATGGCTGCAGATTGGAGTGTCACCTACGGCCCAGCCCAACACATCTGTGCTCTGGAGGGATCATCCATCACCATGCAGTGCAGCTACACTCATCCCCTTCACCTCAGAGTAAGACAAGTCCACTGGGTCAAGCAAGACATGGAGAACCCTATGGATTCCTCTATGATTTCCTATTACAATCACAGGGTCTATATGGCCTGTAAGCACGAAACGTGTTCTCTGCTACTGAACGATGTCCGTGTTCAAGATGCACGGTACCAATACCAGTGCATGATCACTACGTATGGAGGAACAGAGCATTATATTGGCAAACCAGGGATTTCCATGACTGTCACAGGTAAATAATACTGTTATGTGTGTGCAGGGCCGGTTCTTGGCATGGACAAACTAGGCGATCGCCCAGGGCACCAAATATCAAGGTGGCATCACAATACATTTATTACTTTTTCTATTCAGTTTTTTGCTTGTAGAAAAGACAGGGCAAATTTCATATCTGGCCCAGCCCAGGGCTTCGAAAAAAGGCTTGAACCGGCCCTGTCTGTGTATGCTGATGGATTAGACCATTGCTATTAAGGTTTTTAGGATTTTCCAAATTATTTTGTCTGAACTCCTTAAATCACAAGACTACTACAGTTGGGATCTGTTGTTGTGAAGTTTTTTATTTAAATTCCAGATGCATTATGCAGTATGCAGTACATTGAAACAAATATTCCCCTTCCTAGGCCTACAGCTTATTCTATCTAAAGACAGAAACATCATGAATGGAGATTTCTTGACTTTCACCTGCAACACCACCTGCGATCTACCTGAAAACCCATCATTCATCTGGATAAAAGATGGACAGGCTTTGGAAGGGAAGAATGACAAAGTCATGGTTCTCGGACCAGTCAACCTGGCTAATGACGTAGGAATCTACAGCTGTGCTGTTAAAGGATATGAGAATCTTCCTTCTCCGCACATGGAATTAATAAGTCAGAGTGAGTAAACCATAATAACTATATTTATACTAGTGCTGTCAAACGATTAAAAAAATTAATCGGATTAATCACAAAATTTTGCAATGATTAATCGTGATTAATCACTTTTAATCGCAAGAATTTGGATGCCAGTGTATGTTGGATCGTTATTTTGCCCTGTAAAGGCCCTGATACTAAATAGTTGGCTTTTTTTTCTTATCAAATGGGGAAATTCACACCTGTCCCCCAAACATCTTGTTGGATTGTCAGGAGCTAAGCCATAATCTTTGTACAGTTTGACTTGATAGCCGAGCCATTTTCTATCTGAAATTGAACATAATACATGGCATGAAAGTGGAACCATATCCACCCGGATTAATTCAAGTTAAATTTTGCCAGCACTAATTTATACAGTACCAGAATTACTGTATTAATTTATATTTGAACCTGTCGTGAATGAAAGGTTTGATCACATGCAGTAGATTCTGGGAGTGTGTGCATTTGCAATAGGAAAGTCTCAACTTGTCTGTAAATAAATGCAATTCTCTATGATGACCACTAGGTGTCACATTGTGTGTAACTTCCATAATTGTGTACAACTGGAGGTGCATCATATACAAAATAATATACAAAATAAAATGTACAGTATGTGCTCTTCCACACCAAAATAATTACATGTATTTTTTTTTTTTCCTAATTTTCGCATTCAAATATCAATTTGTGTCCCGACTTTAAGTGTGAGTTTTTCATGGTGGACATTGAGACTTAGGCTATAACAGTAATAAAGTGGCTACGCATTGTAGTCTGTTTGTTTGTAGCCCGGTACTACTACTTTACATTACCTTGCATTGCTGCTCCCACACACACATAGCCTGGTCATAACCAGCCACTCGGTCTACTCTTCTCTTTGTACTTTCTCTTTGTACTTTCATGGGTCTGGGATCTCAGCTGTTGAGAAATGATTGGTTGCTGGAGATGTTTATATTCAAAATGATTGGATCAGCCAATTGTATTTGGGTGCTGCATTCTTAATGTTCGCTGATTGGCTCTGGCTCGAAGCTGATGCAATCATGTTAATGAGGTCAATGGCCGAAATCTCAGGTGAAGTCATGGAGGGATGAAAAACGAAGTGCATCAGATGGCAGTGTGTGTTTTCATTGTGCAATACCGCAACATCTAGAGATTCTAGACACAGAATGCTATGGCTCACACACTTACGCTTAGTCTGGCAACAAGTTCAGTCAGAATTGGCCTTGAGACATCAGTTTGAAACTGGTCAATGATGTGGTTGAAACTGAAACTGTCATGTCTTTGTCTGTCATAGCCCGTGTCCTTAAAAGGGACAAAATGGCTGCTTCAGTTGAACGGGTAAAAGCAACTCTTGTAGTTGCTGGTTGTCTGGTTACATTGAGGTGAGTTTATTGGACATTTTTCCTTGGTCCTGTTGCCTTTGCATGCTCCTTGTTGGTGCACAAAATAATAGGATATTATGCTAACTTGTCATTTTTATATTATTCCAGGTTTTTGAGGATTTTCTACTGCAAAACCTGCACCTGACTGGTGTAGTTGAACTTACACTTAATCTTCAGAATGTCCAGAAGAGTCCTTTATTTCCAATAAATTATCAACTGTTTTTTTTTTTTTTAATTTAATTTGTTCTTACAATTTTGTGCTTAAAGGGATATTCCTTGTCATGAAAATTGGTTATTCACCCATCTTACCTAGAGTTACATGGGTAAAAACATTTTGCTGTCATGTGTATGCGTTTTCTTAGCCTGGCAACCCCAACTTTAGCTTTTGCTTAACATAGTCGCCAATAAATTATCAACTGTTTTTTTTTTTTTCATTATTTATTTTTTTCTTACAATTTTGTTCTTAAAGAGATATTCCTTGTCATGAAAATTGGTTATTCACCCATCTTTTGGCATCTTACCTAGAGTTACATGGGTAAAAACATTTTGCCGTCATGTGCATGTGTTTTCTTAGCCTGGCAACCGCAACTTTAGCTTTTGCTGAACATAGTCGCTGGAAAGTAAAGTAGCCATAGAGTTGCTATCTCTCTACTTTACATTCCAGCATCAATGCTAAGCTAAAGCTAAATAAAAATTCGAAAATTGGGGATGCCAGACTTGGAAATGCATGTTCTGACACCAAGATACTTTTGTGTAACTCCAGGAAGAAGGTAGCCTGACATAGCCCGACCATAATACTGCTGTTCATCCGTATTCATGGTCTGGAGGTTCTTTAACCTGACGCGATTATACTGCGGAGGGGAGGGCATTCACTCCTGGTTTGAAACGATTGGAAAGCTCGTCTAATCAGCTTCGCTTATTGGCCGGTAGACTCTCTACCGATGTAAACACGCCCCAGAGGACCGTTCCCAGACCATGGATACGGATAAACATTCGTATTATGGGCGGGCTATGTCAGGCTAGGAAGAAGGTGAATAACTACCCATTTTCATAAAAAGGTGGAAATTTCATTAAAAACCTGCTGCTATGTTGTCAGAAAGGTTTTGCCATTGCCTGTGTTTTTCACTTTTGTATCTGTTTAAGTAAAATCAAAATCTATGAACACTCAATAATTTCTCAAGCCTGTGATCAGTGATTTGTTTGTGTTAAGTATTTGGTTGTGGTCGTGTTATCAATAATGCATCAATACTGCTGTTGTACATGTAAAATATTAGAAGGTTGTGTGTTGTTTATCAAATGTAAATAAAATTCCTAAGACCATGATATCATGAATGTGGCCCAGTCTTCCTTTATAGCTTTATTCGGCTAACCTGTGTAAATGCAGATACACAATAATGTACAAAATAAATTGCTTACATTGGGTAAATTGTTGTATAAGTATATATGTGTATTGACACAAAATATTCATGAGTTTGAAAATTCAAGGTACCTTTTCTCATATACAAAGCATAATATGCTTTAAATAGTGCCGGTTATGTCCACTGCACATACAGCACAAATTAGCAGGGGGTGAAGTGGGCATTGGATGCAGGGATATGGAGTGCCCTCGCTTCAAGGAACAGAGGTTATTTCTCACTTTTTTTTAAAAAAAAAATATTCATTTATAACATTATGACAGATCCACACACAAAAAAATCCCGAAAACACCTCTGCAAATGAGTGACCACACAAATGAGTGAAAATCACTGTATTAACATTGCAAGAGATACATTTTCTTATTTTACCATTTCTTCTCACTTAAGCAGACCAAAATTCACATTTTACATGAAAGGAATCCTTGTCATGTTGCCATTTTTTTTTTTTTTTTTTGATGTTCCTCAGAAACCTTTGATAAAGTGGGTCAGTCACAGCATGTAGAAACCACATTGTCTCAAACACACAAAAATCTCTCTTGCTCATCGTGTATTAGCCTAACCACATACTCACATACCCTTCTCTCTTTAAGTGTGCACTAACCACAAATACAAACCCCATTTCTTTGTCTCTCGGTTAGGATAACCACTTTGTTTTTTTCAGTCAAGAGAAGTCTGAAGCTAGGAACAGTAGGATTGATACAGAATTCTTATTTTGAAATCAGAAAAGAATGTGATGTATTTGTTTTATCACAATCACTTAATTATTATTTTTTTTAATTATTTTATATTTGCGATTAGAAAAATGTTTGATTCACCCAAGTTTCTCATTCTCGTCATTCTAATCACAAACTCTGGTAAGTAAGAATTTTATAGAGTAAATTTTATTTAGTAAAATTTCACATAGTTGAATCAAAATTCTGAAGTGGCCATTAAAATGTAGGCCATCAATGCATTTTTGGGATACAAGTAAAATTTTAGAATAAAAAAAACACTTTATTTGAAGGTACCGTCTTAAGACTGATATGGCACTGTCATTAAATATGACATGACGTCAAGAATCTGTCATAAACCTGTCATGACTTCTGACATACCCTAACCCTAACCATGACAAATACCGGGTGACACTTAATGACAGAAGTCATGACGACAGATTCATGACAGTGTCATGACAATCTTATAACTTCAAATAAAGTGTAACCAAACACTCTAATAAGGACTTGAATCATGCTTATATTAAAAAAAATGGAAAGGGGAATTCACAAAATAACTTTGAAATAGGGTAGATCAACCCACAGTGCAGTCCTTAACCAACCTGCTGTGCTCTATACTCAGCTTGCTTTGGTATTACTTTACATCCTTGTAATGAGGTTCAATGGTTTCATCTACTGGCTAAACAATTCTTGTACTGTTTTACCATAGGTTACTTCAGCTGCGATATTTAGTCATTTTTCTGTCTTTCAATATCAGGGTCAATTTCACTCAATATCAGTGTCAATTTGACCCAATCAGCTTCCAAAGCACCGAAATGTGTAAGGATAGGTCAGCATGGGCTTCATTCATTATTTCAATAATTCATTCATTCATTCATTATTTTGTTTATCTAATATTTTCGTCTTTGTTGACCATTCCAATTGTCTGTATTAAATAAATATGTATTGCACAGGAGGATAAAGAAAGCTTTGTGTGGCCTGAGGGCAATGATGAAAAAAAATATGTTTTAATCACAGCCAAAAATAGTTTAACAAAGTAATATTATTATGGTTGTTAAAATCTGTTGTATACAAGCTGTGGTTTGCTTTTGCATGGTGTGTGTGTGTGGGGGGGTGTGGGTGTCTTTGTGTGTGTGTACAGTACTTGTTGGTATGCGTGTGTATATTAATTTGTGGTTGTTGGCATCTGTGTGACTATAGTCATGTTGGAGAAAAACAACTGAAGCCACTTCCTGCCAACCTACTTCTTTCTATGCCATTCTTTGGCTACCAAACCACAATGGAAACAGACATGTTCTTCCTCCATCTTAATTAATGTGCTGTGTATATGAAGATGCAAAGATGTGTGTGTGTGTGTGTGTGTGTGTGTGTGTGTGTGTGTGTGTGTGTGTGTGTGTGTGTCACATTCAAATTTCACTTTGTGTCCTGTGTGCACAGCACTTCAAGTGTTAGGGAGAATATTGAAACTTGGCTATGGATTAAGTGGCACACACACACACACACACACACACACACACACATTTTATCACATTTAAATTCCTCAAAATTCTTGTCTTTATCTGTCTTAGCACAGCTGCCTCAGTTCAAGGGGTGATCGCAAATCTTATCGTTGTTGGTCTTCTAGTTGGGCTGAGGTGAGTCATGAGGAAGATCATCAAATGCCTTTGGAAATTAGGTAGCCTAAACTATACTCTCATCATCGTGGCTGTATTCCCCATTGCAATTCTGCTTGTAGAGGTGGTATGTTAAGCAAGGTTGACTCATGTAGTAGTTTCAAAATTAAAAAAGAAAATAATAACTAGAAAAGCGCTCAGAGAGCGCAGACCTCCACCAAGGCAATGTGGTCACAGACACAATATACATTCCAGATCATGTTTTGGATTACCGATCACCACCAAAATCGAATCAGCTCTAGCTTGTATATACACATTGTCTGAAAATTTCATCCAAATCCGTGCAGTACTTTTGGAGTTATCCTGCTGACAAACAGACAGACAAATAGACAAACAACCAATCAAACAGACAAACCAACGCGACCGAAAACATAACCTCCTTGGCGGAGGTACTAAATGTCTTTGAAATCCTAATGAACAACGTTAGGTCATCCTGCTATGCTACAGCCAGAAAAGGTGTTGCTATCTTCAAACCATACTCTGACCTCTCCCTTCACCTGCATTCTAATCTCACTCAGAGAACTTTTAATAGGGGAGAATTAGCACTCCGGTGGTATTGCGCCTAGATGGCGCGCGCGAGTCAGTGAAGAATGAATTGGGTTCTATGCAGCTGCACCCTAAAATGCTGCATTTCTTTAGATACAATTTTTTTCTTGAATAAATGCATTCATGCATGCGGTTCAGAGTAATTTGATTTAATTCTCAGTTAACACATAATATTTTTAGCACTTTTGTTCATTTGTAAAATCCCTTCCAAAGTGTCTGTCACGTGACACAGCAAGTCTTTCCCTATGGCCATTCACCAGAATAGAGTAGCAGAATGCTAGTGAGTCAGGGGAAAAAACAGCTCAAAGATGAAAAACGTAATGGTCATATGTATTAAATATATTTCATTTTGATTGAAATCCATGTCAAAGTTGCTTAAAATAAAATGCAATCTGTGATATGTTGTCCCTAAACATGTGAAAATTATACATTTAGCCCTATACCTCATAGGTGCCCATTGATTTTCCACTCAGTTTCCACTGACTCGTGATCGCCCCCTAGCGGATTTGCAATTGGAATTGCAGGTTGAATGGCGTTAATAGGAGTGCCATGGCTCGCCGTAAACGGGCTCTGGTGTTGCTATCTTCAAACCATACTCTGACCTCTCTCCTTCACCTGCATTCTAATCTCACTCAATTATTCCAATTTCCAATGCTACTGCCCCCTATAGGACTGAAGTAGGAAGGACAATTACTCAAAACTCAACAATTACTACAATAGCGCCTATACTGCTTGTAAATCATTCTCCATCTGGAATAGCTCTATGTGTGTGTGTGTGTGTGTGTGTGTGTGTGTGTGTGTGTGTGTGTGTGTGTGTGTGTGCTAACTTCCATGGCGAAACAAGCATGCAAATAGAAATGATCATTAAAGTCACTGAGTTCATTAAAAATATTGTGTGATGAATTGATTTATTCATTATTTTGCAGGCCTACTGCTATCTAACCTGCACCCAGAGTCCCTGAGTCTGGCTGGAACAGGGGTGCTGGAAGTCAAACTCACCAGAGAAGGTTTGGTCTTCAATGACTCAATCAATATCCAGAAGCAACCATTTTTATCAACCGCTCTTACAATTTTGTTAATTTTTGTTTGTTTGTTTGCAGAGTTCTTAGGAAGATTTTGCATTCACATTCATTTTTTTATTTATTTTTTTTCCTTTCTGTGTATTTTTTTCTGTATGTGTTCAGTGTTACAAAAAAAAGTAAAGATCTTACTGTAATCCTTCTATGAGTGATTTGTTTGTGTGAAGAAATAGGTGGTGGTACGAAATCTAGAAATAATGTTTTGTCACCAAAACAGCAAACTGCATTATTCTGACCAACCAGAGGTGGAGCCCTTGGTAGCCAATATATTGCATTGTGAAAATAAGTGTGTGAAGAAAAAACGAAGTAACGAAGATAGGACTGGACATGCCATTTAAAGTACATTATAGCATATACACAAACACTAACACTAGACACAGTTTCAGGAGTCGTTCCTTCCTGAGACAAGTTCAATGTGTGCATAATTAAAGGGAATAGGGTAGCAGTAGATTACAATGCATGCATTAGGTCTGTATAAATGCAGTTCCCATGGATAACCAGCAGGTGGCGCCACATGCTGTGGTAATCGGATTCCGGATTCCTCCTAGTCTTCTTTTTTGTCATAAATCTGAAGTCTACATTGATGTAAAATAAGCCATGAATTAGGCCTAGAGAATATTACCTAAACGACAAATGAGGAACTTGCTAACAGGACATCAGCAGTGTTAGGAAAGTTACTCTCTCTCTCTCTCTCTCTCTCTCTCTCTCTCTCTCTCTCTCTCTCTCTATCTCTCTCTCTCACTCACACACACACACACACACACACACACACACACACACACACACACATAATTCACACACAATATCCAAGTGTTGAGATAGTGGCATTTTTGTGTGTGTGTGGAGCGCTTTTTTTTTTTTTTTTTGCTCTTCCGAGAGTACCACTTGTCCTAGTCCCTCAAACTACCTGGAATATACTTATAAGATAGCACTTATAAGATCACACACTTTCCTCTCTTGCACTCTCTAACTCCTGTCAATTACTTGTTAGCAAAATCACGTAGTCTAACCAGTCACTTTGGATAAAGGTGTCTACTACTGTAAATACATACATGTAAATGGAATACCTAACATGACAAAATAACGGACAGATAAGCCGTTGCCAAACCAGCCTCAAGTTACAGATTAAAGAGCTAAAATGTGTGCATCATAGCAATCAATGTCATTTACATTAGTGTTCAGTGGATTCACAACCCTATTTGTCCTGTGGCCTATTACTTTGGCATTTTTGTGATGTTTGTCAGTTTCCATTGTCAGAGTGGACCAACCACATTTACAGCCCATCTCAGAGAAACCACATTGTTCCAAACCCACTCTCTCTCTCTCTTGCCGTGTGTCACCCTAACCACATACAAACATACAATTCTCTCTTCCAGAGTCTGTTAACCACCTAATTCCTCTCTCTCTCTCTCTCTCTCTCTCTCTCTCTCTCTCTCTCTCTCTCTCTCTCTCTCTCTCTCTCTCTCTCTCTCGTGCGTGTGTCATCCTAACCACATACAAGCATGCAATTCTCTCTTCCAGTGTCTATTAACCACCTATCTAAACCCACACAATTCTCTCTCTCTCTCTCTCTCTCTCTCTCTCTCTCTCTCTCTCTCTCTCTCTCTCTCTCTCTCTCTCTCTCTCTCTCTCGTACATGTTATCCTAACCACATACAAGCATGCTCTCTTCCAGAATATTAACCCTTATAGGGTCTTCGGGTCTGTGGGACCCGTTTTCAGTTTTTAGATTAAGAAAAGAATACTTTTATCAACCTAAGATTCACTGGCCTTGGCTCATTTTGTGTGAGGAACATAAATCTGAAGTGAATTTTTATGACCCCCCCTCCTATACCACCCCACCAAATTTATATGACATACAGGGTCTTCAGGGTCTCTCTCTCTCTCTCTCTCTCTCTCTCTCTCTCTCTCTCATGCGTGTGTCATCCTAACCACATCTCTCTTCCAGTGTATTCACCACCTATATAAACTCACAGATCCCCCCATCCCCCCCCCCCTCTATTATAACCACTTGTTTTTCCATCGAAAGAACATAACGGCCATACCTGACACTAGGAACGGTAAGATACTCTCTGAACTCTGAGACACATTTCATTTAGTATTTCTTTTTCATCATACTCATGCAATTGATCCATTTTTTTGTCTTATCTTTGTGATTAGGCTAACTGGGTAAACAATGTTTGGTCCAATGAATGTCCTCATTTGTCTTGTGCTATTCACAAACTCTGGTAAGTTGCAACTCTACTTAATTTTTAGAGACAATTAGGACTTGTGGAGCAAGAACATTATTGAGGGAACATATATTGAAATGTTGAAATGTCTTTCGAAAAACAAACAACAAATCAAAAACCTATACCAAGAAAATAGTGGCTTGGAAAGTGTGGGATTGACAGGGCACTTAAACCTGTTCCAGGGGATTGCAATCAAGTTGCTCCAGTTCACATACATGTACACTCGATTGTAAGCCACACTGTGTATAAACCTCAGCAAACTAAAACATGTATTGACCTCATCCATGTGACCAAACTTAACCTTTTTTTTAAAAAAAAAAAAAAAAACCTTCTGATGCCCCAGCAACAATCGCAGACAGAGGTTTAACAGTGTTCTTTGGTTACGAGCATTTGATACTTTTTAAATGTTTATACCCTGTTTGTGTTTCAGCAAAGAGTGCCACTTCTGGAATGACCAAGCACATCTGTTCTCTAAAGGGATCATCCACCATCCATTGCTGTGAGTGTGTGTGTGTGTGTGTGTGTGTGTGTGTGTGTGTGTGAGTGTGTGTGAGAGAGAGAGAGAGAGAGAGAGAGAGAGAGAGAGAGAGAGAGAGAGAGAGAGAGAGAGAGAGAGCTGATCTATCAATCTATTAACTACAAATAGTGATATTTGCTGTTGTGATTGCTATGAGTAACTTTAGGCTATATTTACATATTATATCCTTGCATTTAGAATATGCTTTAACCAAATAAACTTTGAAAAGAGGATCAACAATCAAGCTAAACAAGCTTAAATCTCAGAAAGAGATTTATTAATGATACTTTCTTTCCAATACATGCATTCAACAAATCCTTGCACCAGGATATTTTTTCAGTTCGGTCAACCAAGTACATTGAGACGAGACAAATATTCCCTTTCTGTTCTACCTAGGCCCGCAGATTGTTCTATCTAAAGACAGAAACATTATGGAGTGGGATCGTGTGACTTTCACCTGCAACACCACTTCTTGTGATCTACCTGGCAAACCTTCATTCATCTGGAAAAAGGATGGACAGCTTCTAAAAGAGAATAAGAAAGAAATGGTTCTTCGATTCGTCAGGCGGGCTAAAGATGAGGGAAACTACACATGTGCTGTTGGGAATTTTAGTTCTCCACTCAGGGAGTTAAAAATTCAGAGTGAGTGGTTTCTGGTATTGTAATTATTGCATCCTCCAAGGAAGTAATTACTTAAAGGTTTTATCCAAAGTGAATCAACATGTAGCCCTGCCGTTTTATACTGCTAAGCATTATTGAAAGCTACCTCGATGATCGGATCTTATGCATCGTAGAGCGAGTTTGCGAAACGGCAGATAACAATAACTGAATGAGGCATGTCAAAAAAGAAATCTAATCGATTTGCTTTCGCTTTGAAATGCCCCATTCTGTTACTGTTAACTGCTGTTCTACTATCTCAGTCTGAATTGCATGAAATTCAGAGGTGGGTATCAATACCGCTTGGCACTATAAAACAATAGGGCTACGTGTTGATTCACTCCGGATAATTCCTTTAGGTTAGGAATCGGTCCATTTGTCGGCCCGTTTCTTTGTTTGTTCTTTACAGCAAGTTACTGACCGATTCACTTGAATTTTTTTTTTTACCAGAGGTGTGTCCATGCCCAAGAAAGAAATGTTGTTTGCTACCGTAGCCCCTCCCTCTGCCCCCCCCATCCCCACCTCACCACACACACACACACACACACACACACACACACACACACACACACACACACACACATTTAGTGTTTGTGTCACATTTGATTTCCACAAAATTATATCTCATGCAACTGTAGTGCATTAATTACGCTAACATATCAGTTTGAAACTGGTCCAAGTTGTAATTGCATCCCTGATATCTTTGTCTGTCTTAGCCCGTGTCTTTGAAGGGGATAACACACCTTTGACAATTGGAGGGGTGATAGCCGCTCTTGTACTTCTTTGTATCCTGGCCGTGCTGGGGTGAGTTTATTTTAAATTCACAATTAAAAATGTATCCATAAATAAATCTCTACTGATGTTGTGCACAGTGCATGCATATTTATTTAGTTAGTTATTTATTTATTTAGCTATTTATTGATTGAATTTCAGGTACAAGGAACAGAAGCGCAGGTCAAGTTGATCTCAGAGAAATTTTGATCTTCATCGATTCTGAATGTCCAGCTGATGAACCCTTTCTATTACTCTGTATTTTTTTTTTCTTCGCTGCAGAATGTTTTTCTCTCTCTCATATGTCATTATAGCCTACTCTCGGTGAAAACAAAATCTATGCATATTCGAAAAGCTTTTAAATCTTTTCATCAGTGATGTCTTTGTGTGAAATAATTGGTTGTGGTCATTTCATGAGTAATGCATCATCAATACTGAAGTTTTAAAACATACAAGATCATGTTATGTATTAAATGGAATGTTAACAACAGATCAATAAATTGATGAGTGAGGCTTTTTTTTTCATTTTTATGTAGTTTTATTCAACTAACCTGTGTAAATGCAGACACAGAAATAAATTAATAATAATAAAAAACAAATAAGTACATTTTTGGACTTATTTGCAAAATCAGGAGAGTGATGAATATTGAGACAGAGGGAGAGATGAGGAGGAACTGTAAACTGAACCCTATAGTTAAAAAAAGAAAAATGTATGCCTTTTTTCCTGATGTATGATTCACTTTTGTGAGAATGATGCTGTATCTTTTACTGATAATACAGTAATGACACTTGTTAAATTATGAAATATTAAGAATTTGAAGGCACAAAATGCTTAAAATTGATTGTTGGAATTCTATATGCCTACAATAATCTAGAAATAATGCATCAAATCATCAAAACAACCTGCCGTCTTGCAATTATTCTGAGGTGGAATCCTAGGTAATATATTGCCTTGTGCAAATAAGTGTGCGAAGAAAAATAAATAAATAAGAGGTAGTTTTGGGTCATTTAAATTGTATTATGACAAAAACACAAACACTAACCTTAGGATCATTTTAAGATTGGTGATTCCTTAGACATGTTTAATTTTCCTCATAATTTACTGTAACATCAGGGTGCATGCAGTAGGCTTACATCAATTCAGTTCCACTGCATAACCAACAGATGGCTCCACATGCTGATATTCTGACACCTCCTAGTGGCTTTTTTAAAGATTACACATTTAAGATTTGACACTTGGTTTAAAGGCACTCATCTACTATAAATCTGAATAACTGTAGATTATTTTCTGCTGCCACATTGTTTATGTGTGTACCTTACACTGTTGATAAGTAGGATAACAGCCTTCTTGTTGTGTAGTTGATTGGCTCCGCTATATTCATAAATTATTTTGTGTAAAAGCACACCCTGGCATATCCAATATCCAGCAGGCCTCTAGTGGGTAAACGCAAATGCAGTCTACCCACCTTCGAAATTTTGGTGATAAATTTTATCCACCTCTTTGTAGTTTATACAACTAATACAACAGTAAACACTGCCAGATCCCGGTAGTTTATCCTAGTTCAAAAATGTAATATTGTTTAATGTGTGTAGTACACATTAAACAATATAAAATATATGTTCCACATTCAACATCAGATTCTGTATATTGAAGACCACTACAACACCATAGCCTTTCTGTACCCTCCTACACGGTACATACAGTGTCCTGAGATGCAAGAGAGTTAGACCAAAATGACAAATGAGGAACTTACTAACAGGACATCAAAGAGAGCTACTGTAGATAGTATTTGTTTTAACTGCGTTAAAAGCACAAATCATTTCAGCAAAGGGACCATACACCTAAGACTCTCATAATATAGCCTACAGTATTTAAGATAAGATAAGACAATACTTTATGAAATCCGAAGGAAATAATATTCACAAGAATTTACATATTTACAATTCATTGATGTATATAACTCATAGCCTACAATGTACTGTAAATCAAATATAAATTATACTTCTTTGAGTTTTTTTTTCTTGCCATTTTTTCTTTTTGTGTGTCTGAAGGCCAACTTGATTATGCTACGTATGAAGATGTAAAGTACATCCGCATTGAAGCTTACTATGCTATTATTAGTATGTGTATGTAGTATGTGTATATTAGTATGTGAACACTGTGTAATCGAGTAAGAAAGATAGAATGCCCATTATTTGTAAAAAAAAAAAAAAAAAAAAAGTCTGCTCTTTCTCTCTCTCTCTCTCTCTCTCTCTCTCTCTCACACACACACACACACACACACACACACACACACACACACATTCAAGGAAGTCCTCCCTATGCATGAGAGAAGTTTTCGCACCTTTTTTCAAGTCAAACTGAGCAGACCTAAAACAAAAATGTGTTGCTCTTTCTCCTAGTACCAGATCTCCAAGTGGCAACCATAGCTTGAGAAAAACACAAATTCTGTCAAACCACAGTTTTATGCTTTATGAAATAGCTTCACTGTGAGCATACTAAAAGTCACAGGGCCTGTATATTTGTACTGTTTCTAAACCACTATTCACAGCCAAGAAAACCTGTGTTTTATGAAATTACAGTTGAATTTATGTGAAAGTACAATTACTTACTTCCACACTTACTTCGATGAATGAACCACATGCTTTTATTAGAGGTCAATACTGACATGTATTCAATGCTGTCAAATCCCAAAGAGAGACAACAGACAATTGCGATTTTGCTTCTGATGATTAGACAAGAGAAAGTCTCTTGATAACTTGAAAACTAAAACATTTTACATATATAATAGAAGCCTGTGATCTGTGAAGGCTGAAAAAAAGAACACGACTGAAGTGAAAAATGAGGAAACTGCTAATGTGACACACGCGTCAGCTACAGGCCAGTATATTTAACTGTGTTAAAACCACATGTGCTTTGGTAGGTCCAGAGCTCGTCTTTTGACAGGAGAGCATTCAAGAGAAGACAAATGCAGGTCAGTGTACTGTGCTTGAATTATCATTATAGTTATCTGTAATTGGCTGATAGGGGGCTGTTAACTTCATACAATTGCTATCTTTCAAGTAGCTCCTATGCTTATGAATGCCATAACAACAGTAGTAAAGTACTTAATAGTTGAGACTATTTCACAGTAACTTGCAGTGTAACAGCAGCTGTATTGAAATTCCTAAATTTTAAGAAGCCATAAGCCAATTGATTGACTGAATTGATTTTGTTATACTTTATTTCTCAGATAACTGGCTGAAAATTATAAAAATGTTATATTTCCCTGCCCTGGTCCTGTTTATCATGAGTCCTGGTAGGTAGGAGCTGAATGTCTGACAGATACAGATAATTGTTTTTTGATAGAACATTTTACAGTTAACATTTACATGTTGGTTGTGAACTTGTTTTAGATAGTGTGGGGAGTCAGACTCCCTTCTCTCTCCCTTTAATTTATTTACCTCTTGGTTTTTGATGAAAATATTTGTTAGATGCAGAGAATCATACTTCCTCTTCCCCCTGTCTTTTAAAATAGTTGAGGTTGAAATGTGTCCACAGTTGGCTATATTTTATATTGGTATATATCACAATAACTGCAGCATGACTAAATACAGTAAAAGTGTACTTTTGAATAAAATGTTCTTAGATGATGCTATCTAATACATGTGGTTTGATTGTATTGTCTAATGCACTTTAAGTATTGTACTTATATTGTTTTGTGTTGCAGGATGTTTGTCTTCTGGGTGGAGAGTCACTTACAGCCCCACACATATCTGTGCTCTGGAGGGATCATCAGTTAGCATGTCCTGCTCTTACACCTACCCCAGTGGTCTTAGAGTTACAGATGCTTTCTGGGTGAACCAAGAAGTTGGTTATGCTACTGATATCACCCAGGATACAAGCTATGCACACAGGGTCACAGTGGACTGTGGAGATAAATACTGGAACCCTGGCCAGTGTTCTCTGCACATGACTAAAGTAACTAAAGCAGATGCACAGTATCAGTACTACTGCAGGATTACTACCCATACTAAGGGGCAGAAATTGATCGGCAAACCTGGTATTTTGCTACATATCACAGGTATATGAAAAATCACTACTTTGTTCTCTTAAAAAGCATATGCTGGTAAAATGTGAATTCATTTGAATAACATAAATGTCCATAACCGTAGATCTGCAGATTGATTCATCTAAAGGATCAGAAGTGAAGGAGGGAGATCATGTGACTCTCACCTGCAACACCACCTGTACTCTAACCAGCAGCCCTTCATTCATCTGGAGTAAAGATGGACGTCCTGTAGAGAAGAAGCAGATCATCAACAACCAGCTGCAGCTCTACTCAGTCAGCAGAGAGGATGAGGGCAGCTACACCTGTGCTGTTAGAGGACATAAGAGATTTCCTTCTCCACAGTTTATGTTTAAAGTTGTATGTAAGTAACTAGGTTATAGTCTTACTAGAAGAGTGGATATTAGGACTGTAATCAGGAATCCTTTAGATACATTCAGTACATTTCTCCCAGCAGTCTGCTAGCTGTCCATTTTGAATTTCCAACATGAAGTTCTGTACTAGTTGGATAAAAGTTATGTAATGAAGTAATGAAGTTCTATTTCAATCCATAAACACAATACTTTTTGTGATTACATATAGGCTATATCTGATCAGCAAAGTTGCACATGTACTGTATTGTATTGTCTTTGTTTCAGATCCTCCAAAGAACATAAGCATTGTGTCTGATTCATCTGGTGAAATATCTGAGGGCAGTCATGTGACTCTGACCTGCATGAGTGAAGCTGACCCACCAGTACACACATACACCTGGATCAAGAAGAGTGGAGCTGTAGAACTGAAGTCAGGAGAGGAGAACATACTCACCTTCAGCAAGATCCGTTCTGAGGACAGTGGAGAGTATCTCTGTCGAGCAGCTAATAGGATTGGACAACAGGTTTCAACTGCTGTGTCTCTTACAGTTTTATGTGAGTAGAAAAAGAAATCAAGTATGAAGTGTTAAACACATTGTTTAATAAGTGAGACAGTGTCCTTTTAAATCTCATAACATTTAGTGAAAAAAAATGGTGGCCCATAGACATCAATTCTGTTTAAGGCCCAAGATTTTATGTTGAGCTCTTGCTACTCATTCACCTCTCTGATAATGCATCACATGAAACATGCCTTTTCTTTAGATATTAGAAGTAATATACACAAAAATAAATCACAATTGTGACAACTTTGCATTTTCTATTCTTTCTCCTGACAGCTATGGATCATCTTAATATCATACTGATAACTGTTCTGGTTGGAGTGGCGGTGCTTGGAGTGGTGGGGTTGCTCTGTATCATACACTGGTTTAGGTGAGGAAGCAAAACTTTTGAAATCTTAATACACTGTTTGTGAAAAGATACAAAAAAAATAAATTGCTTTGCTGTGCATAACACAGGCAACACAAAGAATTGGTTACGATGGAAAACAGGACATCAGGTGGAAACAACCAGGTGACATAACTTCTTTCCTTATAAAAAACTTTGATGCACAACCTGATGAACAACCTCTTGTTTGATGCACAACCTCTCAATAGTCAGCGACAACATGTCCAACAGTGGTTTGTCTCAGTTTGTTCAGCCTGACATGGCCTGCCCATAATACTTCTGTTCATATGTATTCATGGAGGTTCTTTGACCTGAAGTGATTATAGGGCGGGAGAAGAGTGCACTCAGTTCTAGTTTGAAATGATTGGACAGCTCGTCCATTCAGCTTCGCTTATTGGCCGGTGTTAACCGACTAAACCCTCCCCAGAAAATCGGCGCCAGACCATGAATACGAATGAACAGAAATATTATGGGCGAGCCATGTCAGGCTAGATGTAAATACCAATTCAAAAGGTTTAGTATGTTGACTTTTGCATAGTGTGAAAGAGTTACCCTTGTGACAATGGCTCAGGCAAAAACAAGACTAACACACAGCACATGGTTGTTGTTGCATACAAATATTTTCATAACTTCTGCTTTATTCTTAGAATACAAACCATGATAACACCATGCAAATGAACCAGAGCCTTAACGCCAAAACCACTCAACCTGATGCAGTTTACCAGAGCCTGAACCCCAACACCACCCAAACTGATGCAGTTTACCAGAGTCTGAACCCCAACACCATCCAACCAGATGCAGTTTACCAGAGCCTGAACCCCAACACCACCCAACCTGATGCAGTTTACCAGAGTCTGAACCCCAACACCATCCAACCAGATGCAGTTTACCAGAGCCTGAACCCCAACACCACCCAACCTGATGAAGTTTACCAGAGCCTGAATACCAACACCACCCAACCTGATGCAGTTTACCAGAGCCTGAACCCCAACACCACCCAACCTGATGCAGTTTACCAGAACCTGAACCCCAACACCACCCAACTTGATGCAGTTTACCAGAGCCTGAACCCCAACACCACCCAACCTGATGAAGTTTACCAGAGCCTGAACCCCACCACCACCCAACCTGATGTAGTGTACCAGAGCCTGGACCCCCAAACCACCCCTACATAAATGTATTCCCCTTTCATTTAGAAACAATGAATATCATATGTTATTCTAAAGTGTCTGAGGGGAAAAGTGAACGTTACTCTGTTGCTGTACATTGAAGGTTACTAAGGCACTATCACTGTATTTCTGTGCTATTGTTTTTCTATTGAAGTATCTTCTCTTTATGCCACACTGTATATTCATGCTGTGTGTAAATAACTACAAAAGGAGAATGAATGGCAGTGTTTGTATATTAAAAAATAATGCTTGTTTAAGATGGCAGCTCTTTTCCAACATGTACACAGGAGGATGAGGCTTTTCTGACTATGTAATTAAATGTATATCTCAAGACAAAAAGCATGTTTATTTCTTGTAAAATAAAAAAAATGTTAGCTCTCTCTTGTGCGTACACTGTCTCTCTGATTCTCTCTCTGTCACACACACACACACACACACACACACACACACTCAACAAACAGACACGCGATTGAAGAGTCCTCTCTCTGCATGACAAATGTTTTCTCACCTTTTTTTTTTCTAAAACGATAACTTGCTTGCTCTCCTAGTAACAGACCAGGTGGCAGCCATAGCATGAATGCAAACACAGCAAAACACAAACACTGTCAAACCACATTTTAAGTTGTGTTGCTTTAGGGAACAGCTTCACTGTGAGCATACTAAAAGTGAACAGGGCCTGTATGTCAGTATTCAGTATTCGCAGTCACGAACATTGCTGTATTATTCTGCAGCATGCTGTTGGCTATGAGACATAGAACACAGAGCTCTGTTTTGTGAAATTACAGTTACATGGTAGCCTGGCGAATGCCAAACTAAAATCACAAGTGGGGGCCCTCATTTAAGACGGCTATTTGCGCTGCGTCTGTTTATGCGACAACTGTAATAGCGCATGCAGTGCTTCCTTGTTTTGCGATGTATTTATCAATCCACAAACATATAAGGCAAACAACGCTTACCCCGCCCTTTAGTGCAAAATTAGCGTGCCTCTAAACGCAAACATGCGCCCTTATGTGATCTCTATCCGTATGTGACCTCTATCCTGTTTTGTAAGAAATAACTGGCAGATAAATTAATGTTAGACTGGAATTTATTAAAAATAACGACGGGGAAAATAAATTCAAAGCAGACTGAAACATGGCTTCTTTATTATTATTTTTGCGATTTCTAGTTTAGTATGTGTTGGGATGGAATGTGAACGTCATCTTTGATTACAATCAGTATAATTGAGTAATGCGTGTAGTCTATTGCTGTTTAATTTGTATCGTCGGATGACTTCTTCTTAGCTTAATTAGAAAAGAGTAATTCTCGAGGCAAACATCTAACTGCTCCCAAACATGTTCCTGTCTTCCTCTTATCCGGATCACTGCTGTCATTAAACAAAGTAAATTTTAACACAAAAGGATTTGCGCTTGGTTTAGACCTGCTTTGAGGAGACGGTATTTGCCTCACGCAAATACCGTCAAAATATAGGCGCGCTCTTACCGGCAGTATTAGTATGGGATGGGATGCAGTTTGCGCATAGGCCTGGCCATCCCATCCCACTCCCCTCCCTCAAGCGCAGCTTCCGATTTCAGACGCAGCTTTGCGTTTTCAGGCACTGCATCCTCTCTGTAAATAAGACTGCGTTGGCCAACAGTCTTTGCGTGGAAATAGCGCTTGAAAACGGATAGCGCCATCGCAAAACGGATGATAAATCTACCCCTGAGTTCAGTAAAGGCTTTGTGGACTTTTGAATGTAATGGGAAGCAAGCACTGACCTTACAATGTGACAATGACTCTCTCTCTCTCTCTCTCTCTCTCTCTCTCTCTCCCGGACCTCTGGCTGAATGTTATGCACAACGGTGAACTGGGACTTATTCATTTTGGTGAATAGGCCTATGCTACTTGCACGAAATCCTCAATAAAGTTTAGGCTACATCATGCGCTGCATTTTCGGAATTGCCTGGTTATAGCAATATCTAGGAGAGAGGTTGACCTAGGGAGATCTGCGCATTATCTTACTATCTGGAGCTACAATAGTCAAACAAAACACTGATCAAACTGAAAATAAACAGGGACAAGGTCCACAAACTAATATTACCGTCATAAGATCCTGTCGCTTCAGAGGCGAACCCCGACTGTTACGCACGGTAACCAAATCACGGTTAACATTCAATCAAGACATTGACTTATGTTTACAACCTATACATTGCAACTGCGCAAGCATACAGTACCCCTTTGTCAACAGAGAACATAATAACAGCATGCCAATAAGGCAATAACACAAAAAGAAAAGAAAATCAAAAACACCCCAGTAAGCGCTTCCCAGCGGAGCGCGCTCGCAGCTCCATAACAAGGTTCCCCCTCCCATAGCTCAGTTTGATCCCGGCTTATGATAACTTTTTTTTGTCATTAAAATATTATATAGGCTTACAATTGTATTTTCAGACTCAGTGTCTGTGTGTCCACCTGTCTGTCTGTGTACAACATACGTCGAAAAGTAGGCCTACTGCATTTGAATGCAATTTTCAGGTATCATGAAATTACGTGATAATTCCCTATCATGAAATAACGTGATAATTTTGTATCATGAAATAACGTGATAATATCACGAAATAACGTGATAATTATCATGAAATAACGTGATAATTATCATGAAATAACGTGATAATTTCACGTTATTTCATGATAATTTAGTATCATGAAATAACGTGATAGTTCTGTATCATGAAATAACGTGATAATATCACGTAATAACGTGTTATGAGCCCAATTTTTTTTTTTGGTTTGGCAGCAATACGCTTCCGTAATTTACTCCATCAAACATATTCAATTCAATTTTATTTGTAGAGTGCCAAATGCGGTTTACTGTGTGTAATGGGAGGCATTTCCATGGACATTTCAAAGAATGTAGCATTTTAAATGAAGATGGAAATAAAATGAAGAAGTTCTGTGAGTCAGAGTTAACTTTCTCCATTTGAGTCTCAACCGCAGACAGACAGACAGTTGTATGCAGACTTACCACACTGTCCCTTTATCAGGAGAGCAAGACAAACACACACACACACACACACACACACACACACACACTCACTCACACACACACATAAACACACACACACACACACACACACACACACACACACACACACACACACACACTACTGCCACTGAGAACGGTAAGCAGAAAGAAATAGATTACGGAATTATAAGAAAATCGAAATTAGCTCAAGAAACGCTAATGTGCAATTTACTGTAATATGCCTTTGACATATAAACAGTCTGACATATGACTATCTTAAGTCAGGAAGGGAAAAAAAAACTTGTGTTTGTTATATCTCATTTTCAGAGTTATCACATTAGTTGCAATGTCAAACTAACTAACTAAATAAGTAAATGATTTACCAATCATTGACTTCAAGTCGTCATAGGAAATGTAATCGGAATGAGTGAAGAAGCATCATCAGAACCATTTCTTTGTTAGGAAAAACAAACACCTCATAATGTATTTATGGTGCAACATTCAAGTGGACCTTTAAAGTTCAGCTCAGCTCATTCACACACACACACACACACACACACACACACACACACACACACACACACACACAGTTTGTATGCGACAATGACACAGGCCGCATGGTTCTCACTCATAGACCTATAGTGTTGCTTGTTGCCTTGTTTATAGAACTATTTTGCACAATGTCGGCCTCCAAAATGTTAAGTATTTATATTTTCAATGTTCTATAAACATGGGCTCCGGATGCCGGATGCAGCATTCTGTTTCACACAGATACCATCAAAGACTGTTGGAGTAAGTTTAACATACCCCATTACAACAAAATCATATAGGCCTTAACATTGGGAGGCAATGTAACCATTATAAGTAAATTTTTACATGTTTACAAAAAGTATTTTTACATGTTATGAAAATAGAAGAAAAAGATTAAAAAGATTAAAAAGTTTGTGTTGCTTCAGATGGAGGGAAAATGAAGAAGTTTTGAGAGTTGATGTGTCATGTCACGTCTCTCCGTGTGAACCAACCTCAACATGAAGTAGCCAGCTCCTCTCAGACTAACCACACTGTTCCTGTAACTTCAGAACCAGACACTGCAACTGACAACGGTAAGAAAATACAATATAATACAACAAATACAAGAACATTTGAAGTTAAATCAATATATGTTACAATTTTCTCCAGAGAGGTTAACACAGAATTGTCAGGGAAAGGCAAATCTGTACGTAAATGAGTGTACTTGTATATTTTATATTCAGACTTGTGCCTCACATCAGCGATGTTCACAGCACACTAAAGCAATGTTAGATGGCATACTTGAATAAATTATCCAGAGTGAATCAATCAGTAGCCCTGTTGTTTCACATTGCTTAGTGTTGTTGATAGTTATGAGTATGACCAAACTCAATTAGGTTTTGTTTTGATATGCCCGCAACGTTTACTTTAAGCTTCACCATCTCGATCTGCATTGCACAAAATTCGGTCATTCTCATCGACACTTAGCAATGTGAAACTGAGAGGGCAACGGGTTGATTCACTCTGGATAATTCCTTTAAAGATGTAAACGTGTAACTGGTTACCTCCAATTGCCTGAAAGGTCTGGAACCTCAGTGTGTCAAGATATGTTATCATTTGGTCCAAGCTAAGCTTGTGTAAATGTGTGTATTTTATCTCAGATCTGATTGCCACATCAGCAGTGTTCACAGCAGCTGCCCAAAGCAATGCAATGATGCTCATGAACCTGCTTGTGATGCTCACAGTTCAAGGTAATGCTTGTTTTAGTAGCAATTGTTGACAATTAGTAATGCTTGTTTAAGTGCCAACTGTACTGAAAAATAGGAGTAAGATCGGAACATTACATTTTAATTTCCACACCTTGATACAGTTTCTGTGAAAGTATCTTGGAAAAAAAGGTTTGCATGATCTTAATAATACCATGGTAAAAAAAAAAATAATGCCCCAAATGCAGTTTGTTCCCTTTTTTGCATGAATAAGGCCATATTTTTCTTCTCACGGCGAGTTCTGCAGCTAGCTTCCTCTTTCTCCTGCGTCCTTTACAATCATACATCACATCTGACTGATAGGGTTTAGCAGCATTTTGTGTACAATATGCACATTCACTTGCGTTACTGTTGTTTTTCTTATTGTGTGGAAAAGGTATGTGCTTCTTCTATCTATGTTGATATTGTTTGGGGTCAACATGACAAGTGTGTCTGTCTATTTTAGATGCTGTTGCATCACAGTGGCATGTAAATTATAGCCCAGTGGAGGTTTGCACCTTAGATGGATCCACAGTGGATCTGTCCTGCACTTATACATACCCTCAAGGCCTGAGTATTGACAGAGCGTTCTGGACAACTGTGAACTCCAACGACGCACCTGAAATCACTCAAGATCCAAACTACAGTCAGAGAGTTCAGGCAGACTGTGGGGATAAGTCTAAAGGACACTGCACTCTGAAGATCAGAAGGGTCACCAGAGGAGATGCAAAAAAGTACTACTGCAAGATTACTACTCAAACTGCTGGTGAAAAATGGCTTGGGATATCAGGAGCAAAGCTTTCTCTTGCAGGTAAAAAAATAGAATATTTAGCAACATAATGTTGTTAATAGTCTTGAAGGGGAAAAAAAATCAGTACCTTATTACAGCAGACTTATAGACTAAAATTTTAACAATCCCCTTTTAAAAGGTTTGGAGGTGTCTGGAGACCAGATTGCAAAGGAGGGAGATCGTGTGATTCTCACATGTAAAACCACCTGCACTCTTACCAGCAGACCATCATTCATCTGGAGTAAAGATGGACGTCCTATAGAGAAGAAGCAGATCATCAATAACCAGCTGCAGCTCTACTCGGTCAGCACAGAGGATGGGGGCAGCTACACCTGTGCTGTTAGTGGCCGTGATGATATTAAATCTTCAGCTCTGACATTAGATGTTCAATGTGAGTTCATAGTTTACACTGGCGACAATATAATAATTATTTCAGAAACATAAGTAACCTGACAGAAGAACACTAACCATCAACTTTCCCCACAGATTCCCCAAAAGAAATCACTTTGTCTGTCAGTCCCTCTGGTCAGGTGGTTGAAGGTTCTCAGGTGACTTTAACCTGCAGCAGCAAAGCAAACCCACCTGCTGGATACACCTGGTTCAAGAGGAATGGATATGGAGATGTGAAGATGAGAGATGGCGAGATTTTTACTTTAGATAGGATTGATTATCTGGACAGTGGAGAATATGTTTGCAATGCCAACAATGCTCTTGGTCACCAGAACTCCAATCCAGTGTCAATAAATGTTTTGTGTAAGTATTGATTGGTTGACCCAGTTTTGTCAAATTGTCCTCATAGTCAATATGTTTTTTAAAGTCTTTTGTATGCTTTTTAAAAGTAACATTTTAACTCCTTATTTTTAGATAAACCAATGAACACTCGGGTCACTGCTCCCAATCAGCCACTAGAGGGCGATACAGTGACTCTGACCTGCAGCAGTGATGCCAACCCTCCAGTGGAGAACTACACCTGGTTTAAGGTGAATGAGTCCAGTTCAGTTGGAAGTGGACAGCAGCTTAACATCACCTACATCAGACCTGAACAAGGAGGTGAATACTACTGTGAGGCCAGGAATACCATTGGAGCTGCTCTATCAACTGCAGTATTATTGGAAGGTATGTCTCTTTACTCTCCTCCTCCCTACATCTACTGTATGCACAACTCTTCTCTCTTTATCATTCTTCCTCCCTCAAACATCCACAACAAAACTCAAACTCAACTATACTCAAACACACACACACACACACACACACACACACACACACACACACACACAGTAATTTCTTTATGTCTTGTCCCAAATTAGTTGTGAGAAGCAGCAACAACATGATGCTCTACATCCTCATTGCCACTGCAGCTTGTGGAGTGTTTGGTCTTCTATGTGTCTCTCTCTGGATGAGGTTTGTGTTTTATTGCCTGTTGTAAAGTTGTGCTCATTTGCAGAGGTGTTGTGGGGATTTTTTAAGTGGGGGTACGCAATATCATGTTAAAAATGGAATGCTCAATATAAAATTGTTACAAATAGCCTACATAAATGATCTGCTTAGAGAAGTGGGGGTACTCCGTACCCCCGCGTGCAACGCCCACTACACCCCTGCTCATTTGTATGAATGATCTGCAATGCAGTCGCTTTTGAATTACCTGGCACGATACCTGTATGTGGACTTGCACTCACATGAGAAACAGGAAAGAATAATTTTTCTGTACATTTTTGCCTTTAATTATGATGCTGCTGACAGGCATCGAAGGGAAAAAAGGGTATCAAATACACACATGGGTTCTGTTTACCAGAACCAGAGCCCCAACAACACCCAACCTAATGGAGTTAGCCAGAGCCTTAACATCAACACCACCCAACCTGATGCAGTTTACCAGAGCCTGGACCCCAACACCACCCAACCTGATGCAGTTTACCAGAGCCTGGACCCCAACACCACCCAATCTGATGCACTTTACCAGAGCCTGAACCCCAACACCACCCAATCTGATGCAGTTTACCAGAGCCTAAACCCCAACACCACCCAACCTGATGCAGTTTACCAGAGCCTGAACCCCAACACCACCCAACCTGATGCAATTTACCAGAGCCTGAACCCCAACACCACCCAACCTGATGCAGTTTACCAGAGTCTGAACACCAACACCACCCAACCTATGATGCAGTTTACCAGAGCCTGAACCCCAACACCATCCAACCTGATGCAGTTTATCAGAGCCTGAACCCCAACACCACACAACCTGAAGCAGTTTATCAGAGTCTGAACCCCAACACCACCCAACCTGAAAAGTTTTGGATGTGAATCCTGATACCACCCATGCTCAAACCTAATGTATTTTTTCTTTTCTTTTATCATTAGACTTGATTCAATTTGTAATCGCAAATACTGTTAATCTTGAGATGTGGAAGACGTCGCTAAAAGATGCTCATGTTATCATGTGAAATGTTTTTTTTTTTTTTTTTAAGATTAAGATGTGCAGTAGCTACTTCAATTCTTATGTTTATCCTACAGTTTAATGTTCATATTTACATGTAATATGCCATTTTGAGATTTCAAGCATTAGCAAAAAAAAAAAAAAAAAAAAAAAAAACCTTTGCAGTTTTTGAAGCAATAGAATATTCTGTCTGTTACTTCTATTTGCATTTGGTAATTTCTCCTTCTTTCTATTTGCATAATAAAAGTTATTTGGACCTAAAGTATGTGCAAGCTGGCAATGAGTTCACATGAGAAATTACCCCACCAACACCTACTTTTTTGGAAAAAAATGCATCATCCAACAGCTTTCAGCTAACAGCATGCTAACTGTATAGACATATAGTGTAGCTTACCAAAGCACTAAAACATGTGTGAAATGTTTTCAAACTTAACTGTTTAGACACAACAGTAAAGATAGATCATAGAAATTTTACTTTGAAAAGCAAAAAAACTTTTTTGCAATTACATGTTCCTTTCCCTCATGCAATCACACTATTTTTTTGCAGGATGAGTTAAATAACTTACTTTTCAAAAATGTATGATCAAATGGCCAATTTCTTCAATGGTTTCTCAGACGTTGTACAACTTCCCCACTGGCACAATTTAGCTCACTCTCCCCTACTGTGTCTACTGCTCAAAGAAACTGAGTTGAAGTAGGGTAGGTACATTGGCGTACATGCTGTGTAACAGGTTTGACTTTCCCACACAGATAGGCTACGGCATAAAAAAAAAAAATGCCATGAAAAAAAAAAAGATAAGCTTTTACCCTGGACTTTGTATAACTCTTAAATTAATAAAAGAGGATATCTCAGGACAGAGAATCACCAACAACTACCGTTGTTATTACTATTGTTATTGTTATGCTGTACAACTAATATTATTATAACTGCTGCAGCAACTACAGTGCTGCAGCTACTACTTCTCCAGTTAAAAGTGAGTTTTATTCATGAATCAGAGAATGTTTAAAAGATATGGGAATGTGGAGGTTTCTAGAATCAATGCATTGACTACGCCAGCAAACCCTTATTTTGGAACTAAGGCCCACTGGTTTGTTTACGCTATAAGATGAGACGTGTTCACATTTATAATATGAAATAGACAGACATAACATACATGGGGCAGCCACATCCACCCAGAAGGACCACATGCAGTCATCCAATAGAATTCACACACGCACACACAAATGCGCGCGTGCACACACACACACACCTCTCTCTCTCTCTCACATACGCATAAACACGCACGCACACACACATACACACACACACACACACACACACACACTATCGTGAACCGGGAGGCACCACATCAATAACAGTACAATGCATAACACAGCACTGGCGGAGCTAGTGTCTCAAACAGTGAACCTGGGTGCAGGTGAGGACTCCCCCCCCCCACCAGCATGACCACCCTCACTCCAACATGCACACACAGACACACACACTGACGCAAACAGTTCAACATAGGGGACTGGGGTGAAATAAGGACACTGACAAACTGACTTCCAGGCAACAGCTTTCAATTTCCCACAACACTGATTGCAGAGAAGTTGGGGGGGGGGGGGGGGGGGGACATATTCACATGTCAGAAATTGTTGTCCCTGGAACTGATCTAACCTTGAAGTGATATGTGTTACATAATGTTACATAATGAGCCACTGAGGCATAAAAAGGGTCCGTCTCAGGAGGGAGACCCACACACTTCTACTCCCACTGCTTCACCTGTGTGACAAAGAAGAGAAACTTGGTATAGATGAGGACCCTCATCCTCCCACTGCTGGTGCTGCTGTTCTCCATGTGTGGAGCTCAGACTCAGAGCACCCAGACTTTAGTTCAGGCAGAGAGCCAGAGCACTGGGGCGACTGCAAATCCCCAGGTAGATAACCATGCTGAGCTAGAAATGAGACACATGGTGTTGGAGCTGATGGCTGTCACCAAGAACCAACTTGAAGCCCAAGCCGCAGAGTTGACTGCTATGAAGACTGAAATGGTGAACCTGATCAAGACAAACGCAGCCCAAGAGAAGGAACTGGCAGTGCTGAAGACTGAAGTTCTAAATCTGAAGAGAGATATCACAAATGTGGCATTCTCGGCAGGTCTGCCGGACTCTGGGTTCATAGAGGCTGGAAACGCTGAGCTGAACTTGGTTTTCTCTAGAGTCATCACAAATGTTGGCAAGGGTTATAGCAGTGAAACTGGCTTCTTCACAGCTCCAGTCAGGGGAGTGTACTACTTCACATTCAATGTCATGGATATCCGCTTCAGACCTACATGCACACACTATGCAGGTCAAGATGTGTAAGAATGAAGAGCAGCTCATGTTCTTAGCAGAGTACGATACTGATGGAGCTCCGACCTATCTCATCAGTGGTGTGACTCTGCAGCTGGAGGTGGGTGATGTTGTCAACATGCGGCTGCCTGCTGGCAGAAGGCTGTATGGCAGTCGCAATAATCAAAGCATTTTCAGCGGCTTCATGCTCTTTCCTCTTTGAGTGACATACACTACTACTCAAAATCATGCTAACCAATCATAAATAAAGTATGAGCAAATTTCCCAGTTTTGTTTTGTGTTGTCTTCTATTTTGATAAATTAGTCTTCTTTACTCCATCAAACATATAATAACATATAATCGTGAAATAGACTACTCAAAATCATGCTATAACCAATCATAAATAAAGCAGTATGAGCAAATTTCCCAGTCTTGTTTTGTGTCATATAATATTCAATTCAATTTTATTTGTAGAGTACATGCCAAATGCAATTTACTGTGTGTAATGGGACGCATTTCCATGGACATTTCAAAGAATGTAGCATTTTAAATGAAGATGGAAATAAAATGAAGAAGTTCTGTGAGTCAGAGTTAACTTTCTCCATTTGAGTCTCAACCGCAGACAGACAGACAGTTGTATGCAGACTGACCACACTGTCCCTTTATCAGGAGAGCAAGACAAACACACACACACACACACACACACACACACACACACACACTACTGCCACTGAGAACGGTAAGCACAAAGTAATAGATTACGGAATTATAAGAAAATCGAAATTAGCTCAAGAAACGCTAATGTGCAATTTACTGTAATATGCCTTTGACATATAAACTGTCTGACACATAAATATCTTAAGTCAGGAAGGGAAAAAAACTTGTGTTTGTTATATCTCATTTTCAGAGTTGTGAGACGGGGAGTCCATTATCACATTAGTTGCAATGTCAAACTAACTAACTAAATAAGTAAATGATATACCAATCATTGACTTCAAGCCGTCATAGGAAATGTAATCGGAATAAGTTAAGAAGCATCATCAGAACCATTTCTTAGGCTAGCTTTACACGACAACAATCTGAACACAATCCGCAAAAGTGGCGTTGTGTTGCCACTTTTTATTTCGCGTTTAGACGAGCGTCTTTGGGTGGAAATCTGCATGCACACGGTGACGCAAAAGTGTGTGAAATTTGATGTAGTGTGCATGCCAGGTGGCTAGGTGGTAGTTTAATGACATTTAAAAGCATTACTTTCAAAGTGTCTTTCTGCATCACTGGCCGGGGCAGCTATTTTTCTTTTGAATTAGTCCCGTACATTTTCTGCCAATTTAGGCTTTATTATTCTTTGGAAATCATCTCCACTTTACATATCACTTGAACTAGAACAGGCTAGACTTAACGGTGACGACGACTTTACTGTGAAATAATTCTTGGGACGTTATGCATTGTTTCACAAGTGTCGCTATACAGTAGCCTACATTGCATTGCCTAGTGCAAGGAGATCGCTAAAATGTTTACCGTTAATGTACTGAAAGTTATTCATAGGCTTGCTGAAAAAGTCATACTTTTCCTGAAAAGAATTATTTTAATTACAGTCTGAGGAAGAGATCATGCTGCAAGTCTCTCATTCCTGTTCCCTTCACCTGCCATTGTGCTCGCATGTGCGCAAGTTATGGACAGGGTGGTTCAGTTGTAAGGGAAAATGGTGTGCAATCAACACCATAGCCTAGGCTGGATTAAACCAACGATTTTAGAAAATGAAATACCACCCAAACCTAACCTAGGCTATAACAGACCAGGCCTGTCTCACAAACCGCGCAAATCTAACGCAATACGGATGATTATCTCCACAATTGTTTTAATTTATAAATCAAAAAAACGTTTCCACATTTAAGTTGGTTATTAAATAATTTACCATAGATAGAGGCTACTCAGACAGACCAGTAGAGCTGATTTATGTTTTATAATAACGAATGTACAATAATAATAAAAAGTGGAGATGCAAAGATTTCAACTGCTGTAGCCTGGCCTAAACGACTGCTCCCTGTGACCTAAACGACGGCAGGGTGGCCTGAACGACTTTTGCCTATAAACGCAAAAGGCCTAATCGACCTGTAGCCTATTCTTACAATGCGCTGTGTTTCACAAAAATGCTGCACGTTTACCTTGATTGCATTCAGTTACACGGATTTATCCAAATGTATCCACTTTCACTCTCGTTCCCACACCAACGAAGCAACATGGTTTTACTGTCAGCAAACAAACATGACGTTTCTATATACTTTCCACTGGACGGGGTTCATGATAATATTTTTTTCCGTCACATTAGAAGCTTTATTTTACGTATAGCCCAGGTCAGATCTGCCGAGAGAGCGCAGCAGATTGCGAGCGCTACTGGCGTGCGCAAAGCTGTCCAAACATAAATTCTTCACGTATCACCTTAGTTCTAGATAATAGTTTTTTTCTGTGTTACAGAAAATGATAACAAAAAGATAGGCTTACATCGTGCAATTTTGACAGAAGTATAAAAGAAACATTAAGAAATTTCTATCCCCAGCACTTTGGAACCAAGCTGTATATCAGTGTTTTTGTCCCCAGCACTTCAGAAAACAAACTGACGCCCTTGCGGTACTGTGAAGCACTGGCATAAAACAACACCAAGAGCGAGCGTATGCGTTGAAACTTCCTTCTCCCTGTAGTAGCGCGAAATAGCCGACCGTCAAAAACCAAAACATGGCGAAGAAGCGAGGTAAGGCAGACAACTGCCGTAGGTAATTAATTCGCCTTCTGTTCTACGTAATTACCCGGCTTATTTGCTGAAAGGACTCCTGAACAAAGCAGCTAAGGCCACTTGAATGTCTGACTGGTGGAAATAATCCGACATGTTTGTTATTGTTTGGCTGTACTGCACATGGTTATGAAGTCAACGCGTATGCAAGGATAGCCAGGGTGAGCAGCTGAGACCACACTTTTGCGTTTTCAACCCTTTTGACGGGAACGCGACGGTGGAGCGTCTTTAAGATTTCCACTCTGGAGGGTGGGTTCATTTTTTTGCGTTTTTAAGCCCCAAAACTCCCGTCGCCGTCTAAAAGAAAGGCACATCTGATAAAATATTTTGTCGGTTTCACCCGGGAGCGTTGTCGTGTAAAGCCAGCCTTTGTTAGGAAAAACAAACACCTCATAATGTATTTATGGTGCAACATTCAAGTGGACCTTTAAAGTTCAGCTCAGCTCATTCACACACACACACACACACACGCACACAGTTTGTATACGACAATGGCACAGGCCGCATGGTTCTCACTCATAGACCTACCAGTGTTGCTTGTTGCCTTGTTTATAGAACTATTTTGCACAATGTCGGCCTCCAAAATGTTAAGTATTTATATTTTCAATGTTCTATAAACATGGGCTCCGGATGCCGGATGCAGCATTCTGTTTCACACAGATACCATCAAAGACTGTTGGAGTAAGTTTAACATACCCCATTACAACAAAATCATATAGGCCTTAACATTGGGAGGCAATGTAACCATTATAAGTAAATTTTTACATGTTTACAAAAAGTATTTTTTACATGTTATCAAAATAGAAGAAAAAGATCAAAAAGTAAAAGTTTTTGTTACTTCCACTATTGCTTCAGATGGAGGGAAAATGAAGAAGTTTTGAGAGTTGATGTGTCATGTCACGTCTCTCCGTGTGAACCAACCTCATCATGAAGTAGCCAGCTCCTCTCAGACTAACCACACTGTTCCTGTAACTTCAGAACCAGACACTGCAACTGACAACGGTAAGAAAATACAATATAATACAACAAATACAAGAACATTTGAAGTTAAATCAATATATGTTACAATTTTCTCCAGAGAGGTTAACACAGAATTGTCAGGGAAAGGCAAATCTGTACGTAAATGAGTGTACTTGTATATTTTATATTCAGACTTGTGCCCCACATCAGCGATGTTCACAGCACGCTAAAGCAATGTTAGATGGCATACTTGAATAAATTATCCAGAGTGAATCAATCAGTAGCCCTGTTGTTTCACATTGCTAAGTGTTGTCGATAGTTATGAGTATGACCAAACTCGATTAGGTTTTGTTTTGATATGCCCGCAACGTTTACTTTTAGCTTTGCCATCTCGATCTGCATTGCACAAAATTCGGTCATTCTCATCGACACATAGCAATGGCAACGGGCAACACGGTTGATTCACTCTGAATAATTCCTTTAAAAATGTAAACGTGTAACTGGTTACCACCAATTGCCTGAAAGGTCTGGAACCTCAGTGTGTCAAGATGTTATCATTTGGTCCAAGTTAAACTGGTGTAAATGTGTGTCTTTTATCTCAGATCTGGTTGCCACATCAGCAGTGTTTACAGCAGCTGCCCAAAGCAATGCAATGATGCTCATGAACCTGCTTCTGATGCTCACAGTTCAAGGTAATGCTTGTTTTAGAGCCAACTGTACTGAAAAATAGGAGTAAGATCAGAACATGACATTTTAATTTCCACACCTTGATACAATTTCTGTGAAAGTATTTTGGAAAAAAAGGTTTGCATGATCTTAATAATACCATGGTAAAAAAAAAAAAAAATGCCCCAAATGCAGTTTGTTCCATTTTTTGCATGAATAAAAAGCTAGCAGCTAGCTTCCTCTTTCTCCTGCGTCATTTACAGTCACACATCACATCTGACTGATAAGCAGCTGTGTTAAGCAGCACTCTGTGTACAATATGCACATTCATATGCATTACTCTTATTTTTCTTATTGTGTGGAAAAGGTATGTGCTTCTCCTATCTTTGTTGATATTGTTTGGGGTCAACATGACAAGTGTGTCTGTCTATTTTAGATGCTGTTGCATCAGAGTGGCATGTAAATTATAGCCCAGTGGAGGTTTGTGCCTTAGATGGTTCAACAGTGGATCTGTCCTGCACTTATACATACCCTCAAGGCCTGACTATTGACAGAGCGTTATGGACAACTGTGAACTCCAACGACCCACCTGAAATCACTCAAGATCCAAACTACAGTCAGAGAGTTCAGGCAGACTGTGGGGATAAGTCTAAAGGACACTGCACTCTGAAGATCAGAAGGGTCACCAGAGGAGATGCAAAAAAGTACTACTGCAGGATTACTACTCAAACTCCTCATGAAAAATGGCTTGGGAAATCAGGAGCAAAGCTTTCTCTTGCAGGTAAAAAAAGAGAATATTTAGCAACATAATGTTGTTAATAGTCCTGAAGGGAAAAAAAAAATCAGTACCTTATTACAGCAGACTTATAGACTAAAATTTTAACAATCCCCTTTTAAAAGGTTTGGAGGTGTCTGGAGACCAGATTGCAAAGGAGGGAGATCGTGTGAGACTCACATGTAAAACCACCTGCACTCTTACCAGCAGACCATCATTCATCTGGAGTAAAGATGGACGTCCTATAGAGAAGAAGCAGATCATCAATAACCAGCTGCATCTCTACCCGGTCAGCACAGAGGATGGGGGCAGCTACACCTGTGCTGTTAGGGGCCGTGATGATATTAAATCTTCAGCTCTGACATTAGATGTTCAATGTGAGTTCATAGTTTACACTGGCGACAATATAATAATTATTTCACAAACATAAGTAACCTGACAGAAGAACACTAACCATCAACTTTCCCCTCAGGGGTCCGTCCCCCAAAAGCATAGTTGCTAACTAAGGTAGCTTGTTAGTTAGTTTGGAATATGTTTCTGTTCCCCAAAGCCATCGGCCAGACTAACGAGCTTCCTTTGTTGACAATATAACTAACTATGGTGATAACGTCGTTAGTCAAAGCATAGTTAGTTCATCACTGGTGTCCCCCAAAAGCATAGTCCAGACTAAGCATAGTATCTTGTTAGTAAAACTTGTTAGTTCAAGCTGACACTCCAAGGTGCAAGTTAACGCCAAAGAAGCTTAGTTATATGGCCACGTGATGTCTTCTTTGGCTGTTTTGGGGTGAAATACTGCTGACGCGACACCACTTGATGCATTACTCCCACCTACAGCGTGAATTAATTATCACAGTTTGATTGACCTCAGTTTAACTCATACAAATGAGTTTAACTGACGAGAGGATACACGTTGTAAAATGCATGTTGTCAAAACAATTGGTCTTCTTGACTGGCAGAAACTTCAAATTACAGCTTTGATGCAATTAAATCATTACATTAGCCTACGATTCCTAATTTAAAATCAAGCCGTCATTACAGCATTCCCGGCTGGATTCGAACTTGAACTGACAAAACAATTATGGTGCCAATCTACACCTGACAGCCTTAGCAAGGTATGCCACTGACTAATTAAAATGACCCACATCAAGAATTGCTCAAATCATACATATAAATATACGTTTTTAGAATTTATTAATAATAATGGTGTGTAGTTGCTCATTAAATACTACTATTATGGCCAAATAGCCCATGCTTAACTTTCTAAAATAATTGTGAAGCTTGCATTGGCATTATTGGCAAATAGCACGTCCTCCCCAAAGCCCATGCTTTATTTCTGAACATATTCCAACACAAACTCATTGAAATTGCTCCTTTTCTAAAACTCGATGCAAATAGGAAAGACAGTGAACATTATCCACAACTGTAAATGACAACACCGTAGTTTTACATTTGGTAACATTGGCGATATCCCATGATCCTAATCGCAACGAATGCCTACGAACTCTCCGGACACTTCCGAAAACATCTGCAAAGGACATAGTTTGGACTAACGTCTTCCCTACTAACCAACTTCTTACTATGGAGGTACTTACTTAGTTATCTCGTTTTGGGACACGCGGGAATAAGTTCAGTCGCTAGCTTGAACTAACATAGTAAGATCTTCGTTAAATGCTACGTTCGTTAGTTTTTTGGGAAACGCACTCCAGATCCTCCAAAGGACACCACTGTGTCTGTCAGTCCCTCTGTTCAGGTGTTTGAAGGTTCTCAGGTGACCCTGACCTGCAGCAGTAAAGCAAACCCACCCACTGGATACACCTGGTACAAGAGGAGTGGAGCTGGAGATGTGAAGATGAGAGATGGCAAGATACTTACATTAGATAGGATTAATTATCTGGACAGAGGGGAATATTTTTGCAATGCCAACAATGCTCTTGGCCACCAGGGGGGTATTCCTGCAAAGTCGCTAATGATATTGGCGCTTATGTGATTAAGCCTCGTTTGAAGTAGCGTCAACTCAGAGATGAGGCTGAAGCCATTCCATCAACGCAAGTTAGCTGCGCCTGCCTCTCGTTAACTTAAACAAGGCTGCGTGCACGAGCTCAACACTAGACCTAAATAGGTGATTTAGGAATACCTGATGAACTGTCGTAAAATTAAGGCAGAAATAAAAGAATTACAAGAAAGAAACTTCGATATGCATACGTCATCTGTTGGATTTTGTGTGAAATAACTGAATATCACATGTTTTATAGTAGTAGGCCTACTGGCAATGCAGAAATTGGAAAAGGTGATTGAAATTATATTTTGAATCATAATGTTTGGCCATTGCTTGTTGGAGCAAATTGCCAGTCTCATTGTTCTGTCACAGCAGACTTGCACCTGCAACTGAAATCAATCAATCATTCAATTAAGACATAGCCTACAACTCCAGACACCACGTGATGGGCCGGCATGTGACACGTCTTTGATTATGCATGCATTTGTTTTTAATTCGTAACTAAAATTATTCCTAATAGATACTTCAAAATATCAATAGTAGTTTAGTAAAAAGGGGAATTAATGCATGATCACAGTGTTTGCAAAACCTATCAACCTTTATTTGGTGGGAAAGATTATTAAGCAGGTGTATGGAACCTTTTTTGGTGACTTGTGTTTCTGACTGATTGTATTTTCTGAGACACCGCTTTATTAAGCTGGTTAGTTTGGGAGCATATGTTACCCCAGCAACTCAGCTGCGATTACTGTTAACGACAGTAATGGAACTGAACTCACACTAAAACTAGCGCCGCTTGCCGAAATTAGCGCGGCTTAGCGAATAACTCCGTTGATGGAATACCCCCCAGAACTCCAATCCAGTGTCAATAAATGTTTTGTGTAAGTATTGTATGGTTGATGTTGTCACATTATCTTTTAGCTCTGTAAAAGAAAACATACTGTCCTCGTAGATTTCGTTATACCGTTCTTGTACACTATTTGACTCTTTATTTTAGATAAACCAATGAACACTCGGGTCACTGCTCCCAATCAGCCACTAGAGGGCGATACAGTGACTCTGACCTGTAGCAGTGATGCCAACCCACCAGTGGAGAACTACACCTGGTTTAAGGTGAATGAGTCCGGTTCAGTCGGAAGTGGACAGCAGCTTAACATCACCTACATCAGACCTGAACAAGGAGGTGCATACTACTGTGAGGCCAGGAATACCATTGGAGCTGCTCTATCAACTGCAGTATTATTGGAAGGTATGTCTCTTTACTCTCCTCCTCCCTACATCTACTGTATGCACAACTCTTCTCTCTTTATCATTCTTCCTCCCTCAAACATCCACAACAAAACTCAAACTCAACTATACTCAACACACACACACACACACACACACACACACACACACACACACACACACACACACACACAGTAATTTCTTTATGTCTTGTCCCAAATTAGTTGTGAGAAGCAGCAACAACATGATGCTCTACATCCTCATTGCCACTGCAGCTTGTGGAGTGTTTGGTCTTCTATGTGTCTCTCTCTGGATGAGGTTTGTGTTTTATTGCCTGTTGTAAAGTTGTGCTCATTTGTATGAATGATCTGCAATGCAGTCGCTTTTTGAATTACCTGGCACGATACCTGTATGTGGACTTGCACTCACATGAGAAACAGGAAAGAATAATTTTTCTGTACATTTTTGCCTTTAATTATGATGCTGCTGACAGGCATCGAAGGGAAAAAAGGGTATCAAATACACACATGGGTTCTGTTTACCAGAACCAGAGCCCCAACAACACCCAACCTAATGGAGTTAGCCAGAGCCTTAACATCAACACCACCCAACCTGATGCAGTTTACCAGAGCCTGGACCCCAACACCACCCAACCTGATGCAGTTTACCAGAGCCTGGACCCCAACACCACCCAATCAGATGCACTTTACCAGAGTCTGAACCCCAACACCACCCAATCTGATGCAGTTTACCAGACCCTAAACCCCAACACCACCCAACCTGATGCAGTTTACCAGAGCCTGAACCCCAACACCACCCAACCTGATGCAATTTACCAGAGCCTGAACCCCAATACCACCCAACCTGATGCAGTTTACCAGAGTCTGAACACCAACACCACCCAACCTATGATGCAGTTTACCAGAGTCTGAACCCCAACACCATCCAACCTGATGCAGTTTATCAGAGCCTGAACCCCAACACCACACAACCTGAAGCAGTTTATCAGAGTCTGAACCCCAACACCACCCAACCTGAAAAGTTTTGGATGTGAATCCTGATACCACCCATGCTCAAACCTAATGTATTTTTTCTTTTCTTTTTCTTTATCAGTAGACTTGATTTAATTTGTAATAGGATATACTGTTAACCTTGAGATGTGGAAGACGTTGCTAAAAGATGCTCATGTTATCATGTGAAATTATTAAGATGAGCAATTCTTATGTTTATCCTACAGTTTAATGTTCATATTTACATGTAATATGCCATTTTGAGATTTCAACTTTGCTGTATTTGAAGCCATATAATATTATTTCTGTAACTTCCATGTCTATATTTGCATTTGGTAATTTCTCCTTCTTTCTATTTGCATAATAAAAGTTATTTGGACCTAAAGTATGTGCAAGCTGGCAATGAGTTCACATGAGTCCGTCTACATGAGAAATTACCCCACCAACACCTACTTTTTTGGAAAAAAAAAAAAAATGCATCATCCAACAGCTTTCAGCTAACAGCATGCTAACTGTATAGACATATAGTGTAGCTTACCAAAGCACTAAAACATGTGTGAAATGTTTTCAAAGTTAACTGTTTAGACACAACAGTAAAGATAGATCATAGAAATTTTACTTTGAAAAGCAAAAAAACTTTTTTGCAATTACATGTTCCTTTCCCTCATGCAATCACACTATTTTTTTGCAGGATGAGTTAAATAACTTACTTTTCAAAAATGTATGATCAAATGGCCAATTTCTTCAATGGTTTCTCAGACGTTGTACAACTTCCCCACTGGCACAATTTAGCTCACTCTCCCCTACTGTGTCTACTGCTCAAAGAAACTGAGTTGAAGTAGGGTAGGTACATTGGCGTACATGCTGTGTAACAGGTTTGACTTTCCCACACAGATAGGCTACGGCATAAAAAAAAAAAATGCCATGAAAAAAAAAAAAAGATAAGCTTTTACCCTGGACTTTGTATAACTCTTAAATTAATAAAAGAGGATATCTCAGGACAGAGAATCACCAACAACTACCGTTGTTATTACTATTGTTATTGTTATGCTGTACAACTAATATTATTATAACTGCTGCAGCAACTACAGTGCTGCAGCTACTACTTCTCCAGTTAAAAGTGAGTTTTATTCATGAATCAGAGAATGTTTAAAAGATATGGGAATGTGGAGGTTTCTAGAATCAATGCATTGACTACGCCAGCAAACCCTTATTTTGGAACTAAGGCCCACTGGTTTGTTTACGCTATAAGATGAGACGTGTTCACATTTATAATATGAAATAGACAGACATAACATACATGGGGCAGCCACATCCACCCAGCAGGACCACATGCAGTCATCCAATAGAATTCACACACGCACACACAAATGCGCGCGTGCACACACACACACACACTCTCTCTCTCTCTCTCACATACGCATGAACACGCACGCACACACACATACACACACACACACACACACACACACACACACACACACACACACACACACACTATCGTGAACCGGGAGGCACCACATCAATAACAGTACAATGCATAACACAGCACTGGCGGAGCTAGTGTCTCAAACAGTGAACCTGGGGGCAGGTGAGGACTTGCCCCCCCTCCCACCCCCACCAGCATCACCACCCTCACTCCAACATGCACACACAGACACACACACTGACGCAAACAGTTCAACATAGGGGACTGGGGTGAAATAAGGACACTGACAAACTGACTTCCAGGCAACAGCTTTCAATTTCCCACAACACTGATTGCAGAGATGTTGGGGGGGGGGGGGGACATATTCACATGTCAGAAATTGTTGTCCCTGGAACTGATCTAACCTTGAAGTGATATGTGTTACATAATGTTACATAATGAGCCACTGAGGCATAAAAAGGGTCCGTCTCAGGAGGGAGACCCACACACTTCTACTCCCACTGCTTCACCTGTGTGACAAAGAAGAGAAACTTGGTATAGATGAGGACCCTCATCCTCCCACTGCTGGTGCTGCTGTTCTCCATGTGTGGAGCTCAGACTCAGAGCACCCAGACTTTAGTTCAGGCAGAGAGCCAGAGCACTGGGGCGACTGCAAATCCCCAGGTAGATAACTATGCTGAGCTAGAAATGAGACACATGGTGTTGGAGCTGATGGCTGTCACCAAGAACCAACTTGAAGCCCAACGCTGAGCTGAACTTGGTTTTCTCTAGAGTCATCACAAATGTTGGCAAGGGTTATAGCAGTGAAACTGGCTTCTTCACAGCTCCAGTCAGGGGAGTGTACTACTTCACATTCAATGTCATGGATATCCGCTTCAGACCTACATGCACACACTATGCAGGTCAAGATGTGTAAGAATGAAGAGCAGCTGATGTTTTTAGCAGAGTATGATACTGATGGAACTCCCAGCTATCTGACCAGTGGTGTGACTCTGCCAGGGGGTCAAGAACGCGCAGATTAGCGGCAGCACTTTAGCATCGCCATATTTACGTATGGAGTCACAATCCGAACCATGCCAGCGCATGCACGAGAGTCATGCTGGGCACGAGCACTCATGCACTTACAAGTTGGTGGGCGGTTACATGCGAAATGTTATTTCTCCGGGGAGAGTAAAAGCAATGTTTCATGATCTCTGGTTAGTCTTTGCTTATTTCTTGAGGAGCTTATGAAAAAATTGTACTGTCATGAATGCTATAAAAACTTCAGGCACGTTCTCGACAGAACTTTCTTCCTCGTGTTGTATGGCAAACAAACTAGGTGCATTATCACCACCGTCTGGACTGAAGGACTACTGTTTGGACTACCAACTTTGGAACTTTGCGCATGGGCAGCATGGCCATGGCCTGGCCTGTTACCTCCAGTGTTCACAATGGCGTTGACTGTCAATTCACCGCATTTACTAGCCTAGCCTCGGCCATTCAGTTCTATGGAGGGCGGGACTTAGTCGTTGTCTCCAGTTTATATATAACCTCCTTGGACTCTGCAGCTGGAGGTGGGTGATGTTGTCAACATGCGGCTGCCTGCTGGCAGAAGGCTGTATGGCAGTCGCAATAATCAAAGCATTTTCAGCGGCTTCATGCTCTTTTCTCTTTGAGTGACATACACTACTCAAAATCATGCTAACCAATCATAAATAAAGTATGAGCAAATTTCCCAGTTTTGTTTTGTGTTGTCTTCTATTTTGATAAATTAGTCTTCAATTTAAAATCCCAGAAGTAAGAAAGTTATGCTTCTTGCAAAGTGTTCTATCTATTTACTCCATCAAACAATCAAAGAATGTAGCATTTTAAATGAAGGTGGAAATAAAATGAAGAAGTTCTGTGAGTCAGAGTTAACTTTCTCCATTTGAGTCTCAACCGCAGACAGACATCCAAATTAACCACGTTGTTCCTTTATCAGGAGAGCAAGGCAAACACACACACACACACACACACACACACACACACACACACACACACTCACACATACTACTGCCACTGAGAACGGTAAGTACAAAGAGATTGAATTCTTATATTACAGAAATATAAGAAAATAAAAATTAGCTTAAGAAAAGGTAATGTGCAATTTCATATTCCTTTGACATATAAACTGTCTGACACATAACTATCTTAAGTCAGGAAGAGAAAGACCTTGAGTTTATTATATCTCATTTTCAGAGTTGTGAGATCAACGAGAAAGGGAGTCCCTTATCACATTAGTGGGAAGGTCAAACCAACCAAGTAAGTACATGATTTACCAATCATTGACCTCAAGCCGTCATAGTATGTAATCATAGTATGTAATCGGAATAAGTCAAGAAGCATAATCAGAACCATTTTTTTGTTAGGAAAAATGCTCAGCTCAGCTCATTCCAACACACACACACACACACACAGTTTGTATGCTACAATGAAACAGGCCACATAGGCCTCATGGGTCACTCATATGCCTACCAGTGTTGCTTGTTGCCTTGTTTATAGAACTATTTTGCACAATGACGGCCTCAAGTATTTATATTTTCAATGTTCTATACACATGGGCTCCGGATGCCTCACTGAGCAGCATTCTGTTTCGCAGATACCAACAAAGATGTTGGAGTAAGTTTAACATACCCCATTCACCTTTTACACCTGGCCGCCATGTTCCGAACGAAAACGAGGCTCGGGTGGTAAACTAGAGGAAGTGCCGACTAAACTTTAATTTAATTCAGTTCAATTTTATTTGTTGAGCGCTCAAATACGGTGCATTGTCTCGCGGCTCTTTACAGGCAGTACGGGAAGCATCCATGAGAAACAGGGGCAAGGATAAACTCCCTTCGCTTTATAAATAACAATTAATAATTTCTCTCAGATGCCAGACATAAAATCTATTGCTGGTCCCCTCTCTTACTGTTGGTCAGGTGGAAAGTTGGGCAGATGAGGGGCATCCCATCCCCAGAAGCTACTTCTGGGAAGTTTTACCACCCAAGCCTCGTTCTAGTGCCTCGTGATGTAGGTGAAAAAGGTCAATTACAACAAAACCAAATATAGGCCTTAAGATTGGGAAGCAATATAACCACTACAATAAAAAGTAAATTTTTACATGTTTACAAAAAGTATTTTTTACATGTTATCAAAAAGTAAGAGTTTTTGTTACTTCCACTATTGCTTCAGATGGAGGGAAAATGAAGAAGTTTTGAGAGTTGATGTGTCATGTCACGTCTCTCCGTGTGAACCAACCTCAACATGAAGTAGCCATCTCCTCTCAGACTAACCACACTGTTCCTGTAACTTCAGAACCAGACACTGCAACTGACAACGGTAAGAAAATACAATGTAATACAACAAATACAAGAACATTTGAAGTTAAATCAAGATATGTTACAATTTTGTCCAGAGTGATTAACACAGAATTGTCAGGGAAAGGCAAATTGTACGTAAATGAGTGTACTTGTATACTTTATATTCAGACTTGTGCCTCACATCAGTGATGTTAACAGCAGGCCACAGCAATGTTAGATGGAATACTTGAATAAATTATCCAGAGTGAATCAATCAGTAGCCCTGTTGTTTCACATTGCTAAGTGTTGTCGATAGTTATGAGTATGACCAAACTCGATTAGGTTTTGTTTTGATATGCCCGCAACGTTTGCTTTTAGCTTCGCCATCTTGATCTGCATTGCACAAAATTCGGTCATTCTCATCGACACTTAGCAATGTGAAACAGAGAGGGCAACGGGTTGATTCACTCTGAATAATTCCTTTAAGAATGTAAAGGTGTAGCTGGTTACCTCCAATTGCCTGAAAGGCCTGGAACCTCAGTGTGTCAAGATATGTTATCATTTGGTCCAAGCTAAGCTTGTGTAAATGTGTGTATTTTATCTCAGATCTGGTTGCCACATCAGCAGTGTTTACAGCAGCTGCCCAAAGCAATGCAATGATGCTCATGAACCTGCTTGTGATGCTCACAGTTCAAGGTAATGCTTGTTTTAGAGTCAATTGTTGCCAATTGGTAATGCTTGTTTTAGTGCCAACTGTACTGAAAAATAGGAGTAAGATCAGAACATGACATTTTAATTTCCACACCTTGATACAATTTCTGTGAAAGTATCTTGGAAAAAAAGGTTTGCATGATCTTAATAATACCATGGTAAAAAAAGAAATAATAATGCCCCAAATGCAGTTTGTTCTCTTTTTTGCATGAATAAGGCCATATTTTTCTTCTCACGGCGAGTTCTGCAGCTAGCTTCCTCTTTCTCCTGCGTCATTTACAGTCACACATCACATCTGACTGATAGGGTTTAGCAGCACTTTGTGTACAATATGCACATTCACTTGCGTTACTCTTATTTTTCTTATTGTGTGGAAAAGGTATGTGCTTCTCCTATCTATGTTGATATTGTTTAGGGTCAACATGACAGCAAGTGTGTCTGTCTATTTTAGATGCTGTTGCATCAGAGTGGCATGTAAATTACAGCCCAGCGGATGTCTGTGTCTTAGAGGGTTCCTCTGTGGATCTGTCCTGCACTTATACATACCCTCAAGGCCTGACTGTTGACAGAGCGTTCTGGACAATTGTGGACTCCACAAACCCACCTGAAATCACTCAAGATGATAGAGTCCAGGCAGACTGTGGGGATAAGTCTAAAGGACACTGCACTCTGAAGATCAGAAGGGTCACCAGGGGAGATGCAGAAAAAAAATACTACTGCAGGATTACTACTCAAACTCCTCATGAAAAATGGCTTGGGAAATCAGGAGCAAAGCTTTCTCTTGCAGGTAAAAAAGAGAATATTTAGCAACATAATGTTGTTAATAGTCCTGAAGGAAAAAAAAAAATCAGTGCCTTATCACAGCAGATTTATAGATTATAATTTTAGCAATGTCCTTTTTAAAAGGTTTGGAAGTGTCTGGTGACCAGATTGCAAAGGAGGGAGATCGTGCGACTCTCACATGTAAAACCACCTGCACTCTTACCAGCAGACCATCATTCATCTGGAGTAAAGATGGACGTCCTATAGAGAAGAAGCAGATCATCAATAACCAGCTGCAGCTCTACCCGGTCAGCACAGAGGATGGGGGCAGCTACACCTGTGCTGTTAGTGGCCGTGATGATATTAAATCTTCAGCTCTGACATTAGATGTTCAATGTGAGTTTATAGTTTACACTGGCGACAATATAATAATTATTTCACAAACATAAGTAACCTGACAGAAGAACACTAACCATCAACTTTCCCCTCAGATCCTCCAAAGGACACCACTGTGTCTGTCAGTCCCTCTGTTCAGGTGGTTGAAGGTTCTCAGGTGACCCTGACCTGCAGCAGTAAAGCAAACCCACCCGCTGGATACACCTGGTACAAGAGGAATGGAGCTGGAGATGTGAAGATGAGAGATGGCAAGATACTTACATTGGATAGGATTGGCTATCTGGACAGTGGAGAATATGTTTGCAATGCCAACAATGCTCTTGGTTACCAGAACTCCAATCCAGTGTCAATAAATGTTTTGTGTAAGTATTGATTGGTTGAGCCAGTTTTGTCAAATTGTTCTTATAGTCAATATGTTTTTTTAAGTCTTTGTATGCTTTTTAACTCTTTATTTTTAGATAAACCAATGAACACTCGGGTCACTGCTCCCAATCAGACACTAGAGGGCGATACAGTAACTCTGACCTGCAGCAGCGATGCCAACCCTCCAGCGGAAAGGTACACCTGGTTTAAGGTGAATGAGTCGGATTCAGTCGGAACAGGACCACTGTTCAACATCACTAACATCAGACCTGAGCAAGGAGGAGAATACTACTGTGAAGCCAGGAATACCATTGGAGCTGCTATATCAACTGCAGTATTATTGGAAGGTATGTCTCTTTACTCTCCTCCTCCCTACATGTATGCACAACTCTTCTCTCTCTCTCTCTCTCTCTCTCTCTCTCTCTCTCTCTCTCTCTCTCTCTCTCTCTCTCTCTCTCACACACACACACACACACACACACACACACACACACACACACACACACACACACACACACACAGTGATATTTCTTTATGTCCCAAATTAGTTGTGAGAAGCAGCAACAACATGCTGCTGTACATCCTCATTGCCACTGCTGTTTGTGGAGTGTTGGGTCTTGTCTGTCTCTCTCTCTGGATGAGGTTTGTGTTTCATCACCTATTACAGTAACAGTCTTGGCGTTATGAGTAATATTTGTATGATATAGCTCCACAAGACACTTTATAAATATATAAAACATACTTTTCTAATATACATACTTAGCCTGGATTTCTTATGAGGATCTGTACACAAGCTAAATGGAAACTAAACAAATATTCATTGGAAAACAGAAAACACACTTCCCTTGCTATTGTACATCATTAGACTTCAATTTCAATATTTCTGACACAGGCAAGTAAAGAGGAAGAGGGAGTCAAAAAGACCAGATGTGGTGAGTGGCGCGAGAAAATATAATTATTAAATGTATTATTAAATTATTAAATTAAATTAAATTAAATTTAACTCATTTACTAAATATTACCAAATGTAAACGCAAGTTTGCTACCTGTTGTTCTTCAACTATGATATTCTCAGGATAAAGATGAGGACCAGTATGCTAACACTGGCTTCCAGAGATCCTGCCAGGATGAAGGTGCATGTTCCCCCAACGTGGAGACTGCAAGAGAAGTGGGGGATAATGCTGTGTATTCCAACATTCATCCCCACGCCTCCACACAGACGAATGCAGAGACAGAGGAGGAAGGGGAGGATGAAGTCCAGTATGCCAGTGTCCAGTTCAAAAGGGGTGGAGTTGCTCAGAGGTCCGTAGCCCCGTTTACATGGAAACTTTTAATCTGATTATTTAACCCAATATATCATTTTGGTTGCCATTTATGAAGGCAACTCCATGGATATTGTTCTATAGCATGGATTCTTTATAATCAGATTAGAATTGTCCATGTAAACCTGCCTATAATATTGCCTGACTGTGATAAATCTTGCCCCAGTGCTTTTCATGTTTAAGTAATAAAGACTAAAGACATCTTTATATTTTATGCACTTTTTGAAGCACTTTGCACATTGGGATTAGGTTCATAGCATAAGTGTTACATTAGTGTAAAATATGAATTTGAGGACTCATAAACTTTATAAAGTAACAGGTCATTTTTGCTCCCGGTCCAGCCCTGCTTTGTGGTGATTAAAATATTTTAAGACCATATTCAATTTCATGGTTCCTTTGTGTTCCTAAAGGTTTTCTCCGGCTGACCAGGAGGATTCAGTCATCTACAGTGGGGTTCAGTACTAGCTCCCATCCCAGCCCTGCTAGGAAAGGTGGGTATTAATAGAGGACAGAAATAATGATGGAAAAATCTGGAGTCAATTGGCTCGTAACCCTGTTCTTTGAGTGCTGTTGGTATGTGTAAGTAGCCTACAGCAGCTTTTGGGGCAATCTGGGCTGAATTAGTGAACTGCCAGCTAACGCTAGATGTGACAATTAGAAAACAAAAAAGTCCTTGACCTCATCAGGTAGCAAAACATACTGAAAGCACTTGACACTTTGGCCCAAAACATACTGAAAGTACTTGACAATGTCAAACAACAAGGTTAGGGGTTGATTCTCTTTGGATAATCCCTTTAAGTAATCTGTATGGATGTTTGTGTATTTTGTGCTTTAGTTTCTACTTATAAAGATAGTGTACTGTACATTCTTGAATTTATATTCTTCATTGTTTTCAACGTCTGAATTGACAGCTCATTTATCCTGAGAATTTGTTTTGTATTTAACAGCAGAGGGGAGTCTTATCTTTTCTACAAACATGTGTGACAATGAGTCTGGATAAAGATGATTCTACCTATGTGCAGAATTTAGTTCCTAAATGTCCCTTATCTGTACTGAATACAATTCTCAATGCATTGAACAAAGATTATTCAAGTGATGAGGTTCCAGAATAGAATTTCTCCTTTCCTGCATCACCTTACAGTCACCGTACTGCAGTCCCATAAACTAACCAGTAGGGGAGCAGTCTCACATAACATCAGACTGAATGGAGAGCAAATTATTGCAAGGGCTGGCAAGTTTGACACATTAATAGTGACCCACTTTATTGTGATTTTAAAAATAATTAAATACTGAGCCTTCTTTACCAGGCAAACCAATAAATAGCAGTTAACATAGGATAACACACAGTGACAGAACAATCTGGTGCAAAATGAAGTGTCAGAGATTGTAAATGGCTGGTTGTTTTAAGCTCCCTCTGGTGGTGCTTTGTGCTTTTTGTTTGACCCTTTTTTTCACTCTCCTTATGCCACATCCTTGTCCTTATTTGGTCTGTTTCCTGATCATGTTTCCTCGTTCCCCTGTATAGATTACAGGAGTCTGAATGGCGTCACCATTAAGAATCACTATCCACTCTCCCTGATGTCTTACACAACTACATGGGGCCAAGGTTTTTTGTAAAATTGACCTCCGTAGTACCCCTCACTTGGTCAGAATAAGGGAGGGAGATAAGTAGAAGACTACGTTCAACACATCATCTGGGCACTAGGAATACTTGGTCATGCCCTTTGGTCTATTCAATTGCCCAGCAGTTTTCCAAAGTCTATTAAATGATATCCTCAGGGACCTGTTGGGTAAATTTGTGTTTGTTTACCTTGACGATGTTCTGATTTCTTCTCAATCTGTCTCCCAGCATGTGAAACATGTCCGCTGTGTCCTGCTTGAAAATCAGCTCTTCGTCAAAGCAGGAAAGTGTCAGTTTCACTAGGAGACTATTTCCTTCCTGGGGTTAACATCTCAGGAATCAACATGGACAGTCCCAAAGTCAAGGCTGTTACTGATTGGCCTCAGCCAGCCATAAATTTGAAGCTCCAAGGGTTTCTGGGATTAGCCAACTTTTACAGACATTTTATACAGAATTATGCCACTGTGGTTGCACCTCTCACTTTTGTAGGATTTTCCTGGATTCCTGCCACCAAAGAGGCTTTTGTACAGCCAAACCCAACAGGGCAGTTCATTGTCAAGGTAGATGCCTCCAGTGCTGTGGTTGGGGCAGTCCTGTCCCAGTGCTCAGTCTCCGATCCTAAGAGTCACCCCGTTTTACAGTTTTTGTGGTGTTGCTTTGTGTTTTTTGTTTCACCCTTCCATTTTTTTCCACTTTCCTTTTGCCACACCATTGTCTTTATTTGGTCTGTTTCCTGTTCCTGTCAATTATCCCCAAGTCGTGTCACCCGCATTCTATCTAAGGTCATTTATTTTTATATTTAAACGGTATGTTTTCCTGTGTTCTTTGTCTGAACGTCATTTCTGAACGTGTGTGATCAGCTCTGTTTGTTTGGAGACCAGTACGTAGCTATGCCTGTTCTAAAGTTTTTTGTGCTCTGTTTTGAGTTGGATTTTTGATTTCTGTTTGGGATTTTTCCCACCTCAGAGGTCTTTTTTTTTGTTATGAAATATCATGTTTCTGACGCCTTGAGGTTTGCTTTGTTTTGTTTACATTTTGAGTTCTGTTTGAATAAATCTTCTTCAAGTGACTCAGAATCTGATTCCTCTGACCGCCCCTGACAGGAAGAGCAAATGTCTCTCTCATGTTGTGTCACATAGACATGTGGGTACAGTATTACAAATCAAGAACTAATGCCAGGAGTTTTGAAAGGAGAGCAAATTACTAGTAATAATGACAATAAAAAAAATCTCTCTTTGTTTTGAAGACTGATCTTCCATGTCACTTTATACAAAATCTTCATTAGAGTGTAGCTATGCTTATAATAGATATTTGCAATATGGAAAACTCACAAAGAAAAAAAAGTTGTGGGGGTGAACGTGCAGACTGTGGTGTAAAATGAGGAAGAGCGTATCTGAACGTGTCTTGCACTGTGTTTGGCAACATGATGGGGTTTGCATCACCACACAGGCTTCCTCAACCAAGAGACAGGGTGTTAATGCTCTCATCACAGACATATCTCTTAGTCCTAACATTTGAAATTGGCTTATTAATTATCAGCTTTGCATTACTTCATTTTGGAAGAGCACAGACTACAGCTATCTCATCTGATATACTTCAACAGTTTAACAGGAAGATAATGATGTTTTCAGCTTATTCAATGTTTCTGCTAGAGATGGCCACCCTATCCGGTAGGTAGACAAATATATTGATCTTAGCGGTCACCTCTTTAGTGTTACTAAAGATTTACATTTACATTCATGACTTTTTTTTAATGAATGGATGCATCAAAACTCATATTAGAATACAATTTATATGGTGGACAAGGGATTGACAATAATGGAAAGCACACAAAATCATCAAAATTTACATAAATAAAGAAAGAAAGAAATCTGATCACCAAGCAATTTGAATTGGAATTTGTAATTGTATTTTATTAAGATTTTATATTCCCTATTTGTGTGTGTGTGTGTGTGTGTGTTTGTTTGTTTTATTGTAGGTGTCCTAGCTTCTGATTGGCAGGTGACATATAACCACCTGCATATCTGTGCTGTAGAAGGCTCTTCAATAGACATGTCCTGCAACTACACATACCCCCAACAGCTCACCCTTGAGAGAGCATTCTGGACGATAAAGGATGCCTTTTTTCCACCTGATCTCGTCCAAGATCGAAATTACAGAGGGAGAATCAACGTGGACTGTGGGGATGTGAGGACAGGCCACTGTACTCTAAACATCAGAGAGGTGAAGACAAGAGATGCTGTGATGTACTACTGCAGGATTACCACCAACAGGTATTGGGAAAAATGGCTCGGCAGACCAGGAGCTACACTCTATGTCACAGGTAAACAAATATTATTTTTATATATATATATATATATATATATATATATATATATATATATATATATATATATATATATATGGGCAATTCCAGCGTTATGGACGTGACATTTTCGTGCATTATTGATGAACAAAAGGCCACATAACCTCCGCAAACCTAGCAGTATTTCACAATTTTTTTTTCATATTCTTCTGCAAACTCCATGGCTGAATACAGGCAAACAGAAAAAATTAATATCATGATTTGCATCATAAGAATATGAGCCTTTCAATTTGCGTTATGGACGTGACGAAAAACGGACAAACTTTTGAGAGAGCGTAGTTTTTGCTGTGAAGTGTGTGAAATTTCTAGAGAAATGTAAATATTACTACATTCATACCAAACAGGACACCTCAGTAAAGACAGAGAAAGACTTAATTTCAAATGTAAATGTAAAAAAAGTTGGTTTTCATTGGGAGACATGGCGTTATGGATGTGACGTTATGGACGTGACGTCTGGAAAAACCCTCCAAAACGATACAAAACAATTGTGAATGGTGGATTTTAACCTGTAACAAGAGAAATAGTAATATAACAATGAAAAATAACTGATAGCATTGCAGCTTTGTGTGTGTTATCACCCACTTATGCCCATTATAAGCCCCTCCATAGACTTACATTATAGCTGAATAGGGTAAAAATTTTAACAAACAGATATCCTTTCGAAAATTGCTCAGTTGAATATTTACATCGAGACAATACTTTTTGTATTGGAAGTTTTCTGAAAGAATTTGTATGTCCATGTAGGTGAGACTTAAAGTTTTAAGGTGAGGTTTACTTTTTCGTGGAATTGCCCATATATATATATATATATATATATATATATACACTTGATATCAGTTAGATGTATGTGGTAGCACTTACATTTCTAGATGTTACCACATGTGATAACATAACATGACAAGTGAATATGTATGCCTAACTCATGGAATATTATCACAAAAGCGGTCTTTGGTGTTTTTTGCCCTCAACGGTGCCTTCCAGGTACAACTTCACTCAGTTTAGGGTTGGGATGAGGGTTGAGGGGGTTAGGGTTAGGAATAGGGTAAAGGTAGTGCCTTTTAGGCTGTGCTGTCTGGAAGGTGTCGTTGGGGGCAAAAAACACCATTGAGCCACAAAAGCTTGACTACCACAAACATTATGTTCAATATTCATTTTTCTCTTTGAAAGACCTGCGAATGAACGGTATCGAGAGTACAAAGGAGGGAGATCACATAACTCTCACCTGTGACAATAGATGCCCTTGGGAAAGCGATCCTTCATTCATCTGGAGAAAAGACGGACATCTTGTAGAGAAGCATCAGGGTACCAACAACCAGCTGCAGCTCCACCCAGTCAGTTATAATGATGGTGGCAACTACACCTGTGCTGTTAGAGGACAAGAGAATCGTCCTTCTCCAGGGTTTCTACTCAATGTTGACTGTGAGTTGAGAAGAAATCATTTTTTCCTATATCAATACCTGAACATTATCTACACACCCCCACCCCATTTTTATTAGTCTCTTCGGTAATTCACTTGGATTTGAAATTGAAGGCTTCCAGGTGAATCTGATGTGTAGCAATAAGGGAAACTTGTGACAGGATATACCTGGTAGAGAAGAAGTTGAGAAAAAGATGTAAGATATAGAAGAAAGGAATATTATTGCATTTGATTGTTTGCTTTGGATGTTAAAGGATTACACTGTACAAAGTATTTGCATCCATTAATGGGCTTATTGGGGTAAATGGGCCTTGTACAGATCAGACACATATTGTTTTTTTGTTTGTTTGTTTGTTTTTTGTCATGCCATTGTTTACTTTATGCTGTTTCACACAAATGTTTATATTTTAGATACACCAAGAAACACTCTGGTATCCGTAAGTCCTTCCAATCAGACACTAGAGGGCGCCAGAGTGTCTCTAAGCTGCAGCAGTGACGCCAACCCACCAGTGGAGAACTACACATGGTTTAAAATGGATAAACCAGCCCCATTAGGATCAGGGCAACAGTACAACATCACTAACATCAGACCTGACGATGGAGGACAGTACTACTGTGAGGCCAGGAACAAAATCGGCTCTACTAAATCTCCTCCAAGGCAACTGAATGGTAGGCCTTTCTCCCTCATATCTCCCAATAGTATTCAGATCTAGACTAGATTTTTATCTTTCTATATGAAATAGCAATGTAATTAAAGGGTTTTTATACTTTTGAATATGAAGAGAGCCTTGGATTGCATCTTTTTTTCAAAATCACAATGTCCTGTCATTAATTCATCTCTTATGATGTCCACAGTCATTGCACAGAGCCGTGACATCCTGATTTACATCCTTGTTGGAATAGCAGCAGCTTGTGGCCTTGTGATCATTTTCTGCGTTGCAGTTCTCTGTTTCAGGTTTGTTTTGTCAATGGTGTGAACAGCTATGAGTAGTAAACAAGACCTTGCTTAATTTAACTTACTTTCATTGCTGTAATAGGCGAAAGAAAGAAAATAAGAAGATGAATGGAAAAGAAAAGGTGAGTCAGATTATTTTCTTACGTATTTGCTTACTTTGATATTTTTGATTATGTTCCCAAGTTGCTAAGCAGTTAGCAAAAGCAAAGTTCCTAAAGCCAGTTAGCAACTTACTTAGTTGCCAATGGGACATTGGATCGCAACAAACAAAGTTGCTAACTTTGTATACTTTTGGTCTCATGCCTTTGTTTTCATTTTGTTTCTGGGCTGTAATTACAACTTCTTGAATTTCTCCTGTGTTAAATTGCCAGGAGCAGGAGGAAGAGCAGTATGCTAACGTTGGCTTGCGGAGACCTAGCCGTATGATCATGTGTGGTGAGGCCCCAGAGGCAGAAGAGGAAGGTGATTATTACTCCACCGCCCAGCACCAGAGGACAAGAGTCAGGACACCACCAGTCTCTATGGACTCTCCAGAATACCAGGAGGATGAGGTCTATTATGCCAATGTCCAGCCTAAAGACAGCAGGCAGACTGCTGTTTCAGAGGAAGAAGATGATGTCCAATATGCCAGTGTTCATTTGAAGAAGGTCACATTAGCAGAAGAGTAAGTCTTATTTAGAAGAACCTTAGAAGAAACTAAGTCTGACATGGACTGCCAATAATACTTCTGTTCATTTGTATTCATGGTCTGGAGGTTCTTTGACCTGAAGCAATTATAGAGCGGGAGGAGTGCACTCAGTTCTGGTTTGAAATGATTGGAGAGCTTATCCAATCAGCTTCGCTAATTGGCCAGCTGTCTGGTAACCGACTAAACCCTCCTTAGAAAACCAACGCCAGACCAGACCATGAATACGAATGAACAAAAGTATTATGGGCGGGCATTGTCAGGCTAAAAGAACCTCTCTGACCAAAAGTACTTCAAACATGTCGAGCAAAAATGGCAGTTGGTAATCAAATCAAAGGTTGGATTTATTTACCACCACAATTAAACTGTCTCAGAATTAGTTTGAAAAAAGATGGTTCTGTTCCCCTTGCAACCTCCTCCTCAACTGTCTCACCTGCTATTTTTAAACCTCGAATCATTCACATTCTATAGTGCAATTTGGCCAGGTTATATACCGGTACATGCTAAATTACTGTATGAAGGTGCAAGTCATCATTGCTTGCTTAGTATAGACCCAGCTCCCAACTGTGAGAATAGATTAACGATATGAAGAATAGATATCGATATGTTTTTTTTTTTTTTTTTTTATCGCCTGATAAGAGTCTCACGTTAATGCAGCACAACAAAAGCCACTACCGGCCCTCCACTATTTTTGACTACAGGACTTTACAGGACTTGTGTTCACTTAATGGTGTGTATTCATGTTTAGCTCTCCTGAACTGGATGACCAGGAGGACCTAGTCATCTATAGTGGGGTTCTGTCCCCACACCCATCCCAGCACAGTGGGTAAGTACAGGATATGATAGAGAGCAGAACAAGTAGAGAGGCAAGTAAGAGTGCAGTTCCTGCTCATAAATAAATAAATCAATCAATCAATCAATAAATAGATACATTTATATCAACAAAGAATATTACCCAATTATTCTTTGTGGAATAAAAAATAAATCAAATATGAACATTTGCATTTAGTCAGTAAATGCATTTTTGTGAATTCTAAGGTTACACAGTATCGCAGTATCATAAAGATGTTGGCTATTTTATTTTCTTATTACATTATCAGAACTGTTGACAGATCTACATTCACATATATGGTTCCATTGCATTCTTAAAGGCTTTTTCAGGCTGACCAGGAGGACTTGGTCATCTACAGTGGGGTACAGTCCAAGCACAGGTAAGGTACTTAGCTGTGTCATAAGGTCACAAAACACAGTACATGAATATTCTGGAATTCAATCAGAAAAAACGATTTGTGGATAGATGTGGAGGATTTTATATGTTCATGTAGTAGTGTTGATCATGAACGAGAGTTCCTGAACTGCTGAGACATTTTATTTGTTTGTACCTTTAGGCCCTCTGAAGTGAGAGAACAGGAGTCACCTACAGATATCTACAGCACAGTGCAGAAACCATGACATGTACACTTGCCTGGCCATAACCAGCCCCTCACTCTTCTCTCAGTATGAGGGTCTGGGATTTCGGCTATTAAGAAACAATTACTTGCTGGAGATGTTTAAATTCAAAACAATTGGATCAGCCCTTGACTTATTCGCCTTATTCACCCGGAACGTTCTAAAGACGTTGAGGGGTACACTTCAGGGGTACACTCGGCTACACCGTTGCTACACAGCCAGCTGTCATGGCGCCTCACTGTTGTGTGCCGAAATGCACATCCTCAAAGAGGAAAAAATCATACCGTGGGCAGACTTTCCACCGTTTCCCAAAAGAGCAGGCACTTCGTTTAACTTCCGTACACCTCAAGCGTTAAATTACGTTAAATTACGTCAAAATGGCCGCCAGGTGAATAACGCGAATAGCCTATATTCTTGTGCTGCATTCTTAAAATTTGTTGAATTAAAGTTGAACTGGCTCAAGTACGATGCACCCAATGCTTGCGCGGTCAGTGGCTGGAATCCCAGTACCTCGTACGAAGAGAAGCTAATTCTACACTGTTCATTTCTGGTTACTATTTTGCTGTGTCTTCATGCAGTTCCTTAGACTAACTAGAGAGGGAGCCAACTGAGTTCTTATCATATGCTCTGTCAAAGGAGAGCAAATTACCTTTTGGAAAGTTTTTGGTCATCTTTTTAAAGTATATTTTCAGCTCTTTGGTTTCATTTAATGACTATTTACTTAGAAGGTAAGAAACATGTAGGCTGTGTCCGAAAAGGGAAGAGTGACTGTCTCGTTGTCTTCACAGTCTACAAAGTTACCTTACCTGAAGGCGTCAAGGCAGCTACTAAAAATTTGTTTCGGACAACCTAGCAAGTTAGCAATTTAGAACGAAGGGACCTTCGAAGGAAGGATTTTATGCATTTTATTAATTTTGGGCTTACTTTGATACTGCAACCAAATATGTCCTTCAAAGGCAGCATTTTTCCTGTTTTGGACACAATCAGAGTGTGATCAAGAAAGGACTACAGGTCATGTTTGAACCTGTACTCATGTGAACACTGTACCAATAACTATTTGTTGGACACAGTTTACTTTCTATTAAAACATGGCCAACCAGTTTAAACACTGAGCATTTTTCTGGGGAGATCTCCAGTGTATGAAAATGTTTCCAAATATAATGTGAACCCTGTAAAGATTAAAATGAGAGACAAGGTCAAAAGACCTGAGCTGGAAAAAAAGAAGAAGTTAAGTTAAACAAACAAAGTGTCAGTGTGCTGTTTTATGTTTGTCAAACGTATATGTGGGTGATAGTCAAACTACCAAGGGCTCTCTCAGACCATAAAAAACACATTTTGACTCCAAAAAGACTACTGAAGACAGCAAGAGACATGTGTAACTGAAAACGGTAAGGTTCTCAGATAAATTAAAAATCTAATTTATATAAAATCAAATTCAACTCACAGTGAGACAGGTGTATAATCTCGTTGTTAGGCTGGTGCAAGTTTAAGAGGGAATGATGTTGCCGTCCACACTTTCAGTGTTTCTGTTTGAGATGGTAACAATATCAGGTAGGTACTTAGTTTCAGATCACAAGAATGATAAATGGTTCCTGTGTCTGCTGTGTCCTCCTATTTGGCATTTGTATCATTTGTATTTAATGTAAATAATTTGTGAATTTTAATGCTCAATTCAATCAGATTTCTAATTTAGAAATGGTGTTACTATCATATCAATCCCTTTGAGATTTCATTTCAGCTAGTGTAGGTTCACAGTGAGCTTTTACAGTAAAAAAAAAAAAAGAAAGAAAGAAAAGAAAAGAAATAAATAAATTAAAAAAGTCATTGTTACTTGTGTTAAATTCTGTCCCCAAGTAAGAGAGAGACAAGTTGAGTGCAGTAGTTTTCTCATTCACTTCTTACTGTCAGCATTTTAACAATAAATCTACTACTACTCACACAAATCTGTAAAGATTAGTTTCAGGTGTCATTGACTCAGCCTCACGGGGAAAGAGGGAAATACATTGATGGTTCCTCTTTTCATAACACAATGCTGAATGGCATACTAGTACAGTGCATGATGATAGCTATCTTTAAATGACTTGAGTATTTAAAATGTCAGGAAATTTGAAATCTACTTTAAAGGACACATTGAATGGAAAACCACTTTTACATTGGCTGTGATGAATTAAGAAAGGTTGTGCATGGTCAAAGAGCCATCATAAACATTAGGCATGGTTCTGCCCTCTTTCATATTGAAATCTTTAACATTTTTAAATAGCCATTAAAACACAGGCAAATTGGAACACAGCCTACAAGTGATGTGAAATAGCACATAACCACAGGTTGTGCATGGTCAAAGAGCCATCATGAACATTAGGCATGGTTCTGCCCTCTTTCATATTGAAATCTTTAACATTTTTAAATAGCCATTAAAACACAGGCAAATTGGAACACAGCCTACAAGTGATGTGAAATAGCACATAACCACCAAATAGCACATAACGTCCTGTAGAGAAGAAGCAGATCATCAACAACCAGCTGCAGCTCCACCCAGTCAGTTATGAAGATGAGGGCAACTACACCTGTGCTGTTAATGCTGATCATCCCTCACCTGCCTTTACCCTCAATGTAGAATGTAAGTAAGTTGATCACAAAGAAGGAAATATTTACAGTACTTTTCCAGATTTGTCACTCTGGTCCCAAGGTGAATCAGACCCGCATCACCAACCTTTGACAGGATACACCTCATACAAGAGGAATGAGGACATGGCCGGCCCTAGCCTTTTTGCTGCCCTAGGCCAAATTTTAGTTTTTCCCCCTTCTCATTTTGAGAGATATAAGTGAAAATCTGAAGAAAAAAAAAAGAATAAGGTCTAATAATATAATAATAATGTATTGTGATGCTCCCCTGATATCAGGTGCCCTAGACAATAGCCTAGTTCATCTATGCCTAGAACCAGTCCTGGGGACAGAGATGTATGGCTAGACGTACTCGCTGGGTAAATTCAATTTGCTACTGCTACGTCTACAGTTCTATAGGCTAGCCAACAATAGCATTGGTAATCAGAAATCCTCAACCACTGAACTAGAGATTTATGTCAATAGTACAAGCATATAACATACTGCAGCTTTTTGTTTATTTGAGCATGTTTTTTGTGTCATCATTATGTTTCTTTTATGTCACTGTGAAATACTTCAGTGTTTCCTTTTTATATTTTAGATCCACCAAGGAATACTTTGGTGCTTATAACTCCTTTTAATCAGACACTAGAGGGCGCCACAGTGAATCTATCCTGCCATAGTGATGCCAACCCACCAGTGGAGAACTACACCTGGTACAAGGTGGATGAGTCCACTTCAGTAGGATCAGGACAGCAGTACAGCATCACTAACATCAGATCTGAGGATGGAGGACAGTACTACTGTGAGGCCAGGAATAAATATGGAGCTGAGAAATCCTCTGCTGTGTCCATCACAGTCACAGGTATACAAACCAAGTTTTTTTTGTTGTTGTTGTTGGTATTGGTTAATTATAATTAGCTGCCTTGACCGATTTCAAACACTTTATAATTTGCCTTAAATTCTCCCACTCACACTCCGGTGCCATTTCTATTGGGCTTTGCCTTTTTCACGTTTATGCCCCTTGACTGACCACTCTCTCTCTCTCTCTCTCTCCCTCTCTCTAGTTCAAATTAGGTTTTTTCTTTTTTTTTCTTTTAACTGTATTTTCTTTTCTTTTTTTTTCAAGCCAAACACAGTAATGTCATTGATGTGGCAACTGGAGTTCTACTTCCATGCCTGGTGCTTATGACTGGAATTTTATCTGTCAGGTGAGTGTTGTCTCTTATCACAAAATAATTCAAAATAATAATAATAATAATAATAATAATAATAATAATAAAGCTTCAGGTTGAAAATCCTGTATTTGTTATGTTAACAGGTACTGTGTGAAGAAAAAGCAATTTAAAAGTAAGTATAAATCCTGTGCTAATTAATGGAAAGGGGTAATGATTGGAGTCTTCTGTCAATTTTCCATGGCTCTGAATTTTACGCAGACCTTGAAAAAGATCTATAGGAGATATATCAATCTTGTTGTTGTTCTTTATATTATTATTATTATTATTATTATTATTATTATTATTGTCTGCTCTAACTCTTAGGAAGACAGTGTTCTTGTGCTGATTTCAAGTGTTGCGATAGCCAGTGATTCAGTCCAGCCGAGTTCATCCTTCCAGAGTCTGAGGCCAAACAACATCTAACCTGCCCCATTTTACCAAAACCTCAACACCATGATATCTGGCCCATCTTACCTAAACCTCAACACCATGCTACCTGCCCCATTTTACCAAAACCGCAACACCATGCAACCTGCCCCATCTTACCAAAACTGCAACACCATGCAACCTGTCCCCTTTTATGAGAACTACAACTGCAACATCAACCAACCTCTTCCACTTTACCAGAACCTGAAGTCCAACACCATCCAACCTGCCCCATTTTACCAGAACCTGAAGTTCAACAGCACCCAAATTAATGCACCTTTCCAGAACCTAAACCCAACCACCATCCCACCTAGCCCAGATTACCAGATTCTGAACCCCAACACCATGCAACCTGATGCAATTTACGAGACCCTGAACCCCAACATCACCCAACCTTACTCAATTTACCAGAGCCTGAACCCCAACACCATGCAACCTGATTATCATATCCTGAACACCATCTCTCCCAATTTGGCTAGTTAAAGTATTTGTATACTTTGTGCAAGTATGTGCAAGGCATGAGGAATTTAGCCTGGGAGTTCCCATGCTCCTTTGCACACTCAATTTCTTTTCACTCTGCAAAGCAGCATGGTGACCAATGGCTGATTTTCCTGCCTACTTCCGGTATCCAATCACAGAACAAAAGGGACTAGCACGGCCCTCAATTGCATTTTACCCCATGTGATGGTTCTGGTACTGGCTCTGAGCTATGTACAGACGCTATGATAGACATTCAAAGAGCCCAATAATCGGCTCTGGACAATTGTAAACGACGCTTCCGCTAAGAGAAATACAATAGGTGGGTCTCCAGACTAAATATCACCTGTGATTTTAGTTTGGTGATCGCCAGGCTATGAGGAACTCTTTCTTTATTTAGGTTAAACATCACGCTGTAAGAATTCACCGCATATCTACAGCATGTTGACTCAGCTTTTGGGCAAGGTTGGACAAATTAATTTATGCAAGTGCAAGGGAAATGTTGTTGATGTCAGATGCTATGGTTCATTGATCTTTCTTATTGCAACATCCAAAAGTAGATGAATGTTGTTTTGATAGTTTAAATGAAGGGGTTGACCTATGTTAATGTGTAAATAGAAAACAAATCATGAAGTTGGTATATTAACAAAAATATGACATGCATGTATGTAATTTACTCTTTACCATTTCTTTCTGTAAACACTGATTCATTATTATTTTGGAGTAAATACCTGGCCTGAGCTATGCAACTCTACAAAAGGAGTTTATCACCGTCTTGTTCTGATGTCTTTCTGGGGCTCAGTTGGATAAAAATCATCCAGATTTGAAAAAGGCCATGTTTTGCTATCAGGGATTAGTTATTTGAAAGTAATCTTTGATCACTTTCGTCCAGATTACAGTAAATTGATTTGAAGAGAGTTACCAGAAGAGGTCTGATATACATGTAACCATTTTTTGTATTCAAACAATTGGAAAAATATATATTGCTGTGAATTTTAGAACAAACTTTGTGTCATGGTCATAGCATGAACAATGCCATGCAGCAACTATACTGTAGGTCTCTTTAATTTTGAGGTGATTACCCGCCACCAAGAAAGTGATACTCTTGGATGACTGGTGGGAGATATATTTGTGTTCAACCGCCCTTACATGACTACATGGCATCCAATTTAATTAGGAGATCTGACCAGAAAAATTGTTGTATAAAAAGTATATGAAATAAGGGTAAAAGTTACATAGGCTAGTATTGCTTTAAATACCTTAAATAGTTGCTATAAATATGTCCAACTCATTGAGTGGTCAGTGATCCTTAGTGGTCCTTAATGTTCCAAAACAAGAAGGAAGGAAATACAATTTCTGTCAAGTTTTATGTGGTATTTTGAACATTCTGGAACTTTTCGGCATATTATAGCAACTACCACTTAGTCTTTCAAAAGAATGATGAAAGATGTTATCTGGTGCTGTGTGACGTATCATGTTTGTCAGAAATTGCGATTTTTGGTTGATGGTGTTAGTTTGTTTCTTAGCTAGAAGTAACCACTATGTGACCAGCAAAAAGAGAACAACACTCACAACTGTGCGCCTGAGAACGGTAAGACTCTCTTACAAAAGTTATTGTAATGGATTACGTAATTTTTTTTTTCTTTTGCCAAACCTTTTTTGTAGCATTGCAAGTCTGTGTTGCTTTCACTGACACATTGTTGTTTCAGCCTGTAGGAGATTTATGAAGGAAGATGTTCGCATCAGCCTTTACAGAGTTGCTGCTTGAGTTACTAACAATATCAGGTAGGGAATGTATTCGTTTTTATATCACTTCTCTTAGGATATTAAGAAGTTTCACTTAATGCTTACCCTACCCTGCCTGCGGGATTAAATATGGGGCATGGTCAGACAGTAGCCAGCTTTATGAACACTTCATAAATACTAAATACAGCAATATCAGACTCTCAGAGACCTCCTCCATTTTACAAGTTAGTGTTGTCTCACTCATAATGAGATTGAAGTCTTGCTTATCTCCTTTGCCCCTACTTTATAGAGAAGAAATTCAGTAGTGTATATGGGGTATTTGTGTGTGTGTGTGTGTGTGTGTTTTTACTGTTTTGTTTTCTCACTTTATTCCTCACTTACAAAATGTATCTACTGTACATACGCTAAAATGCAAAATTGCTCTCTAACCACTGTTGCTTTAAAATATATGTATATGTCATCCAAATAAATACATGCCTTTATTTTAGGTTCAAATAAGATTTTACTTTTTGTGATGTTTGTCATTTTTTTTTGTCATCACTTTATTTTATGTTCAAAGCAGACTTTCTTTTTTTGATCTTTATCATTAATTGTAACTGCCCAGGTTTGAGGTTATTGCCTCAGAGTTGCTAAGAAAGAGGAAAATACAGAAAGGTTCCTCTTTCCTAAACGTAATGCTTCCCTTAGCACTGGCTGAATGGCTTACTGGTCTGTAACAAAACACCAGATATAAGAAAATGACTCATGATTGTGATCTTGATTTTGAGGATTTTTTTTCTTTCAAATTAAAAATTATTATAATATGTAGATTGAGGGAAAGGGATATGGTAGTAATAGTATATAATGAGTGATTTGTCCATGGTCAGAAGGCAAGTAATGCATAAAAGACTATGAAAATGACTGATTAAGGCATTTGAGTCTATAGCAACAGGGGTTGCTATGGGAAAAATCGGGTGTGCACATCACAAAACAATATTCCGTTCCACCGGGTGATATTTTTTTATATATTGTAACGCATGCTGGGCTCAAGGCACAGGTTACATGAAGGGGCGGCCACAAGTAATTATAATTTATATGAAATATTTATTAAATAAGTTAGAAAACATCAGTGTAGTGAAATAAAGAAAAGTGTAGTGCAAATGTGTGTCTAGGGGATATGTCAAAACAAAAGCAAAACGCCGACGGAGGAGAGGAGAGAACGTCTGCACAGCGCAGCCCAGGCCTTCTTATGGAAGCATCCATTAGGGAATCCAATTAGTGGAACAGGCCACACCTGCAGAGCACCCTCTACCTGCTGGAGACAGAAGACAAGGCATATAGAGCGGGCGGGGCCGCTACAGACCTGCCAGGGTCGTAACAATATATATATATATATATATATATATATGTTAGGTTTCATTGCTTCATCAAATGTAAATTACTTTGTATGACCAAACGCTTCAGTCAGTGGTTTAGGTCAAGGAGATGTGGAAAAATAGTGTATTTCCTCAGATGGTGTATTCCTTTAAGTCTTCAATTAACCAGGAAAATAGTGACACGGAATCACTTTACATTAAGCACGCCAAACTATCTATGTCACAAAGTATATCAATTATTTCTTTATATTCTAGGTGTCCTCGCTGAATGGAGTGTACATTACCCCCAAATGCACATCTGTGTTACTGAAGGATCTTCAGCAGTTATGTCCTGTAATTATACATACCCTCGACACCTAACAATTAGAGATGCATACTGGACAATTTTGGATTTAGATAATCTACCTAATCTCATCTACAATCAAAACTACAAAGACAGAATCACTGCAGACTGTGGGAACCTGCAGGAAGGACGTTGTAATCTAACTATCCAAGAGGTTAAGAAGGGAGATGATGTCACATATTATTGCAGGATTATAACAAATGTAGATTTCCACAGATGGATTGGCAAACCAGGAGTCACACTGAAGATTGCAGGTAATATTATCAGAGACTGCCCATCATTCTTAGCCTGATTTGACTATCCACTTCCACATCGTTTCACTTTGTGCAAAGCATCTGGAACATCTCCACCGGCAATCGTTTTCTCTCAAGAGGGTGCTATGCTGTCACAATGTTTTCATTTTCGTATAAAACAACAAAAAAAAAATGTTTTGTTGTCTTGAAATCGAGTCCAGTATGTCTTTCGACGTTGGTGATGTCAGGGATGATTGGGGGATATTCTCAATCTGTTTGCAGGCCTGGGGTGTGTTCCCCAAATCGCTAACATCACAGGAACCAGTTAGCTCGTAAATAGCTCGTAGCGATTTGGGAAACGCACCCCTGTACAGCTCGGTGTTGGTGAAAACGAAACTGCATTACGCTTTTCCTGACTATCTGGTGGAACAAAATGAACATGAAAATGAAGTAAGCATTCGCCTGGCTATTTCATTCTGCCTTATAACTAAGGCCTTAAAATCCTTAAATCTAGACATACCCTAGCGGAAGCAAATTATTTTTCTAATATATACGAAGAAAGATGGATTGGCAGTCCAGGAGTCAGTCTGGAGATTGCAGGTAAGTTAATATGTCAGTAATACTATATTTGTACTTGTGCTTTAAACGATTTAAAAAAAAAACAAAAAAACGCATTAGTCACAAGGTTTTGCAATGAATCATAATTAATTATTAGGGTATGCTAGGGTATGTTGGACCCTTGTTTTGTCCTGGTAAGACCCTGATGCTAAATGGCTGGCTTTGTGCCTCTCAAATGAGCAATTCACACCCATCTCCTACCCCCACAGTTTCCCCAAACATTAACCCTCTGCCGTTGTTGGACATTCAGTTGTTAGGCTATAATCTTTTATGCCACATTGATCTTTGTCTAGTTTGACTTGACAGCCGAGCCATTTTCTATCATAAATTGTGTAATGCATGGCATGAAAAGTGGAGCCATATCCATCAGATTAATCTGAGTTCATTTTATTAATTTGAGTTTTTCTGGATTAATCACTTGAGTTAATGCGTTAATTTTGCCAGTGTAACGGAGGCCAGCTAGCTCGGCTTGCGGGGTGGCGGGTTCGAGACCCGTGTGCGGTGCGGACCGCCACCAGCTACATTGGTGCCGTGACCCGGATGGGAGTGAGGATTTGGAGGGTGAGTGTAACGGAGGCCAGCTAGCTCGGCTAGCTTGGCGGCAGTACGTGTAAATCCTCATCACCCAATTCCATGGGCGCTTCTAACACGCTGAGTTAGAAGCTCAGGCTTTTAGCTCAGTTGGTTAGAGCGTCCCACTCCCACGCCGGGAGTTTGTAGCTTGCGGGGTGGCGGGTTCGAGACCCGTGTGCGGTGCGGACCGCCACCGGCTACACCAGCACTAACTTGTACCACTTAGCCAAATCGAGCCATCCGCTCATCCAGGTACACCAACTAATTCAAGATACCAAATTAAATGCTCATTATGGTGCATGGTGCATATTGGTTGATTTATTTGGATTATATACATAATGTAACTGGTACTGTAAACGTGCAAAAAAATGTACAGGCCCGATTACATGACATGATCGATTAGGAAGAATGATTTAAAAAGTAAGTTGTGATTCTTTTCCTCTTAAAAGGTGTGCAGGTGTTTGGTGCGCAGAGCGCTAGGGAAGGAGAGAGCATATCTCTCACCTGCAAGACCACCTGTACTCTAAGCGGCAATCCTTCATTCATCTGGAGTAAAGATGGACGTCCTATAGAGAAGAAGCAGATCATCAACAACCAGCTGCAGCTCCACCCAGTCAGTTATGAAGATGAGGGCAGCTACACCTGTGCTGTTAATGGTGGTCATCCTTCTCCTGCATTTACTTTAAATGTACATTGTAAGTTGAGTCCAACAAAGTACACATTTACATTTTACTACATACTTGTTCTGTGTGTTTATCAAGTTTTCAACCTTTTATATTTTGTTCTGTTCTAATGTTTTATTGCTAATATTTCAATAAAACCATAAAACAGTAAAGTTACAAGTATTTTCCTCAATCACCTCCACCTTTCACGTTCGACCCTCTTCCTTTCAGATTCTCCAAAGGAGACCACTGTGTCTGTCAGTCCCTCTGGACCGGTGCTTGAAGGTTCCCAGGTGACTTTAACCTGCATCACTAAAGCAAACCCACCTGTGATAGGATACACCTGGTACAAGAGGAGTGGAGATGGATACAGAGAGATTGGAGACAAGGAGATGTTTTTGTTTGAAATGATAAGTCATTACAACAGTGGTGAATATCATTGCGAGGCCATCAACAGTCATGGCCATCAGATCTCAACACCAATATCACTCAATGTTTTATGTAAGTATTGCATAGCTGCATAGCAGAGTATAACTAACCTTAAGTTTTACATTTTTTTGTTATTTCTTCGACCTTCTACGTAACTTCTTCCTCTTCAAAATCTCCAAATGTGTATGTAAGCTAGCCTGACCGAGCCCCGTCCATAATACTGCTGTTCATCCGTATTCATGGTCTGGAGGTCTTTTAACCTGAAGAGATTAAAAGGCGGGGGGAGGGCACTCAGCTCTGGTTTGAAACGATTGGACTGTAAACGGGCAAAAAATGTACAGGCCCGATTACATGACATGAATGGTTAGGAAGAATGATATAAAAAGTAAGTTGTGATTCTTTTCCTCTTAAAAGGTGTGCAGGTGTTTGGTGCGCAGAGCGCTAGGGAAGGAGAGAGCATATCTCTCACCTGCATGACCACCTGCACTCTAATGCTTAGTTTACACTTCCCCGGGTCTTCAAGAAACCGGGTATATTCCCCTCCCCCGAGTAAGAAAACAATCGCATTTACACAAACATCAAAAACGGCTAAGAAAGGCGGTGACAATTAACCAACACGTCACAGTTTTATCAAAGATCTTTCAAGGGAGCAACATTGTAGCAAATGGCCACAAACGTGAAGTGTTTCGGTCTGCATTAGCAGCAGTCTCACATTACGTCACATCATTAACATTTTCCCTTAGGAAATTATAAAATGATATAATGTATGTGTGCCATAATATTGTCTGTGATCATTAACGAAACCAACAAATGACAATTCAATCGCTCCTCTGCAAAACATGTTGTGAACCAAGTGTGCTTTTTAGCTTGAGAGGGTTTGTTTGGCAGTTACCATGACGACATAGCTATATGCTAACTATAAGCTAGTCGTTTTGGACTTTGCTCAAACCTAACATATTGCTATAAACTATGTTTATGTTTGCTCTGTCCACTTAAAATGAACTCAGTAATGTTACCCGCAGGCTGTCAATAAATTAAATCTCAAATATAAATGTAAAACATTACGTTAGCTAGATCGCTAGCGTTAGCTCGCTAACAACTTAACATTTTAGTAGGCTATTTACTGCCTGGCAGCTTCATCTGATAGAAATACCAACAGTAACAGTTTACAACATCAGTCTTGAAATCATGTTAACGTTAAACACTTACAGAATATGAGAGATACATGCCAAAAAAACATAACTCCAAAAAGACGATTTATTGGTAAAAGTCCTTTCAATGTACATTGTAAGTTGAGTCCAACTAAGCACACATTTACATTTTACTACATACTTGTTCTGTGTGTTTATCAAGTTTTCAACCTTTTATGTTTTGTTCTGGTCTGTTCTAATGTTTTATTGTGAATATTTCAATAAAACCATAAAACAGTAAAGTTATAAGTATTTTCCTCGATCACCTCTACCTTCATGTTCGACCCTTTTTTCCTTTCAGATTCTCCAAAGGAGACGACTGTGTCTGTCAGTCCCTCTGGTCAGGGGGTTGAAGGTTCCCAGGTGACTTTGACCTGCATCACTAAAGCAAACCCACCTGTGACAGGATACACCTGGTACAAGAGGAGTGGAGATGGAGACAGAGAGATTGGAGACCAGAAGATATTTATGTTTGAAATGATTAGTCATCAAGACAGTGGTGAATATCACTGCAGGGCCACCAACATTCTTGGCCATCAGATCTCCACACTAACATCACTCAATGTTTTATGTAAGTTTAATTAAACCTAAGTAACTCCTTCCTCTTCAGATTCTCCAAATGTATATGTAAGCTAGCCTGACATAGCCCGTCCATAATACTGCTGTTCATCCGTATTCATGGTCTGGAGGTTCTTTAACCTCAAGAGATTATAGGGCACTCAGCTCTGGTTTGAAATGATTAGACAGCTCGCAAAATCAGCCTTGCTGATTGGTCGGTTGTTTGTTAACAGACAAAACCCTCCCCAGAAGACCGTCTACAGACCATGAATACGGATCAACAGTCGTATTATGGACGAGATATGTCAGGCTACATGTAAGCCCCTTATGTGTTAATATTCAGTATTATATTCACATGTTTTGCTTTGTTTTTCCACTTGATAAATAAGCCGTCCGTACACCGGCTCCGACTGAGTGTTCAGCACTCCGCTTCCAACACTCTATTCTGTTGTCTTCAATGCAACCCTGCATACCAGCGCCAAACTCTTCTGCGGTCAATTGTGAATTACGATTGAATTCTATTTTGTTGGAGCCGTCCATTAACATCCACTGTTGATTGTGCAGGCTAATGTACTTCATTGTGAAATAGTCAAATTCCGTAGTGCTCCGCAATGCTGTTGGAGCCGGTGTGTGGATTTGGCCATTCCAAACGCTTTACCCACTCTCACGTCAGTGTACATCGGCCATCCGAGGCTCGCTCTCTCTCTTGCTTTCTCTGTCAATCTCCCTCTCTTAAGTTTTTTTTCTTTTTTAACTGTATGCTTTCTTTCTGTCTTTCTTTCTTTCTTTCTTTCTTTCTTTTTAAAGCCGAACACAGCAATGTAATTTACTTGTATGTGGTGACTGGAGTTGTACTTGCATGCCTGGTTATTATGATGGGAATTCTCTTTGCCAGGTGAGTGTCATGTCTTACATATTGCATAAAAATCCATATTCATTAAAAAACAACAACACAAAAAAAAAAAACCTTTTGAGGGTTGAAAATACTGTCTTTATTTTACAAACAGGTACTTTGCGAAGAAAAACAATGAAGAAGTAAGTTTATAAGTTTATAATATATACTAATAAATTAAAAGGGGGTTATGATCCAAGATCCTCCAAGATCAGCCTCCTCTGCATGTTAAGCAGATCTTTACCTTAAAAAAAAGAACTTAAATCAGATATGAACATCTCAAATTCAATTTCATATGTGCTCTAACCCTTAGGATGACAGAGGTCCTGGTCAGATTTCAAGTATTGGGAATACCAGTGATTCAGTTTACCAGAGCCTGGACCCCAACACCACCCAAACTGATGGAGTTTACCAGAGCCTGGACCCCAACACCATCCAACCTGATGCAGTTTACCAGAGCCTGAACCCCAACACCACCACCCAACCTGATGCAGTTTACCAGAGCCTGAACCCCAACATCACCCAACCTGATGCAGTTTACCAGAACCTGAACATCATCTCTCCCAAATGGTCTGGTTAAAGTTAGAAGTATAGTGAAAATATAATAGCATGCTTAAGAAGCAAATAATTTTGGCTAACCTTATGTGCAAGATTTGTCAAATGATTCAAGCCTGCATGCCTCCAGTAACTTTCTCAGTAGATCTCAGAGGGGAACATAGACTTCACAATGCTTCCAAACATGCAGTAATGTAATTATACATAATAAAATGCTGTCTGTATTTTATACATGATGATAATAAAAGCAGAAAATAAAATAACAACTGCCCCAGGCGCTGGTTTTAAAGTCATCTTCTCGTTTGAATTCAGGTTTTTACATTGATGGCTATGGCCGCCCTGAAACGTTGGCAAACAACGTGAAAGGGGTACCCTTCACGTCGGACAGGTGATGTTTGGGACGCTTGACCAAACATCGATATTCGACTTTAAGGATGAGACTGTGGTGAAGACAGACATGTCTGTAAATGTATTTGGTGAAAGGAAAATAAGTGAGATTTTGTAATGTGTGTCAGAGTCCTCACAATGGATAACAAAGTTCTATACAAGAACACTCCATTAACTGAGAGTATTTGCAGAGCCAGAACCTCTGCTCACAGTCAAACACGTTCCAACACATACACACACACACACACACACACACACACACACACACACATATGGACACATATCACATAATACAGTTCTCTGCACAACATATGAACACACAAGCAGTGTCAATTTGGGACACGAATCCATGTAGTAGGGGCCCCAGGCAAACAGGACATAGCCAGCTTGAGAATAAGGGGGTTCAATTTCAGTGTTCAGATTGCCCACAGTTAGGCTTTATCTGGTGTTATAAATGTGGCCTAGTTGAAATGGTTGAAATGCCATCTAATAAACCAGAGCTCACAAAATAAAACAAAATAATATAATCACTACACATTATGGACCTATAATTTGAACAGATGTGTTTCATATCAGCCAGTTGCAAGAAGGGAGCACCTGAGATCAATTGAGGTGTGTCTGCTTGCTGCATTGAATTGTCACACAAAACCGGTGGAAGAAGGGAAAAGGGAGCAGTTTTGGGTTTCAGACCTTTTCCTTTGCTGTAGCAGCTAGACATTCATACAATAGAGAAACTAATATCATAAGAAAATGGAGAAATGATGAGCTGTGTCAATGGATTATGACATGTATTATGTATTCATTCTGACATGGGCTATAACCTCTCTTTTCTTTTTCTATTTGTTGAGAAATAAGCTGAACACCAGGGCTATCAAAAACACAAAACAAACAAACAAACAAACAAAACAGTTGGATACTGTTAATTAACTATTGTAACATTGTATAGACCTCCAGGGCCATACACTGAATTCCTAACTGAATTCTCTGACTTTATATCCACATTAGTTGTTAAATCAGATACAATAGTCATCTTGGGTGATTTTAATATTCACATGGATGTTGCACACAACAGCCTGACAGCTGCATTCCAATCTCTTATTGAGCACATTGGCTTCTGTCAAAATGTAAATGCACCTACACATAAAGACAACCACACTATCGACCTTGTACTAACTTATGGTACTCAAGTAGAACAACTTACAATTGCACCCCAACCAACATTGATTGACCACTACCTTATTACTCTAGAAATACCAGTCGACCATGTAGCGCAAAATGTGACCCACTACTACACTAGAGGCATAACGCCTAAAACCACTGACGATTTCATTGGAAAAATTCCTGACCTTACACCAACACGCTATGATAGTCCTATCCCATCACCAACACATATCGACCAATTTACTGATCATGTTATGAACACATTACATTCAACACTTGACTTAATTGCTCCACTTAAAAAGAAAACAAGGAAGGTAGAAAAAACTGCCCCTTGGTACACCACACATACACGTACATTAAAACAGGCTGCTCGCAGACTAGAAAGGAAATGGCTCAACACTAAACTCGAAGTATTTCACATTGCCTGGAGAGAGAGCCTGAAAGAATACAAGACTGCACTGAACAATGCTAAAACAGCTTATTATTCCTCGCTTATACATGAACACAAAGACGATCCAAAATTCCTCTTCAACACTATATCAAATTTGACAAAAAGTAAGACTGAAGTAACTCAGTCCATTCCAAGTCACCTCAGCAGTGACGACTTCCTGAATTTTTTCAATGAAAAAATTGAAACCATACGACTTAAAATTAGCAACATGCAGCCTCTCTACTAACTACTGATAGCTGTAGCCAACCCGTAGCATACCGTGACTCCTTTATGCCCACTGATATATTAGAAATTTCTTCTCTCATTACTAAAGCGAAGGCGTCAACATGCCTACTTGATCCTATTCCTACTCACCTCCTCAAGGCAGCCTTTACACCGCTAGCTGAGACATTACTTGAAATTATCAATAGCTCACTCCTAGCGGGACATGTACCAACTACTTTCAAGACATCAGTCATTAAACCATTGATTAAAAAAACAAACCTTGACCCTGATGTTCTGGCTAATTACAGACCTATATCCAACCTTCCTTTTATATCCAAAATTCTAGAAAAAATTGTGTTCAAACAAATTTGTCGCTTCCTAGACGAAAACAAAATCCAGGAAGTCTTCCAATCAGGATTTAGAGCTAATCACAGCACTGAAACAGCCTTAGTTAAAGTCTTCAACGACCTCCTTCTTTCCATGGACAATGGTAATGTATCCATATTAATCTTACTTGATCTTAGTGCAGCTTTTGACACCATTGACCACGATATCCTACTACACAGACTCGAACATACGATAGGCATTAGAAATTCAGCACTAGCTTGGTTCAAATCCTACCTCACTGATCGATACCAATTTGTACATGCTCACAACGTCTCATCTTATCATGCTAAAGTTCAATATGGCGTTCCGCAAGGCTCAGTACTGGGCCCCCTACTATTCTCTCTATATATGCTACCTCTGGGTGAAATCATTAGGAAACATGGCATTGCATTTCACTCATACGCAGATGATACACAGCTTTATCTCTCTATGAAGCCTAGCGACTGTACTCCGACAACCAAACTTAATGCCTGTCTTGAAGACATTAAAGTTTGGATGTCAAAAAATTTCTTATGCTTGAACTCAGATAAAACTGAAGTTATGATGATTGCCTCTAAACAACTGAAGGACACCTCGCTTCACCATCATAGCTCACTTAGCAGTCCTACACTCTCATTTAGCTCACAAGTGAAAAATCTGGGGGTACTTATTGATCAAGACCTCTCCCTGAATAGCCATGTAAAGCACATTTCTAAAACATCATTTTTTCACCTTAGAAACATTGCTAAGGTTAGGAAGTTCCTGTCCTTTGAGGATGCTGAAAAACTTATGTAACCGGGTGACTTAAATGCGTGCAGGGAGGGGGCTTACCTATACTCCGTCCCTGTAGAGGGAGTTCATTCATTCAGGCCGGTGTCAGCCCGCGAGGGACTGACACAGGTAAAAGAGAGGAAGATGGCGAGCAGCGTCCTTTCAGAGCAAAACGTAAGCTGAGCCACCCACACGCAAGCCGCCATTCAGTTGTTTGTTTCACTAATAATAGCTAAACTTTATCCTTTTTGGAGTCGTAAGAACATTCACGCATACAGCAAAACCTAGGCGTTGAAGTCTGACTGGTAAGCACTTTCAGTTGACCGCTACACATAGCATATAATTGCACAGTTCCTTAAGTTGTTTTTTTCCCCTTCGTAGCTTCCGTGTAAGGGAATACTGGCGGCTGTGAAGCCCCACCTCGCGCTGTCAGGGTTCGCGAGTGAGAACGGTACAACCGGAGCAATTGGGGACGTGAATGTGCAGTCATTCCGAGTTACATCGGTGAGCATGCACACTCATATTGCACACACGAAACACACACAACATACAGGACACAATAGCACTCCGTAAATATGTAAATAACAAAACACTTTGCATCTTTATTGCAGATGTTATTTATTAAGACAGGAAATGGGTATTTATAAGGATATTTATTGAGTCTGTGTGGCAATTATTAAAGGTTAAACCATGCCATTGTAAATGTGATGTTAATGGGTATTGTAAAAGCAAAAGATGGGAGAATTAACAGTGTGTAGAAATACTGTCTAAAAGTGATTGATTATTGTATATGCTTTTGTCTTTTAGCTTCTGCAAACAACGAATGGGCAGATAATTGCCGCTTTTCCCCTGTGTATTATTACATAGTTATACCTCCAACCACTTTATTTCTTTTCTTTTGTTTTGTTTTGTTTTGTTTCTTTTAAAGTTGGGGAACCAGGATCACTTCTTGTAGGCTATAAGGTCACTGGATAGGTTAGGCCTTTAGTGTAAGGTTGCTGTGTATGCCTTTCTTACTGTGTGAATCACTAGCTGCTGTGTATGCCTTTCTTATTGAGTGAGTCACTAGCTGCTGTATATGCCTTTCTTACTGTGTGAATCACTAGCTGCTGTGTATGCCTTTCTTATTGAGTGAGTCACTAGCTGCTGTATATGCCTTTCTTATTGAGTGAGTCACTAGCTGCTGTGTATGCCTTTCTTATTGAGGGTGCTACTAGTTTTGGTTATTGGTAACAAGCCTACTATACCGGTGTTCTATTGCAACATGTTGTGACTGGTCCGCAACTTTTTAATAGTGCCTATGTAAAATAAATATTTTTCTATTTTTGGTAAATTCAGCCTCAGTCCAATTCTTTGAAAGATCTCTGTGGCAGGGAGTCATTAGGAGTTTGCCATCTGGTTACATCTGGCGTAGTCGGCTACTGTGCTGAGGTTGAATATATTGTTACTTAGTAGTTTTTTGTGTTTTTTTTTCTTTTGGTGGAAATTGGAGGTTTGTAGGTTAGTTTGGTGGGGAAAAGCGGCAGTTAACCAGGCGACAAGGACGTGGTGGGAGGTTCACTGTCAGCACACACCTAGGACTGTATCCAGGTCAATCATGTCTACAGTGCCTGATGGGATGGAAGACCTCCAGAACCTGTTGGAACAAATTCGTCAGCTGCAGGCTGAAAATGAACAGTTAAAAACTCAGGAGCGGGACAGAAATAATGGGACTAATGCATCTGCCTCCAACACAGACTCACGTACATCTGCCTCGGCCAGGCCTGAACAGTCTACTTCCAGTAATGTACCAACACCTGAAGTACAAGCACGTTATGTTTATGTCCCAAGAGAACGTAAGTGCTCCAAGTTCACTGGTAAATTGTCTGTTGATCTTGTTACTGTAGACCAATGGATTACAGAAGCTCGTAGATGTTTAGAGGCCAGACGAATGTCTAATGCGGAGCAAGTGTTGTTTCTGTATGATCACCTTGATGGGGGGGCAAAAGCAGAAGTTGATTTCCATGAGACCTCCAATAGAGATACTGCAGAAAAGATTTTAAAAATCCTGAGTGATAATTTCAGTTGTTCACAATCTTATGTCGCTGCACAACTGTCCTTTTTCCAGCGTCATCAAAAAGAGGGAGAGTCCTTGCGTGATTTTTCACATGCTCTGAAAACATTAATGGATGCAGTAGTAAAAAAGACACCGGGGGGTATTTTAAACTCTGACAGGGTATTACATGACCAATTTGTTGAAAATGTGAATGATGATATGTTAAGACGAGAATTGAAAAGACGATTAGTATTGGATGCTGACATGAGCTTTCTCACACTCCGTGGCATTGCCATTAAGTGGATGGAGGAAGGGAAACAAGGGACGAGGCCTAGACCTAGAGCTTTTTCGTTTGATATGCACGCTTCTACTGGAGAGAGTGAGGGGGCAAATTCTAACGCAATATCAGCTACCGATACAGAAATGGCAGAGATAAAGGAATGTCTGCGCCGTCAGCAAATTCAGCTAGACACTATACTATCACAGCTTCATTCAGCTCGCCCACAAAGTAATTTGAGGGGTACAGGGGGTAGCTCTAAAACCTACAGATTTCAGCCCGATGGCAAACCAATTTGCCTCCGCTGCAACAAGGCAGGCCATATTGCTAAATATTGCCGGGTTAATATTGATGCAACTGACGTGGGAAGTCGGGGGATGGTACAAGGGGTTTCAACTCACAATCAGTTTGCAGATTCAACGACCCAGCAGCAGCTGCAGGGAAACTAGCGCCCTCTGGTGTGGGGAGCCAAACACCGGAAGGGGCGCAGTTAGGCTCAGGTCCTTTAAATGAGGTTGGTAAACCACAACTTATAGGTCGGTGCCCAGTAGTTCACGTGTTAATGGGGGGGAAGGAGGTTGCGTGCCTACTCGACACAGGCTCCATGGTTTCTACGATAACAGAGACATTTTTCTTTGAACACTTCCAGTCAGACGAGTCCCTCAAGTCCTGTAATTGGCTTCAGTTGCGAGCAGCAAATGGTTATGACATCCCGTACGCAGGCTACCTTGAGTTGGATATTACATTGATGGGAAAAACTCTTCCAAAGATGGGAATTTTAGTCGTGCGTAACCCTGTTGACCCATTTACTAGCCAGCAAAAACAGACAGTCCCGGGGCTACTGGGGATGAATATTATCCAGTGTTGTTATAAAGAGCTGTTTGATACACATATGTTACTTCAACAACCTCATCCTCGCGGAGAAAACAAATTATGGCAGCAGGCCTTCTCTACATGCCAGTCCATTGAGAAACTTCAGAGCAAGGGGTATTTAGGGAGGGCGAGGGTTCAGGGACCAGCAGTGTTCATTCCCAAAGGGTCCATAAAACTTCTCCCCATCGTCTGTCCTAGTGCCGCTAACTTATCTTTGCAATCGGTACTGCTAGAGCCACCTAGCGAAGAGACTGCTTTACCTGTAGGGATTTTGATCTCTAAGGCGTTGTTATCAGTCAATAAGGGAATGGTGGAAATACCTGTTACAAATGTCAGCTCACAAGACCTATGGCTTCAACCACATACATTACTAGGGGAGCTCCATTTAGTTCAAGTAATGTCAATGGGGTGTGCTGTTAGCATTGTCGAAGGGGGCAGTGGGGGCCAGGTCGCTGTTATCCAGTCAGCAGAGGCGCAGGCTAACCCCACTCTTGACCTGTCCAGCATGGCTTGGCCTACATTGTCCGTGGAGCAGGAACAACGGGGCAAGGAGTTGCTGCGCAAGTACAGCGGTGTCTTTAGCCAAGGGGAGGGCGACCTGGGGTGTACTACTTTGGTAGAGCACCGCATCCACCTGTCTGATGACGTCCCAGTGCGGCAGAGATATCGCAGACTTCCCCCCACACAGTATGAGCAAGTTAAAGCACACATCCAGCAGCTAGTGGATGCCGGGATAGCCAGGCCGAGTTCCAGCCCCTACTCATCGCCCATAGTGATCGTCCAAAAGAAAGGGGGCGACATAAGGCTCTGTGTAGACTACCGACTCCTCAACGCTAAAACCAGGAAAGATGCTTACCCCTTGCCCCGTATCGACGAATCTTTGGATGCATTAACCGGAGCGCAGTGGTTTTCAACATTAGACCTCGCAAGTGGCTACAACCAAGTGGCAGTGGCAGAGGTAGACAAAGCCAAGACTGCGTTCTGCACGCCGTTTGGGCTGTTCGAATTCAATAGAATGCCTTTTGGCCTTTGCAACTCACCAAGCACTTTCCAAAGGCTCATGGAAAGGATTTTCGGTGATCAAAGTTTTCAGTCGTTATTACTATATTTAGATGACATCATCATCTTCTCCACCTCTTTCGAACAGCACTTGAAGCGTTTAGAACTCGTCCTTTCTCGGCTGCAGAACAACCACCTCAAATTGAAGATGGCCAAATGTCACTTCTTCCAGAAAGAGGTGAAGTACTTGGGGTATGTGGTCTCTGCCTCTGGGGTAGCCACCGATCCAGACAAAGTAAAAGCTGTTGCTGAATGGAAACGGCCCACTACCACAAAAGAAGTAAGATCTTTTCTGGGATTTGCGTCCTACTATCGTCGGTTTGTGCAAGGGTTTGCTAAAATGGCTGCGCCACTGCATCAAGTAGTCGCTCAGGTGGAGGCAGGCCAAGGTAGGGCAAGGGGTCGGACCAATACCTTGGGGCAAGCGTGGACTCCAGACTGCGAACAGAACTTCCAGCTCTTAAAAGACTGTTTGACTAGTGCTCCAGTTCTAGCCTACGCAGATTTCACCAAGCCCTTTGTGTTGGAAATCGACGCAAGTCATGCGGGGCTTGGTGCCGTCTTGGCACAAGAGCAAGATGGACAAAGAAAGCCCATTGCGTTTGCTAGCAGGGGTTTACGCCCCACAGAGAAGAATATGTCAAACTACAGCTCCCGTAAGCTTGAATTTCTAGCCCTTAAATGGGCAGTGACCAGCAAGTTTAAGGAATATCTGCTAGGAGCAAAGTTCACGGTATACACTGATAATAACCCATTAAGCTACTTACAGACCGCCAAGTTAGGAGCCACCGAACACCGCTGGGCTTCTGAGCTGGCCATGTTTGATTTTGAGATCAAATACCGCCCAGGTTCAGTCAATACAAATGTTGACGCCCTCTCCAGACTGCCTGCCCCCGTGTCCATTAATGCAGTGGCCTTAGGCCTGCCAGTTCCCCCGTTGCCCCAGGACACGAGTGGATGGGATTCAAGTGTCTTGTGCCAAGAGACCAACGCCTTCCCGATCAGGCCAAAGACCAACCTGTTGGCCCTGCAAATGGAGGATCCAGTCATTGGACCCTTCAGCCGGATTTGGAAGGAGGGGGCCGTGCCACCGAGAGCCGTGCGCGCAGCCCTGCCCCCAGGGACACAGAAACTGTTCCACCAGTGGCCAAGGATCCGATGCCAGGAAGGAGTACTGTACCGTAGTGTCCGGCTACCGGGAGACAGTAAGGAAACACTCCAGCTATTGCTACCACAGAGCCTAAAACAAGAAATCTTGAAAGCCCTCCATGATGACCATGGACATCAAGGGATAGAGCGAACAAGTAGCTTAGTCCGGGAAAGATGTTTTTGGCCTGGGATGTCGGGGGAGATTGAAAAATACTGCCAAGAGTGTGGCCGCTGTATTGTGGCAAAAGCTGTCCGACACCAAGCACGAACATTTCCAGGCAACCTACTTGCTTTTAGACCCCTTGATGTGGTAGCGATTGACTTTACAACCCTGGAGATGTCTACAGATGGTAGGGAACATGTTCTGATCGCTACTGATGTGTTCTCAAAATTCTCACAGGCATATCCAGCGCGTGACCAGAGGGCAAGCACTGTGGCCAAAATACTCACCGAAGGCTGGTTCTTCCGCTATGGGGTACCAAGGCGACTGCACAGTGATCAAGGAAGGAGTTTTGAAGGGGACCTGATAAAGCAGCTGTGCCGGTTGTATAGCATCACAAAGAGTCGGACGACACCATACCATCCCGAGGGCAACGGGCAGTGTGAGAGGTTTAATCGCACGCTCCACGACCTCCTTCGCTCGTTGCCCCCGGACCAGAAGCGCAAGTGGCCCCAAGCTTTACCGCAAGTCCTGTTCGCATACAACACGACCCAGCACGCCTCTACGGGTCATTCCCCCTTCGAACTGATGTTTGGACAAAAGGTGCACCTTCCAGTGGATTTCTTACTGGGCAAGGCAGACGAAGACCTAAATGAGGGTAATGTTTGTGACTGGATGCAACGGCACCAGGATAGCCTTACAGCTATGTATGCACATGCCCGGGACCAGCTAACACTTGCTGCTGAGCGGCGAAACAGACAGGTGACCCCTAGAGGAAGCCCACCTCTAGCCCCTGGCACTTTAGTCCTTCGACGGAACCATCCACTGGGGCGCCATAAGATCCATGATTTCTGGGATTCCACGGTCTACAGAGTGCTAGAAGCCTTGGAACCGGATGGGAGGGTGTATCGGATCTGTCCTATAGAGGGGGTCGGACCGGAAAAGAACATCCATAGAACAGAACTTCGAGTCATACCAACAAATGCTCGATCAGATCCTAAACCCCTTCGCACACCAGACAACACTGGACCATGTCATCCATTGGCAGAAGAAAGTGAGGAAGAGGACCGCGACGTACTCCTGCTGGAACCTCCGGCTAGTCCAGCCGGGCGTTCACGGCAAGCGGACATTCAAACTGACCCTTCCTCTCCATCATCTAGGCTGCCGGAAACCTGCCATGAGGTTGACTATGGAACAGTGGAAGATGGGACTCCTAATCTTTCTCAGGAGGCAGGAGAGAACCACACAAGCCCTAATACCAGCAGGGGGCAGCTGGATGCCGAGCAGGACTCCTCTTCCAGCTCCGATTCACCTAGACGTTCAGCAAGGATGACTAGAGGACAGCATAGTAACCCATACCATCTGCCAAGAACTACCCTTGGCCAAGCTAATGCTGGGGAGAACAGACCATAGCCCCCATTGCCCCTAGAAGGCTTTAGAAAGGCTTTGGAGTAGGGGGAGGGGGAAGGAAGTCGTTGCCGGGACGGCAAACTTTTAAAGCTGGGGTGAGTGTAACCGGGTGACTTAAATGCGTGCAGGGAGGGGGCTTACCTATACTCCGTCCCTGTAGAGGGAGTTCATTCATTCAGGCCGGTGTCAGCCCGCGAGGGACTGACACAGGTAAAAGAGAGGAAGATGGCGAGCAGCGTCCTTTCAGAGCAAAACGTAAGCTGAGCCACCCACACGCAAGCCGCCATTCAGTTGTTTGTTTCACTAATAATAGCTAAACTTTATCCTTTTTGGAGTCGTAAGAACATTCACGCATACAGCAAAACCTAGGCGTTGAAGTCTGACTGGTAAGCACTTTCAGTTGACCGCTACACATAGCATATAATTGCACAGTTCCTTAAGTTGTTTTTTTCCCCTTCGTAGCTTCCGTGTAAGGGAATACTGGCGGCTGTGAAGCCCCCACCTCGCGCTGTCAGGGTTCGCGAGTGAGAACGGTACAACCGGAGCAATTGGGGACGTGAATGTGCAGTCATTCCGAGTTACATCGGTGAGCATGCACACTCATATTGCACACACGAAACACACACAACATACAGGACACAATAGCACTCCGTAAATATGTAAATAACAAAACACTTTGCATCTTTATTGCAGATGTTATTTATTAAGACAGGAAATGGGTATTTATAAGGATATTTATTGAGTCTGTGTGGCAATTATTAAAGGTTAAACCATGCCATTGTAAATGTGATGTTAATGGGTATTGTAAAAGCAAAAGATGGGAGAATTAACAGTGTGTAGAAATACTGTCTAAAAGTGATTGATTATTGTATATGCTTTTGTCTTTTAGCTTCTGCAAACAACGAATGGGCAGATAATTGCCGCTTTTCCCCTGTGTATTATTACATAGTTATACCTCCAACCACTTTATTTCTTTTCTTTTGTTTTGTTTTGTTTTGTTTCTTTTAAAGTTGGGGAACCAGGATCACTTCTTGTAGGCTATAAGGTCACTGGATAGGTTAGGCCTTTAGTGTAAGGTTGCTGTGTATGCCTTTCTTACTGTGTGAATCACTAGCTGCTGTGTATGCCTTTCTTATTGAGTGAGTCACTAGCTGCTGTATATGCCTTTCTTACTGTGTGAATCACTAGCTGCTGTGTATGCCTTTCTTATTGAGTGAGTCACTAGCTGCTGTATATGCCTTTCTTATTGAGTGAGTCACTAGCTGCTGTGTATGCCTTTCTTATTGAGGGTGCTACTAGTTTTGGTTATTGGTAACAAGCCTACTATACCGGTGTTCTATTGCAACATGTTGTGACTGGTCCGCAACTTTTTAATAGTGCCTATGTAAAATAAATATTTTTCTATTTTTGGTAAATTCAGCCTCAGTCCAATTCTTTGAAAGATCTCTGTGGCAGGGAGTCATTAGGAGTTTGCATCTGGTTACACTTATACATGCATTTGTTACCTCCAGACTCGACTACTGCAATGCTCTGTTCTCAGGGTGCAGTAACACCTGCATTAAAAGTCTACAGCTAATCCAAAATGCAGCAGCTAGAACACTCACTAGAACTAAGAAATATGAACATATTTCTCCCATTCTAGCATCTCTACACTGGCTTCCTGTCAAAAGTCGAATTGACTTCAAAATCCTTCTCATGACGTATAAGGCACTTAATGGCTTAGCTCCTGCATATATTACAGATTTACTTGTTCCATACCATCCAGCAAGACCTCTGAGATCTCAAAATGCTGGCCTCCTTGAAAAAGTGACCATATCTAAAACTACAATTGGGGGAAGAGCTTTTGCCTATCGAGCACCTCTTCTATGGAATTCTATTCCTCCCTACATTCGCGAAGCGGACACTCTCAATACCTTTAAGTCTAGACTTAAAACCTTCCTTTTTGACATTTCCTATAATTAGGAGTGGGCCATGGCATATCACCACTCCTCTTGGGCTTTCTTGGGAGGGCTACCTCTGCTGTTTTTCCAAGGCGGCCACTGACCACCCCCTTCTGGGTTGGTGAGATGCCATGTACCATACCTTAGTTATGCTGCGATAGCCTAGTGCTGCCACCTTCTGCACACTTGCCATCCTGTACAACCCTATTTCTCCTCTCTCTCTCTCTCCCTCTCCTCACTCTAGCTAGATTATATGACACATATCATGAAGTGATATCCTCCTAGATTGGCCTAATCCTCTTGTTTCTGTTTCTCTATGTTTCTCTTGCCTCCTCTGCCCCGATGCACTGGCTGAGTGATGAACCTCCCGTACCTCCCTGCCACCAACCCTACCCCACTACGGATGCTGACCAACCTCCCCGGAGCCACACACCATGACCATCCCCCTTTTCTCTGAGGCCCGTGATGGAACTGGCCTGATGGCCCCCTGATGACCACTACTTAGATGGCGACCAACACCCAATGAACTCTGATCCCACTCCAAATACTGACTAATCCCACACTCCAACTACTGACTCCATCCCTTGGTCCTGACTGTCGCACAAACTATGTGTATATCATCTCTGACTACATTCAGTACTCATACTGTTTTGTGTTAACCATGGTCAATCTATGCATCAGACTTTACGGATACTTTATTAGGCCCCAGGCAGGTAGGCTGAGTCCTTGAGGCGTGGATCTGCCCAAGGTTTCTTCCTACATAACAAACTATTTACAAAGCGAGGGAGTTTTTCCTTGCCCCTGATTCTCATGGATGCTTCCCGTACTGTCTGTAAAGCGCCGCGAGACAATGTACTGTATTTGTGCGCTCTACAAATAAAATTGAATTGAATTGAATTGAATTGATACTACCTGGCTGGCGCTGCTGCAATGGCTCTGTGTTCTGGTTTCTGATTAACTTTTATTGCTTGGTTCCTGATGAACAGTAACTTTCCATCTGAATTTGCATGTATTGCGAGGCTTCCAACACAGCCAGTGCATCACAACATTGCATTTCTTTTCATAATCATCCCACCTTGTGTCATATTGTGAGTTTTCCTTGACTTACATGCAGCTCTGTGGGGGAGCCAGTGCAATTGCCTACCGAGGGGATTTAATGGCCATCTATTGGAACATTTTTTTAATGTAAGTAGCATGATGAGAGAAATGTACTGTTGCCAAACTATTTGATAATCAGAATATTGAGGTCAAGTCAAGTGGTTTATGTAATTTATACAAGTAGAAGTTTGTAGTGTTTTGTAGAAGTGAAGTAGAAGTTTATAGTGTTTTGTAGAAGTGATTTTTAACGTGACAAATAGGAAATTTGTCTTCCTTTTAATTTTAAGATGCTTTTCCCGTAATGTTTGGACAAGAGATAAGAGATCATTATAAAGATATAAGAGATACTGTACCATCAGATAGGCTACATCACTTCCTTAATTGCTCCATTGAGCTGCATGCAAAGAAATATTGTTGAGCATAATTGCAGAGTTTCGAAACTAAACATGTTATCTGAAGTTTGATGACTGACGCGTTATACATTTTACTTTTACTCTAATTGAACCCTTGTCCCGATGGAAACTTCGAACCAATTTAGCAATAGCTATGAACGGGGCCAAACCTTGCAGGGCAGCTTGACTCTGTGTTGTCTCAAACCAGATAATACATTCAGCTTACATAATAACATTGTTTTTGTTTGTTTGTTTGTTTGTTTTCAGACTGATGGATGTTTATAAGAGAATGTTCCTTTCAGTATTTCTGCTTAAGATGCTGACAATATCAGGTAGGCAATACAGTATATTAGTTTCAGATCACTTAGTTCTCTCTCTCTTTCGTTAAGTCTAAACGTTTCCTCTTCCTCATGTGGGTTGCTACTGTACCTCCCTCACTACCTCAAAAAAAAACAAAAAACATGAAATATGAAAAAAAATGGCCGTCGAGTCGGTTGCTGCTACTGTTTGGCAGTGGGCGGAGATTAAAAATTCAAACAAAACATAACTATTTATTTTACTCTTAAAGACTGTATGATTTAATTTTAAAGTACATTCCCCAAGAATAGAATAGATCTAGGGTACATGATTTATACATGTTTAGAGAAGGAACATGAAATAATAATGTTTTATGTACTAATTAAATACATAGAAAAGCAACAACCCCTCTTCTCCTGTTTTGTCAGTGCTCTTTCCTGAACACAGGGAAAAAAAAAAAAAAAAAAGCCAGGTTATAAAATGACTTGTATGTGTCGCGTAATTTCTGAATCACCTCACACTGGGCTAAGACCAAGAGGCTCATGCTCCTTAATGTTGTTGTGTCTTTTATGAGTGCAGTAGAAATCAAGAAAGCTAGCCTATGTTTGTCTGCTTAAATAGCACTACAGTTATCCCTATGTTAGGCTAACATATTGTTTTTTTTTAAAGACTCTGCTATGTTGCATAGGAGTCCCAAGGTAGTGTGTAGGCTAGTAGAGTGGGCCTACAGTCAAAACCCACCTCAGCCCCTCACTGTGGGGGCTTCAATGTTGTGAGGTGGTTTAAAATATATATATATATATATATATTCTGTCCTCACTTAGACGTAGTGCTTTGATCCAGTTAGACAGACAGTTAACAACACAGAGTATGTAGAAAACTTGATCTTCTTTAATGACAGCAGTTTCTTCAAGTTATTCATACAACTCTATTTAATTTTGTAAAACTGAAACAAACAGAAACAATACAATTGGCTGCAGAATAGGACAACTGTACATTTCTCATTGCATTCTGATAGGCAGATAGCTTTGCTGAATTCAGCACTTGCATTTAGGATTAACCATATTGTTTAAATAGCTATTAAGATAATAGTAAACATGCAAAGATACAACAAAGAAAAGATCATTACATCAAATAACAAATTCACACAAGTAAAATAAACTTACAGGCTTATGAGGGCCAAGATTTCACCATGAGAAACTGCTACAAGTTGCAACTGAACTGGTTAGAATTCTAGACTTGTTATTAAACTAATGGTTACCGTGGCAGCCATAGAACATGGAGTAAACATTTTAGAACATAGTGCAAAACTGTACCAGCACACTCCCCGCCTGGTATAATACATTTATACCACTACTTTATCAGTATTCAGTTTGAAAGCAGTTTGACTAGTTCTTGAATGAGACACAGTCCAAGGATGAGTTCTTAGTGGGCAGACAAGATCATCATTAGTCAGAGACAGGCTGACTCTATGATTGGGGACTGTTATGGGGTGCTGATTCAACAAAGAGTATTTCCAGGCAGTCCATTGTTTCTCTTTTTCTGATGGAAGTGGGCAACAATTAGAGAGGTCTTGCATAGAGGAGAGTGTGTCTTGCATAAGGAAGGGCATTTTAACTGGAGAGGTTTGAGACTTGTGTCTTACGTGTAGAGGGTCAGTTGTCAGGCTTGAGTTTGTGAGGTCTTTTGCAAGTTTGTTGGCTGGGGGCCGATTCTTTTGAAGTAAGTTGGTTTTGTAGGTTGTCACAGAGTTTGGCTTGGGTGAGCTTTTGAGACAGACATCTCCAATGACAACCCATCCTAGATCAAGGCGCTGGGCAAATGGTGCATCAGGCGGCCCATCATATTGTTCTCTGACCTTGTGCATCCTTAACACATCTCTGCCGAGGAGGAGAAGAATTTGTGCTTTTGCATCAAGAGCAGGTATTTTGTCTGCAATTGCCTGTAGGTGAAGATGGTGTCGTGCAACCTCTGGAGTGGGTATTTCAGAGCGGTCTTCTGGAATCATGTCACATTCTAGTAACGGTGGCAGAGGTACCTTTACCTCACCATCAAGAGACTCGATGACAAAGTCTTTGGCTTTCCTTCCCTCTGTTTCTGCAATGCCTGAGCATGTTCTGAGTGTGTAAGACTCTGTGCTTCCCTGGACACTGAAGAGGTCAAAGAACTCAGAGCGGACAAGAGAGCGGTTGCTTTGGTCATCTAAGACTGCATACACTTTGACAGCCTTTTCAGACTGGCCAGATGGATACACCTTGGCAAGACAGATCTTGGAGCAGGACCTCGGACGGTGCCAGTCTCCACAGACTTCAGTGCACATAGAAGTTGCAGATGTTGAGGCTGTCCTTGCTGCAGGCTCCCCGCCATGCAGCTCCATCTCTGTCCGTGGGCTGATGTGAGGGGCTGGACCTGGATGTAATGCAGAATCGTGCTTGTCACTTCCACACTCTTTACAAGAGACTTCCACTGTGCAGTTTCGAGCTTGGTGTTTGGTTGATGCACAACACCGAAAACAGATGTTCTTCTCTTTTAAGTATGCTTTCCTTTCATCTAGTAGTTTTCTCCGGAAGCTGCGACATCTCCTGAGAGGGTGTGGTTTCTTGTGGAGGGGACATTCCTTTTCAGGATCATCACAGCTTGCATGCTCTGGAAAAGACTGGTGTGAGACCTCTGTCTTTCTGACCGATATTGCTGTTCTACTGCTTCTCTCAGGTCTTTCGACATTTTCCACGGCTGCAGACAGAAAGGAAAAGCTGGGATCATTCCGTATTCTGGCTTGTTCTTGTATGAATGTAGAGAAGACAGAGAAAGGTGGAAATGTTACATTGTGGCTCATTTTGAATCTGGATGCACATGAGATCCATTTTTCCTGCAATGGATGTGGTAGCTTCTCCACTATAGGATTGACGCCACGTGCTGTGTCAAGGAATGCAAGTCCAGGTGAATATCCCTCGGACTTTGCAAGTTCAAGTTCAAGTAAAAGGTCCCCTAATTCTCTTAGCTTTTCGTTGTCTCTGTGGGAGATTCTTGGGAAGTCTTCTATTTTCTTGAAGAGGGCATATTCGATAACTTCTGGAGCTCCATAGATGTCTTCTAAACGCTGCCACACCAATCTCAGGGCTGATGTGGTGTTGTGAATTTGTGCAGAGCTGACTCTTCTTGCTTGTTCTGATGACTGTGGTCCAAGCCATCTGATGAGAAGATCAAGCTCTTCCTTTGGTGACAAGGATAAATCTCTGATGACATTTAGAAAGGATGATTTCCATCCACGGTAGTTTTGTGGGTCGTCATCAAACTTCTGTAAGGTGGTGGACAATAGCTCTCGTCTCATGAGATACCTTGCAAAATCTGTTACACCTGATGTGTCTTGGTGGAAAGGCGGTGAAGTCTTTACCAGGCTGTAATCATGTGCTGGACCTGTGCTTGTCACATATGGAATCGGTTCCAGGTTGTGATGGCTTGGGGCCCGATGCCGAATAAACTCCTGGGATCCGAGTTGGGCTTTTTCTTTCCAAACAGATGCACTGGATGGAGCTGGCTGTAGACTCGTATTTTCTTGTGAGCTGAAAGGTGATGGCTGGATAGGACTGGGTTCAGGTTGGACATAGGGTTGACTGTCCACAAAGTCTTGTACTCTTTGCTTGGGGTCTGCAGAAGGAACTGGAGGATGCTCATCTTTAAGGGACTGTAGTTCTTCGCTTTGAGCAGCGGCTTCTAAGATCTCTGCTTCAACTGATGCAGCAGCAACCATCTTCTTCACCTGAAGGACGTGAAGCTGAGCTTGAATGAGGGCTTGCTGTTTCATAGCTTCTGCTTCCTGCTCTGCATAGGCCAACTGCGCTTGTGCAGCCACTGCTTTTGCGCGTGCTCTGAGCGCTGCGACGCTTGCAGATGACCTACTGGAAAGCCTTGATGAGCTTGAACAACGGGATCTCGTTTCAAGTGACTCAAGCTGAATGTCCACTTCAGGGCGATGCATCTTTGGGATTTGGTACTTGATAGCTGATGGCTCAGACATTATGCAGCAAGTTGTATGGTGGTATCCGCTGAGTATAAGCCTTTTTACTATTCTGTCCTCACTTAGACGTGGTGCTTTCTATCCAGTTAGACAGACAGTTAACAACACAGAGTATGTAGAAAACTTGATCTTCTTTAATGACAGCAGTTTATTCAAGTTATTCATACAACTCTATTTAATTTTGTAAAACTGAAACAAACAGAAACAATACAATTGGCTGCAGAATAGGACAACTGTACATTTCTCATTGCATTCTGATAGGCAGATAGCTTTGCTGAATTCAGCACTTGCATTTAGGATAAACCATATTGTTTAAATAGCTATTAAGATAATAGTAAACATGCAAAGATACAACAAAGAAAAGATCATTACATCAAATAACAAATTCACACAAGTAAAATAAACTTACAGGCTTATGAGGGCCAAGATTTCACCATGAGAAACTGCTACAAGTTGCAACTGAACTGGTTAGAATTCTAGACTTGTTATTAAACTAATGGTTACCATGGCAGCCATAGAACATGGAGTAAACATTTTAGAGCATAGTGCAAAACGGTACCAGCACAATATATATATTAAAAAGTACTAAATGCACCCAAAATATTCCTGCATATACCCTGTAAACGAATGATTGCTATTTATTCTAGGTGTCCTGGCTTCTGACTGGAGTGTAACTTATAAAACAAAGGACATATGTGCTGCTGAAGGGAGTTCAGTATCCATGTCATGTACTTACACATATCCCACACATTTAACTGTTGAGCAAGCTTTCTGGACAAAAGAGTTCAAAGCTAGTGCACCTGATCTCACCCTCGATCCAAACTACAGAGACAGAACCACTGTGGATTGTGGGGACCTGCAGGAAGGACATTGTACTCTGACTATCCAAGATGTTAAGAAGGGAGATGATGTCATGTACTATTGCAAGATTATACCTAATGTTGATGGACAGATATGGACTGGCAACCCAGGAATCACACTGAAGATCACAGGTAAACACAACACATCTGTTCCATTTATTGACATGAATGTTTCTAGCTCTTCATGAGATCACCTGTGTATAGTGCACAGTTAGCATCAGAGACTTTCCTATCTAAGATTATGGTTGGTTGAGCTACATAATTTCCTCAGATCATCTAAATGAGGTAGCAGGTGGACATGCAAACCTTTATGCTTGTAAGATTTTTCACAGGACTGATTAGCTGAACTATTTCAGTGAGTCAGACTTGTCAGCCAAGTAGATCATGTAACTATTGTCAGTTCTGTAAGCATTACAGAATGTACTAGGCATAAATATTTTTGATAACACACACAACTTCAAAGATGTATCAAAAACTGTCCAAAGGAATTGCTATTTTGTTTTTGTTTTTTTTAATTCAAATTTCTTTCAACTTACATTCTGTTACATTTTATATGCATTTGTGAGAAATATATGGATATGGATATGTGGATTTGAATATATTTCCATACACTGTGATTCAAAATTTAAAAAAAAAAAAAAAAAAAATAGTGTCAACATATGTCCATCATTATATTTTCCCTTTGGAAGACCTGCAGGTCCTGGGTGCCCAGAATGCTAAAGAAGGAGAGGCCGTTGGTCTCACCTGCAGTGTCACCACCACCTGTAATCTACCCATCAGCCCTTCTTTCATCTGGAGTAAAGATGGACGTCCTGTAGTGAACAAGACCATCATCAGCAACCAACTACACCTTAATCCAGTCAGTTATAAAGATATGGGCAACTACACCTGTGCTGTTGATGCTGGTTACCCCTCTCCTGCTTTTCCCTTCAATGTAGAGTGTAAGTTGATTCCAATGAAGCACATATTTACACCTGTCTGTCATGTTTTTGATATCTTACTGCTAATATTTCAATAAAACTAATACAATGAAGACAGTCTAACCTTTAACCATCAACCCTCTTAGATTCTCCAAAGGAGACTACTGTGTCTATCAGTCCCTCTGGTCAAGTGGTTGAAGGTTCACAGGTGACTCTGACCTGCATCACTAAAGCAAACCCACCTGCAGGATACACCTGGTACAAGAGGAGTGGAGATGGAGACAGAGAAATTGGAGACAAGGAGATATTCATGTTTGGAATAATTAGTTATCAGGACAGTGGTGAATATTATTGCAGGGCCACCAATTATCTTGGCCATCAGATCTCCCCTCCACTATCAATGAAAGTTTTAAGTAAGCCATAAGTTTAATTAACATTTTTGTAACTGTATCTTTCCTAACTCCTTCCCCTTCAGATTCCCCAAATGTGTCCATCAGTGCCTTATGTGCATTTTGTGTCTGTTGTTGTTGTTTTTGATTACATGTCAGTGTTTCTTGTATTCCATTGTGCAATGCTACAGTATGTGTGTGTATGTTTTAGATCCACCAAGGAACATTCTGGTATCTATAAGTGTCACAGTGACTCTGACCTGTAGCAGTGATGCCAACCCACCAGTTGAGAGCTACACCTGGTTTAAGGTGAATGAGTCCACTCCGGTAGGATCAGGACAACAGTACAGCATCAGATCTGAGGATGGAGGACAGTACTACTGTGAGGCCAGGAATGAAATGGGGGCTGATAATTCTTCTGCTCTGTCTGTAGCAGTCACAGGTATGGACAACAAAACCTGTTTTTTCTCAACTGATTTACTGCAAATTTACCCACTCACACATCCCTGGTGGCCATGCAAGTTGCCAACCTGCAATCTTTCTTTCTTTCTTTTTTTTTGTCTTTCAAAGCCGACCACAGCAATGTCATTTATGTGGTGACTGGAGTTGTACTGGCATGCCTGGGTCTTATGACCGGATTGTTCTTTGCCGGGTGAGTGTCATGTCTTAATGCATAAAAATCCACATTCATTAAAAATAAAAAATAAAAGGCTGAAAATACTGTCTTTATTATACAAACAGGTACTATGTGAAGAAAATCAACGGAAAAGTAAGTTTAAGAATTCTATTCTAATAAATGAAAAGTGGGTTATGATTTCAAGACCACATCTGTCAGGTTTCCATAGCTTGGTTTTCACTTAAAGTCACGTTAATTAGATCTCTTAGAAACACATCATATTGATTTTTTCTTGATTTACTCTTTATTCTTAGGGTGACAAAGGTCCTTTACAAATGTCGAATGTTGGAAAAGCCAGTGATTGTGTCCAAACGAGTTCATCCATCCAGCAGCCCAAAACCACCCAACTTGATCCAGATTACCAGAACCTGAAACCCAACACCACCCAACCTGATTCAGTTTACCAGAGCCTGAACCCAAACACCATGCAACCTGAGTCAGTTTACCAGAGCCTGAACCCCAACACCACTCAACCTGGTGCAGTTTACCAGAATCTTAACACCATCCCTCGCAATTTGGCTAGATAAAGTATGTAAGAGATTAAACGCTTACATAGAAAGAAGTGAAAATATAAAAGCTCAAGAAGCAGTTCATGTTTGCTAACCTCATGTGCAAAACCTGCCAAATTATTAAGCTAGCCTGCATGCAAGGAAAATGTTGTCTATGTTGTTGAAGTCATATGGTATGGTTTATTTGCCCATTCCATAAGTTCCATACAGTAAGGTTGACATGTCTACAAAATAGAATAATGTCATATAAATGTGATATAATCATTTTATTTATATTTTTTCCTCTCAGTGTACAGATCTTTACCGTAATAATAATACCAATAAAAAAAACTGATTCCATGTCTAATGGAATCATGATTTTTGGAGTAATTGCACCTGGCCTGTTTTGAAAAAGCTGTTCATCTCTATATTTGTTTTGATGTCATTCTGCAGTGTCCTAGACTGACCAGAAGGCTAGATACAGATACATTTACATTTAATCTGACCAGAGGGGTGATACATTTCATCATCTCTTGTATTCAAACATAAGTAAAACCACTGTATGTTGTGTAGAATGTTGTGTCACTGTTTAGAATTTTACTGTTAAGCTTAATTTTTTAGATTGAACACTTAGAGGTTCATGGGTAACACTGCGGTAAGGGTATATGAATTATCATGAATCCATGCATGATTTCATTCATGATTCATTCGTGATTCATGCATTACTTCATCTCTGAATATCTAATGACTCATCAGGTATTAGCATGAATTCATTGTTTATCATTAATGACCTCCTGCTGAAATAGCAGATGATCTTAAGCATTAATTACTCTGGGTACATCATCATGAGTCATGACTAATTACACATGATCATGATGTTTTTGTTCAAAAGAATTTGGTATAATTTGATATAATAAAGTACTTATTTAGCCTACTTTGGCCTAGTTCCTCATATCTATCCCATACGTCAACTAAATTTTACCAATTTAACCATGTCAACACTTTAGTTGAGGGGGCACAAATATGATGAATTCATCATGATCATGCTAATTAATCATGACTCATGCTAATTAATCATGACTCATGATGATGTACCCAGAGTAACTAATACTTAAGATCATGTGCTATTTCAGCAGGAGGTCATTAATGACAAACAATGAATTCATGTTAATTCCTGATAACTCATTAGACTTTCAGAGATACAGTAATGCATGAATCATTAATTTATCATGAATGATTTCATGCATGAATTCATGATAATTCATGTACCCTTACCGCAAAGTGTTACCGGTTCATGGAATCGATGTAGTCAATCATTTCCCCCCCCCCTTTCTTTTGTTTTAAAGATGTTTATAAAACAAGGCTGATAATGTTTAAACTTTTAAGCATTTTAGCTTTCTCAACTGAGCGCAGCCTTCATAATGATTTCAAGCATGCATAACATGTACTTATACTCAAAGTGTTGTTATTATATCTAATAATAATGAAACTACCAACTCCTGTCCCTACATGACAAACATGTTAATTACTGTACAAAGTATTTGGGGAAAGGAAAATAAGTTAGAATTTGCAATGTATCAGAGTCTGACAACAGGTTCTAACAAAGTTCTATACTGTATAAGGACACTAACTGAGACGTTGTGTATATACATAGTCACACTCGAAACACATAGCCTACCGACACATATGAGCTGGAATAGTCTCCCCTCCCACATTAGGTCCATTCATACTATTGATCTTTTAAAGTCTAAGTTAAAAACACATCTTTTTTTCCCTAGCCTTTTAATACCCCCTAACCCCATTTTCTCTTTTTTATTACTATTTTTTTTTTTGTTTGTTTGTTTGTCTTAAATTTTGGTTGTTTGCATATTATTATTATTTCTATCATTTTTATCATGATTAGCATTTTGGAGCAACTCTGTTGTAAACGTGCTATACAAATAAATGTGACTTGGCTTGACTTGACATACACACCCTCAATAAATAAATTGTGGGTCATTTCAGATCCACGTTGTGAGATAGAGGCGTAGTGGTATAAAATTGCTTTTTACATGGAAATTTCAAAAGTAAAAAAAAAAAGGATTTAATATCAAAAACAAGTTACTTGGCCATTCACCTTTTTATCTGCATTTTGAGCATGTTTTCCCCTGTCTAGCAAACCCAATATTAGCTTTTTAATAAATAAATAAATAAATAAATGACGTCAATATTTTGGACCTCAACATTCATCTTTTACTGTTGGCCTCAATGTGAACTTTCTCATTCAAAAACGTCTCACAAAATGTCACACACAGTTGGGCAGATTGGGCATGATAATGTACTCATTGGAAACCTCAATAGCCAGCAAGCCAATTTGTGGACCAAACCTTGATAACAGTATTTGATATTTCACTGAATTCGAAATAATTTGAGAACTCAATCTACAGACCTCCAATATCACATATGTTTCATATCCAAGACTCAGGAGCAGTTTCTGGCATGGACGATATGGGCGGTCGGTTGCCCAGGGCGGCATCACGGCCACTCCAAAGTTATTATTATTATTATTATTATTATTAATGCGCACACGAGCACCGAAAATTACAATCATGGGTGATGCGGTTTTGCTTCATTGTCTTTCGGAAGCTTTGGTAGGGTATACCTGTGCCTACAATAGAAGTATTAGGTATCAAATTAAAGAAGACAACCAGACGCATGCATTGTAATGTACTTGCTTGAGAATAAGGGCGTTCAATTTCAGTGTAAAGATCGCCCCCCATTTTGAAATATCTTTATCTGCTGTTATAAACTTGGCTGCTGGAGTTCCATCGAAAAACCAAGAGCTCAAAAAATAAAATTACACCAAAACAATCACTACACATTATAATATCGACAACTTTGCGCATTTTTGGTTAGTTGGTTTAATCAAGTAAAACCAAATTCCTTCTCAAGTAAAAACTTCAGAGTCCATGTTAAAAGCAACTAATAAATTTGTTAGCACAAAATAAGGTCAAATAATTTGGATTTTCAGTGTTCTGCACTACGGAGCATCAACTTTTGCATTCCCTCGCAATCTTTTTTTAAATAGGCCTATATATTAATATATGAGGATAGATATCACAAAAACATGAATTCACTTGTCCGTATTTTCCCAGAAATCATATAAGAGACAAAACAAAAACATTCAACAACAAAGGAAAAGAGACCCCATCCACCCTCACTTCCTCCATAGTCTGACAATACCTAAGCGAAGACTATGGAGAATATTACTCTCTAAGTGTGTTCTGGTCTAGGTCTAATATTTTATAGACCAAGCTAAAATTAAGGCCTGGGCAATGCAGATACTTTATCAAAATCAGAGAGGAAAGGCTGCCATATAGCATAATTTTTTTCAGCTGATCCTCTCAGTCTAAAAAATATTAGGTAACACTACTTGAAGGTACCATCATAAGACTGACATGACACTGTCATTAACTATGACATGACGTTGTCAATAATCTGTCATAAACTTTATAAACCTGTTATGACTTCTGACATACCCTAACCCTAAACCTAACCCTAACCATGACAAATACCGGGTGACACTTAATGACAGAAGTCATGACAGGTGTATAACTGTTTATGACAGATTCATGACAACGTCATGTCATAGTTAATGGTAGTCTTATGACGGAACCTTCAAATAAAGTATAACCAACAAATATTAACCACAATGTCCTAGCGGGGATCCATACTGCACAATGGCTTTAACTCAATATTCTGTCAGGTCCATCCAAGAAAACAGACAATTTAAAGCTCCATATGGGCGGTGGTAGTGTTGTGGTTAAGGACTCTGACTGTGGGTTAGTAGTCTAGAAGTTGGGGATTCGAATCCCAGCTGCCACCGTTGTGCCCTTGAGCAAGGCACTTAACCCTAAGTTGCTCTCAGGGAGACTTGCCGTGAACTAAATGATAATTGACAAAAAAAAAAAAAAAATGTAAGTCGCTTTGGATAAAAGCCTCTGCTAAATGCATAAATGTAAATGTAAAATGTCCATATAATGTTTTATTAAATCATAAATTATATTTGGCGATAAGGCTCTGCTCATTTTTCACCAGAGGGAAACAGAGTCAAGGGACAGTAGCAGCATTAGGGGACGCTCACCCAGTTTAGGGGATGCTCACCCAGGGTAAGAGCTAAAACTACCCCCCAACCCCATGAACATAGCTGACCCAGTTTAAGACTGTAGTTACTCTAATTTTAGGTTGACAAGGCCAGCTGAAGGTCAGAGTTATAAACACCACTCAGGAACACAAAACAAACAAACAAAAATGAAGAATAAAAATGGAGACTACCTGGTTACTGCTGCTGCTGCTGCTGCTGCTATGGTTACGGTCAATATTTGAATTTTATTGGCAGTACTGTTGGGTATCGGGTGAATTTACAATACATGACATTTAGGTTTCCAAAGAACAGCAACTTTGCATCTGGATTTGCATGGATTGTTTATCCTTCCACATCCAGTGCATCACCTGTCTCTCCTTACAACCAGCGATGCCCTATCAAAGACAGCCCACAATGTTGCATATCTTTTCAAAGTCATCCGCCTTCTTTCATACTCTCAGTTTTCCATGGCTGACATCTCTGCAGCTGTGTAAGGGTGCCAGTGCAATATAGCACAGATCATCTATTTTTTTTTCTTCAAAAAATGTAAGTAGCAGTGGAAACGTAGGTACTTTTGCCAAATTATTGGCAGTATTTGATCTCAAAATATTGAATAGTCAAGTCAAGTGGTTTATGGAAGTTTATGGAATTAAGTTAGCGTTTTATATGAAGTGAAGAGATAGACAGCTGTAAGAAAGAGAACATATTGGAAATTCATTTGTCTTCCTTTTAAAACTAAAAACGTTTTGGATAGGAATTAAGTAGGAATGTGTGTGGAGGGGGTGATCATGAAAGTGATTGAGATCAGGGAAAGATTACACGCCGGGCTTAAACCAGAGACTTAAAATATAGGAGGAGACACACCCCTAAATGAATGGCTCCATTGAAATGCATGGGAGGATATTGTTGCATAAAAATGGCAGAGTTCCGAATGTTCAAATACATGTAGGCTGATGACTGATGTTTACCTTTTACCAGTACCTTATTGAACCATTGTCCCTGTGGGCATTTGGAAACAATTACTTGTGACTAGTGCTGGCAAAATTAACTGATTAATCACGTGATTAATCCAAAAAATTTAACTCGGATTAAAAAAATTAACTCAGATTAATCCTGATGGATATGGTTCCACTTTCATGGCATGTATTATGTTAAATTTCAGATAGAAAATGGAACGGTTATCAAGTCAAACTATACAAAGATTATGGCCTAGCTCCTGACTGTCCAAAAACATGTTTGGGGAATCCTTCGGGTAGGGGACAGGTGTGAATTGCCCCACTTGAGACGAACAAAGCCAACTATTCAGTATCAGGGCCTTTACAGGGCGAAATAAGGATCCAACATACCCTAGCATCCAAATTCTTACTGGAGGAAATGAGTTGCGCATTAAAAGTGATTAATCACGATTAATCTTTGAAAAATTTTGTGATTAATCAGATTAATTTTTTTAATCGTTTGACAGCACTACTTGCGACACAAAAAACTTTTTTTTTTTTTGTAATTTTTCAAAAGAAATATTAACCAGAGGAGATCCTTAATAATACACACAATAATAATAACTCCACACATCATAATGTAAACCTAAGGAAATTACATTGTAAATAACAACGAAATTGTTGGTGTGAGAGACTGTGCAGCAAGAGAGTGCTAAGAAAAGGAGAAGTTATGTGGTGCTGTGTGACATATCATGTTTGTGAGACATTGCAATATTTGATTAGTGATAGATTGTTTCTTAGCTTATGGTAACCAGAGAACAAGACCGAACAATAACCATATGACAGAGAACAGTAAGACTCTCAAAACACAGTTACTGTAATGGATAATAGATAATGGATAATGTTTTCTTTTGTCATATACCTTGTTTTTTTGAAGCATTGCAAGGAAACCTGCCTCTGTGTCGTATGGCAAACTAGTTATGAAATTCAGCTTTCAATTTATTGCCTTTTTTCAGACTGATGGGTGTTCATCAGAGGATGATGTTTGTATCAGCTCTGCCGGTGTTTCTGCTTGTGATGCTGACAATACCAGGTAGGTAATACAGTATATTCGTTTCAGATCACATCTCTTAGGATATTAATAAGTTAAGTCTAAATGCTTCCTCTTCTTCATGTGGGTTGCTTCCTCCTTTATTACTGCACGATAAAAACGTTTGTTAAAGGAAATAGTTGGAGAGAATCAACACTATTGTTTTACAGTGCTAAGCACTATTGATCAACAAGAAGCCCTTCTGTTTTACCTTGCTAGGCGCTAATAGCCACCTCAAAGACCAAATTTTGTGCAAAGCAGAACGAGATGGCGAAGCGGCAGCTAACACTAACACAATGGGGCATGTCAAAACAAAACCTAATCAATTAGTATCGCTTAGCAAGGTAAAACAGCAGGGCTATTTGTTGATTCACTCCAGTTAATTCTTTTAACTAAGTTGGCATGGCATATTTAAACCCACTGCGTCTGTATCCTATTTATTTGTGCCCTGACAGCACCCTGCTTGAACAGTCTGAGACTTCTTTCTCCATTTTACTTAGTTAGTGTTGGGTCATGGTGAGACTGGGCTATGAAACAAAATATAACATTTCGATGCTTAGTCTGATCCAAGGTGAGAGAGAAACTGAATGAGCGATAACAATGAAATTCAATTTTGGAGCACAGAAACTTTCACTGCTTGTTACACTATGCAGCTATGAGTAAACAGTATGACAATGACAGACAGTGGTACATTTGTAGTGATAGGAAGCAAAAGATTTGTTTTCTGGTTTTATTCCTTATACAAAAGTCATGCTGCTGATGTTCATGAACATTACCTGCAACAGTTTATGGTTATTGCCTCATTAAAAGGGAGGGAAATGCATAAGAGTTCCTCTTTCCTGAACACTGAAAAAAATGTAATTGCCGGGTTATACAATAATTTGTGTGTGTAATGTCTGTTATTTCTGAATCACCTCACACTGGGCCAAGACGCAGGGCTGAGTTTGCCCAATACGCACCCATACTCCAGAAATCAAGAAATTTAGCCTACGCTAGTCTGCTTAAAAACTGTTATCCTAACATGTTGCTTTGCTTGTAAGACTGGCTTGTAAGACTCTGGCTATGTTGAGTAGGAGTTCAAAGGTAGTGTGTAGGCTAGTAGAGTGGGCCTACAGGCCAAACCCACCTCAGCCCCTCACTGTGCCGGCTTATATGTTGTGCAGTGGCTTAAAAACAATAGTTAAGAAAAATATATTGAGAAGTAAAAAATACCCCAAATATTCCTGCATATACCCTGTAGAAGAATGATTGCTATTTATTATTATTTATCATTGTATAACAAAGTAGTTAAAATTAAATGTAATACATGAACCCAAATGATTCCTGCAAATGAATGATTGCTATCTATTCTAGGTGACCTGGCTTCTGAGTGGAAAGTAACATATAATCAAATGCACATATGTGCTGCTGAAGGGACATCAGTAGACATGTCATGTCATTACACATATCCCAGGCATCTAACTGTTGAGAAAGCTTTCTGGAAAAAAGAGAGCCCACCAAACACTGACTTAACGCATGATTCAAACTACAAAGACAGAATAACTGTAGACTGTGGGGACCTGCAGGAAGGACGTTGTAATCTGACTATCCAAGAAGTTAAGAAGGGAGATGATGACATGTATTATTGTAGGATTGAAACAAATGTTTATGATCAGAAATGGAATGGCAAACCAGGAGTCACACTGAAGATTGAAGGTAAACACAACAGAACTGTTCCATTTATTGACATAAACCAACTGATTGTATTTAGCTCTTCATGAGATCCCCTAAATCGGAGACTTTGCTATTTAAGATTATGGTGTACTGTACAGTGTATGTTGATTGAGTTAAATGATTTACTCAGATTCCTTTAATAGGGGTAGAAGGTACTGTAGACATGCAGAAATCTATACTTAAAAAATATTTCACAGGCTTGATTAGCTAAACTATTGTAGTGATTGACAAAGACAAACATTTCAACCAAGTCGTTCAAATAATGTACAATAGAGTAAAGAATAGAGATAAAACACATTTTTACTTTAACTTTTCCACTTTGTCAACATGAGTATGGTGAGTGTTTCCTTTAATCGTTTTAAAGTATTGTACTGTATGTAATGTTAGCATTACAGTATAACTAAATATTTTTGTTAACAACAAACAAATTGAAAGATTTCTCAAGAAAGTACATGTCCATGGGAGTTGCAACTTTTTAATTATTACATTTATTTGCATTTGCATTTTAGCTTAAGGTTATGGGCAACTGAATGTTTGATGCAAATATTAAATAATGAAAAAAAAAAAAAAAAAATGTTAGTCAGTGTCAACGTATGTCCCTCATATTATGTTGTCTTTGGAAGACCTGGAGGTCCACGGTGCCCAGAATGCTAAAGAAGGAGAGGACATTGCTCTCATCTGCATCACCACCTCCACTCTACCCAGCAGCCCATTCATCTGGAGTAAAGATGGACGTCCTGTAGAGAACAAGACAATCACCATCAACCAGCTACTCCTTGACCCAGTCAGTTATAAAGATGTGGGCAACTATACCTGTGGTGCTAATGCTGGTTGTCCTTCTCCTGCCTTTTCCTTTAACGTAGAATGTAAGTTGATTCACTGTGGAAGCAAATATGGGTTTCCATCCATCTTGTTCAAGGTATATTCCAGTGTTTACCACTTTTAGCCCCTTTTCTGGAGTGTCTAGGAGGACCAAGTAGATTATCATTGACATAGAACTTTGGTCCTGCCTTGGCTATTTTGCTGATGTTAGGATCTCCCCTGCCTCCTCCAGAATGACTAGCTATGTGCATGCACAATCCAGTTCTTAAACCAAATGTGCAAGTCACTGAGAGTTTAGTTAGTGATGGTTGGGTGATGTTCCAAAACAAGTATACAGTTTCTGTCATGTTTAATGGTGTTTTAAGGACAGAATCGACATAGCAAGCCATTCTGAAGCAGGTCGGGAAGATTCTAAATGAGACAGGATCATCTAATAATGTTGTGTCTTCCTTTCTTTATTGTCTTGGACATCCCAAAAAAAAAAAGGTTAAACGTGATAAATACTAAATAATATACCTCTATGCATTTAGATTATGCTCAAAAATAGGCAGGATTAGCCTGTATAGCAGTTTGCTGTGCTGATTACTTCCATAAGCTTTTACATATCACATATCATGGTGAGTGGTATAGCAATAGCCTACTTTATCTCCCTTAACAATGCGGTTGTCTTCTCTGATTGTCTGATGAAGTGACCATTATTTTCGTATAACCGGCTACCTGAGACGTTTTTCTGTTAAAAAGTTTCACCATCATTCCATATCAATGCTTTTTAGAATGGTAGCTATAACAACAGTAAGCAGCCTCTACTTCTACTTTCTACTTTCACACGAAAATAGTGCCCCAACTGGACACGTTAACTTCTTTTAAATTGGAGTCGCATGTTTTATTTTATATCTTCAGATATTTCCTTAAATATACGAGAGAAATGGGAGATAATCGGGATAACAGCCTTCGAGGTGACCGGTTCTACGGAAATAATCATGTCTCGGCGGAGGTAACTTAGACCTCCATCTCGGCATCATTTCTGTAGAACCGGTCACCTTGTCGGTCATTACATAATCTAGATTTAATATTTTAATTACAATGGTCTATCTGTTCATATTGTCTTAAAAAAACAAGTACTATAAAATTCCAATATATAGCCTATGCTGTATATTTTCCAACTACTATTCAGATTCCCCAAAGGAGACTACTGTGTCTGTCAGTCCCTCTGGTCAGGTGGTTGAAGGTTCACAGGTGACTCTGACCTGCAGCACTAAAGCAAACCCACCTGTGACAGGATACACCTGGTACAAGAGGAGTGGAGATGGATACAGAGAGATTGGAGACAAGGAGATGTTTTTGTTTGAAATGATTAGTCATCAGGACAGTGGGGATTATCACTGCAGGGCCACCAATTATCTCGGCAATCAGACCTCCCCTCCAGTGTCACTGAATGTGTTATGTGAGTATTGCACTCAGTATTACTTTAGAAACTTAAACAATTATAAAAATAACTAATTAACTAACTAACACACAAAATTGTATTGATTTATTCATCCTATACTCTTTCCCCTCAGATTCCCCAAAGGAGACAACTGTGTCTGTCAGTCCCTCTGGTCAGGTGGTTGAAGGTTCACAGGTGACTCTCACCTGCAGCAGCAAAGCAAACCCACCTGTCACAGTATACACCTGGTACAAGAGGAGTGGAGATGGAGACAGAGAGATTGGAGACCAGAAGATATTTAAGTTTGAAATGATTAGTCGTCAGGACAGTGGGGATTATCACTGCAGGGCCACCAATTAGTCTTGGCAATCAGACCTCCACACCAGTGTCACTGAATGTGTTATGTGAGTATTGTGACAGGATACACCTGGTACAAGAGAGAGTGGAGATGAAGACAGAGAGAGATTGGAGACCAGAAGATGATATTTATGTTTGAAATGATTAGTCATCAGGACAGTGGTGAATATCACTGCAGGGCCAACAATAGTCTTGGCCATCAGATCTCCCCCTCAAGTGTCACTGAATGTTTTATGTGAGTATTTTACTCAGTATTATTTAGTATTACTTAGTTAATGCTTACTTAGTAATTCCTTGCATTTCTCCAAGTATCGCTTGGTTGAAGTATAACCTTATGTAAATTTCAGAGAATTCCACATTTTGTCATATTCTGTTTTGAAAATAAATGGAATTTGTTTTGTTTTATTCAATGTCCAACATAATTGAGGTTATATATTTTTTTCCTACTTTCATATTTTTCCACCAACTCCCCTTCCCTCTCAGACTCCCCAAATGAGACAGCTGTGTCTATCAGTCCCTCTGGTCAGGTGGTCGAAGGTTCACAAGTGAATTTGACCTGCAGCGGTAAAGCAAACCCACCTGTGACAGTATACACCTGGTACAAGAGGAGTGGAGATGAGGACATGGAGATCAGCAGAGGGCGAGATACTTGCTTTCTGTCAGCTTGCTGTTCATAATAGGGGATTATATTCATGTGAGGCCAGTAATAGCGTTGGTCAGCATAAATCGTCACCCTTTCAACTGAATGTTTTATGTAAGTGCTGCACAATATGGGATGAAAATAATAGTTTAATAATTTCATTTATAAAGACATGTAGCGAAGGGAGAGAACAGTGACCCCACCCGGTCTTGAACCCGGGTCTCCGGGGTGCTAAATGTGCAACTTGACTGCAACTCCAAAGAGCCAGGATCATTGGTATAGCAGTCAGAGCGCATACTCAACCGTAGTCACTGTACTCCGTCATAAGGAATATTTTATGTCCATCTACGCCATTGTGCTGCTCTAAAATGGTAGATCTATGTGCGATGCTTTTGTTAAACTGTTTATGGATCTCGAACCCCATCAACAACCACACACCCATGGCAAGGGTGCTTAATGCTCTAACCACTGAGCTTAAATCAGCAGTTCAAAGCGTTCTTAAGGGTAGGGGTGTGAGGATTTACTACATACTGCCACTAGCTAATTGCCATCCATTAGAATTCTACAAAATATACTGTACGTAGTACATTTTTCTTCTGCCCTGGGTGCCACTGTGATACTAGGAACTCAGTGACTCTGACCTCAGCAGGATGCAACCCACCTCTGGAGAGCTACACCGGTCTAAGGTGAATGAGTCGACTCATAGGATCAGGACTCAGTACAGCATCACTAACAAGCTCTGTTGATGCAGGACTTTATTTCGTGAGGCCAGGAATGAAATAGGCTCTGATAACTCAACTCACCTGCACTGGATGTATGTCTTTTTCCAAAACACACCCAAATCTCTCTCTTTCTCTCTCTCTCTCTCGCTCTCTTTCAAAATCACACACACACACACACACACAAACACACACTAATTGATTTGTCTCTGATCATGCCCACAGTCAGTGACACAGTCATCGCAGAGAGCCAAGACATGTTGATGTACATCCTTATTGCCATAGCAGTAGTTTGTGGAGTGGTTATTCTTCTCGCTGTTGCAGTTATTTGGAGCAGGTTTGTTCTTCATTACCTCCGCAAAGGAGGTTATGTTTTGCTTGCCGTGTGTGTCTGTCTGTCTGTCTGTGTACAACATAACTCGAAAAGTACTGCATGGATTTGGATGAAATTTCGGACAACGTGTGTACTGGGACGAGGAAGAACTGATTATACCACATTGTCTTGGCGGAGGTCTGCGCTCTCTGAGCGCTTTTCTAGTTAATAAGGTGTTCCTTATCCTAAATGTATAGTCTAATAAAGATCACCTCTTTTAATGAGCTTTTATCAATGTCAATAGGCGACGAAGTGGAAATAAAGAGTCAACAAGAAAAGACAAGGTAAATTAGATTGTTCATGTTGCTTTTCATTACTTTAACTATTCACTATTTTGTTTTTGTTTCCTTTAATTCAGATAGATGAGAGTTCAGATGCAAAAAGTTCTGGGACATTGTGTTAATTTAGAGAAAATTTCTAATATTTAATGTTAATATAGATTTAATTAACTTTTTTATCAATCCAACTCACTTCATCAATTTTGCCTGATGGTAATGCAAAGTGTTCAAATTGCAGTCTTGAAATTGCAGAGATAAACAACTTAATTTTTGGATATTTCGGAAAATTGTTTTAGAGGCTTTTGAATCTTAACTGTTTCAGACAGACAGACATCAATCGTGCCAAAGGGAACAGCCACTGAGCTGCCTTTAAAAAAAAAAAAAAAACAAGCCCACATGCAGTACAAATACATAAGCATGCATGCATCCAGCGGTGCCGCTAGAGGGGGGAAAGTTAGGATGATTCCAAGGGCACTGAAAAGGGCCCAAGAGAAAATTTGAAAATTGAAATCAATGTTTTGGGGGCCCAAAAATATTTTCTGTCATAGGGCCCACTATTTCTAGTGGCATCCCATGCATACATCCAACCACAAGGATGTCAATACAGCTACAGCTACCCCATATCCTATTGTTGATCTTCTGACTTTCTTATACCAGGATAAGGAGGAAAACCAGTATGTCAACCTGGGCTTCCAGGGTGAAGATGGTGGTCCTAAGGCTGCAGGAGGAGCAGAGGGTGATGCTCAGTATGCCTCCATCCAGCCCTATGGCTCCAGACCGTCTGGAGAAGCTCAAGGGGAAGAAGTGCAGTATGCTACGGTCCAGCCCAGAAACACGAAGCAGACTGCAGGAGGTGTTGAGGATGAAGTCCAGTATGCTACTGTCCAGCCCAAACACATCAGACAGACCACAGGAGATCAAGGGGATGATGTCCAGTATGCTAGTGTCCAGTTTAAGAAGGCCACAGCTGGAGAAGGGTGAGTCTGAAGAACCATTTTGGTACTGCAACGGTGCATCATCAATGGATGAACATACTGTTGCGACGGAGGTTATATATGAGTGCAATGGCACTGGAACTAAGTACCACTGTAAAAAAAAAAAAGACATGGGCCAAGACAAGTAGTTGAAATAAAGTTTATACACATAGAAAATTTATTCTTTAGTGTGGTGTTTGTTTACAGTAACACAAGATTAACCTGACTCCGCCAGATGGATTTTCTCCACACTGTATATATAACATATATGTTTTGTATAATTTAGTAATTTTGGAACCTTAAATTGATATTGATTTGGATCATAGCAGTAGCCCTAAAACTCCAGAAGAACTCTAGCACTAACAAATTGAATTTACTAGGTTTTACTCAGACATCGGTGGGCCTAAATGGTCTAAGAGGGCCTCACAGTATTGCAGAAAATGCATCCGTACACGCATCATAGCTGGCATGCGTACACGCAGGATGCAATACTGACAAAAAAAAGTGGGGGGCGATCGTGTGAGGGAAAAAAAAAAAAAAAAAACGGTGACCACAAGACGCAATGTTGACAACGACGACTAAACTCATATGTCTTTTCTGTTTACCTGAATGGTATCTCCCTGCAGGTTGGCTGCTCAGACAGACCAGGAGGATTCAGTCATCTATAGTGGAGTTCAGTCCCAGGAACCATCCAGGTAGTGGCAGGACAATGCTTGGTTTTAATCTGTGGGCTTTCCTGGATTATGTGGAGATGTATTGACATTGATGGATAAATGTCTTTATAAGGAAAGGATGTACATGACTGAATATTTTTGTAAATGCAGAATTTATAGGAATTACTGTAAAAAAAAAACAATAATACTAGAATTACTGTGTTCTTTTCAAAGGCAATAATATCAACCCAGGGAGATTCCAGACACACCATAGCACAATGGATGGCCCAAAACTCATATAATCTGATAATCTGCTCTACATGGAAATAGCTAACTGTGCAAAGTACCTTTGAATTGTCTTTGTATTTTTTTTTTTTTTTTTTTTTTACATACGAGTTGCACTTTTGGTTATACTTTTTTCATTGTTAAATTCAACGTACATGTAAGAACAGATATTATTTACAGTGTTTAATTTTGAGATATAATTATCAAGATAGGCCTACCATTTCTCTTCAATATAATGGACATAGTAATACATAAATATTTACAATCATGTATGATTAACAGAAATATGTTAATTAAAGACTTGGTATTATTTACTCAAATGACTCTGCTCCATATATTATTTAGTGCACCATTAGACTATATTTGGCCAATATTTGACAATGATGATGATAGCGAGTCTTTTTATCATGTGTTTTGAGACAGTTTTTGTATAGAGATTCTAAAGGTTTTATAACGGTTTTGCTTGCTTGAGACCAAGATGTGATGCAATATAGAAAGTGAGGGATGATCATAGCATTTAAGTATGTGCTAGATGCCTCAGTTGTAAGGGAATTTCTTATATATCTAAAGTTAGCTAGATTAAATTTCAGAGTATTGCACAACTTCTTAATGTGGTTTTTAAAAGTAAGATTTGAGTCAATAATTACACCCAAGTATTTAAATTTGTCAACCTGTTTGATAATTTGTTGATTTACTACAATTTTAGGATATCAAGAATAAAGGCCTAATTAGTTGGGTTTCCAAAGAACAGCAACTTTGCATCTGGATTTGCATGGATTGTTTATCCTTCCACATCCAGTGCATCACCTGTCTCTCCTTACAACCAGCGATGCCCTATCAAAGACAGCCCACAATGTTGCATATATTTTCAAAATCATCCCGCCTTCTATCATACTGTTAGTTTTCCATGGCTGACATCTCTGCAGCTGTCTAAGGGTGCCAGTGCAATTGCCTACCAAAGATCATCTATTTTTCTTCTTCAAAAAATGTAAGTAGCAGTGGAAACGTAGGTACTTTTGCAAAATTATTGGCAGTATTTGATCTCAAAATATTGAATCGTCAAGTCAAGTGGTTTATGGAAGTCTATGGAATTAAATCAAAGTTAGTGTTTTATATGAAGTGAAGAGATAGATGGCTGTAAGAAAGAGAACAAATCGGAAATTAGTTTGTTTCCTTTTAAACTTTTTTTTGCCTGGAATGTTTGGACAGGAATTAAGTAGGAATGTGTGTGGAGGGGGTGATCATGAAAGTGATTGAGATCAGGGAAAGATTACACGCTGGGCTTAAACCAGAGACTTAAAATATAGGAGGAGACACACCCCTAAATGAATGGCTCCATTGAAATGCATGGGAGGATATTGTTGCGTAAAAAAATGGCATGATTTCCGTCTGATCATGATGTTCAAATAGGCTGATGACTGATGCTTACCTTTTACATTTACATTTATGCATTTAGCAGACGCTTTTATGCAAAGAGACTTACAAAAGAGGGATAACAAACAAGTTACAACACAATACAAGCAAATGCCTACTGGGAGTGTTACTCCTATTATTGCTAATAGGAGAACCTCTTTATGGAAATTGGTTATTCACTCTCTTACCTGGAGTTACATATGGTTGGGAAGTACTGAATTAGTTAAGAAGTGCTGGATACTTTTACTGATGAACCATTGTCCCTCTGGACATTTGGAAATATAATTCCAAACACCACAATGTAAAGCTGAGGAAATTAAAACAAGGAAATCGTTGGTGTGAGAGACTGCCCAGCAAGAGAGTGCTGGAGAAAAGGAGAAGTTATGTGGTGCTGTGTGATGTGTGTCATATTAGCTTATGGTAACCACATTGTGACGGCATAAAGACAACAAGTCCCATAACCGTATGACTGGGAACAGTAAGACTTTCAACAGTTACTGTAATGGATAATGTTTTGTTTTCTCATAGGCCTACCTTGTTTTTTTTTTTTTGAAGCATTGCAAGGAAACCTGCCTCTGTGTTGTATGGCAAACCAGATATGAAATGCAGCTTTCATTTTATTGACTTTCTTTTCAGACTTATTGGATATTTATAAGAGGATGATGTTTGTATCAGCTCTGTCGGTGTTTCTGCTTGTGATGCTGACAATACCAGGTAGGTAATACAGTATATTAGTTTCAGATCACTTAATTCTCTCAGGGTATTAATAAGTTAAGTCTAAACGCTTCCTCTTCCTCATGTGGGTTGCTTCCTCCTTCACTATAGAGGATAAAAACATATGTTAAAGGAATTAGTCTGAGAGAACCAACACTGTTGTGCTAAGCACTATTGATCAACAAGAAGCCCTGCTGTTTTACCTTGCTAAGCGCTAATAGCCACCTCAAAACCAAATTTTATGCAACACAGAACGAGTTTGCGACCCGGCAGCTAACACTAACAGAATGGGGCATGTCAAAATGAAACCTAATTGATTAGTAGCGCTTAACGCTAAAACAGCAGGGCTACTTGTTTATTCACTCCGGCTAATTCCTTTAAATATGGGGCATATTTAAACCCCCTGCGTCAGTATCCTTATTTGTGCCCTGACAGCACCCTGCTTGAACAGTCAAACTGAGGCTTCCTTCTCCATTTTACTTAGTGTTAGTGGTGAGACTGAAAGCTATGAGACAAAATATAACATTTCAATGTTTAGTCTGATCCGAGTTGAGAGAAAAAGATACGGAGAGATACAATGAAATTCAATTTTGGAGTGCAGAAACTTTCTCTGTTTGTTACACTATGCAGCTATGGAGTACACCGCGGCGTATGACAATGACAGAAAGTTGTACATTTGTAGTGATAGGAAGCAAAATATTTGTTTTCTGGTTTTACTCCTTATACAAAATTCATGCTGCTGATGTTACCTGCAACAGTTTATGGTTATTGTCTCAGCATCATTAAAAGGGAGGGAAATGCGTACAAGTTCCTCTTTCCTGAACACAGGGAAAAAAACTTGATTGCCTGGTTATAAAATGACTTGTGTGTGTAGTGTCTGTAATTTCTGACTGGGCCAAGACCAAGAGGCAGGGCTGAATTTGCCCAGTACCCACCCATGCTTCTTACTGTAACGTTGTTGTGTCTTTTATGAGTGCAACAGAAATCAAGAAAGTCAGCCTACGTTAGTCTGCTTAAAAAGAACTACAGTTATCCCTAACATATTGTTTTTGTTTGTAAGACTCTTGGCTATGTTGCTTAGGAGTCCCAAGGTAGTGTGTAGGGTAGTAGAGTGGGCCAGGAGCCTATAGCCAAAACCCCACCTCAGCCCCTCACTGAGGGGGTTCAATGTTGTGCAGTGTTTTTTAAAAAAAAGATTTAAAAAAGGGAGTAAAAATTATATTAAAAAGTACTAAATGCATGCATCCAAAAGATTCCTGCATATACCCTGTAAATGAATGAGTGATATTTCTTCTAGGTGTCCTGGCTTCTGAGTGGAGTGTAACTTATAAAACAAAGGACATATGTGCTGCTGAAGGGAGTTCTGTATACATGTCATGTACTTACACATATCCCACACATTTAACTGTTGAGCAAGCTTTCTGGACAAAAGAGTTCAAAGCTAGCGCAAAGGATCTCACCCTCGATCCAAACTACAGAGACAGAACCACTGTAGACTGTGGGGACCTGCGGGAAGGACGTTGTACTCTGACTATCCAAGAGGTTAAGAAGGGAGATGATGTCATGTATTATTGCAAGATTATAACTGATAATGAAGAGAAATGGACTGGCGACCCAGGAATCACACTGAATATCACAGGTAAACATTCTACAACATAACTGTTCATCCACTGACATAAACCAACTGATTCTATTTAGCTCTTCATGAGATAACGTGTAAAGCACACGGTTAGAAACAGAGTCTTTCCTATCTAAGATTATGATGTGTTAGTCCAGATAGAATGTTGTATTTGCTAAACACCACAATATCTGAATACCATCTAAAGCGTTGTAAGTGGATAGACAGCTCAGACACCACTGATGTCTGAGTACAACCTATGACTGATAGCTAGAGTGCGTCGAGGCTAGATGCATGTTGGTTGAGTAACATAATTACCTCAGATCCTCTAAATGAGGTAGCAGGTGGAAATGCAAAACTTTTATGCTTACAATATTTCAGAGTACTGATTACAGTAAGCTATTTCAGTGAGTCAGACTTGTCAGCCTAACAGATCATGTAACTATTGTCAGTAAGCATTACAGACATAATTGGCCTAAATATGTTTGATAACTCACACAACTTCATAGATTTATCAAAAAAGTTAACGTCCAAACTAGAATTGCTGTTTTTTTTTTTTTTTTTTTAATTCAAATTAACTTACATTCTATTACATTTTATATCCAATTGTGAAAAATGTATGGATAATAATATGTCCATCTGTATAGTTCCATGTACGCTATGATGCAAATTTGAAAAATGATGTCAGTGTCAACATGTCCATCATTATATTTCACCTTTGGAAGACCTGAAGGTCCAGGGTGCCCAGAGTGCTACAGAAGGAGAGGACATTGGTCTCATCTGCATGATCACCACCTGTAATCTACCCATCAGCCCTTCTTTCATCTGGAGTAAAGATGGACATCCTGTAGAGAACAAGACCATCATCAGCAACCAACTACACCTTAATCCAGTCAGTTATAAAGATATGGGCAACTACACCTGTGCTGTTCATGCTGGTTATCCCTCTCCTGCTTTTTCCTTTAACGTAGAGTGTAAGTTGAGTCACTATGTGTAAGCAGATATAAGCTGAGTTTACATCCATATTTGCTCAAGATACATTCCAGTGTTTAACACTTTTAGCCCCTTTTCTGGAGTGTCTAGGAAGACAAAATAGATTATCACTGACATAGAACTTTGGTCCTGTCTTGGCTATTTTGCTAATGTTAGAATCTCCCCTGCCTCCTCCAGAATGGCTATAGTGCATGTTCTCAAACCAAATGTGCAATTCTCTAGTGATGGTTGGGTGATGTTGTAAAACACCTTCTAAAACAACTTCACTACCTGTGAAGTTTTTTTCTGTTAAAAAGTTTCCCCACCATTCCAAATCAATACATTTTTAGAATGGTAGGCTAGCTATAACAACAGTAAACAGCCTTTAAGATCTACTTTCACATGAAAATAGTTCCCCAACTGAACAGTTTAACTTCTTTTAAATTAGTCACATGTTTCTTTTCAACATTTGCTTAAATATACAAGAAGGTGACCGGTTCTATGGAAATATTGTCTTGGCAGAGGTAACCTCTAGACCTCCACCTCGCCATTATTTCCGTAGAATAAGTCACCTTGTCGGCCGTCATCCCTACATAATCTAGATTTGATGTTTTAATAAGAAAGGTCTAACTGTTAATATCGTGTTAAAACAAGTGCTATAAAATTCCAATATAAATGTATAGCCTACTGTATATTTTCCATCAACTGTTCAGATTCCCCAATGGAGACTGTGTCTGTCTAACTAAAACAAAATTGTATTGATTTATTCATTGTATACTCTCCCCCTCAGATTCCCCAAAGGTGACCACTGTGTCTATCAGTCCCTCTGGTCAGGTGGTTGAGGGTTCACAGGTGAATCTGGCCTGCAGCAGTAAAGCAAACCCACCTGCAGGATACACCTGGTACAAGAGGAATGGAGATGGAGACAGAGAGATTGGAGACCAGAAGATATTTATGTTTGAAATGATTAGTCATCAGGACAGTGGTGAATATCGTTGCAGGGCCACAAACAGTCTTGGCCATCAGAACTCCCCTTCAGTGTCACTGAATGTTTTATGTGAGTATTGCACTTTGTATTACTTAGTTAATGCATGCAATAGTATTTCCAAGTATCTCTTGGTTGAAGTATAATTTAATGTCAATTTCAAAGAACTCCACATTTCATCATTTTCTGTTTTGGAAATAATTGGATTTACTGTATATTTTTTTCCTACGTTTTAGATCGACCGAGGAACACTCTGGTGTCTGTAAATCCCTCCACTCAGACCTTAGAAGGTGCCACTGTGATAACTGAGGGAACCTCAGTGACTCTGGCCTGCAGCAGTGATGCCAACCCACCAGCAGAGAACTACACCTGGTTTAAGGTGAATGAGTCCACTCCAGTAGGATCAGAACAGCAGTACAGCATTGCTAACATCAGATTTGTTGATGCAGGACTTTATTTTTGTGAGGCCAGGAATGAAATAGGCTCTGATAACTCGACTCACCTGCAACTGGATGGTATGTCTTTTACCAAAACACACACAAATTCTCTCTCTCTCTCTCTCTCTCTCTCTCTCTCTCTCTCTCTCTTTCAAAATCACACACACACACACACACACACACACACACACACACACACACACACACACACACACACACACACACACACACACACACACACAAATTGATTTGTCTCTGATCATGCCCACAGTCAGTGACACAATCATCGCTGAGAGCCAAGACATGTTGATGTACATCCTTATTGCCATAGCAGTAGCTTGTGGAGTGGTCATTCTTGTCTGTGTCACAGTTATTTGGAGCAGGTTTGTTCTTCATTATTAAGGTGTTCCTTATCTTAATTGCATAGTCTAATAAAGATAACCTATTTTAATGAGCTTTTGTCAATGTCAATAGGCGACGTAAATGGAAATAAAGAGTCAACAAGAAAAGACAAGGTAAATTAGATTGTTCATGTTGCTATTCACTATTCACTATTTTGTGTTTGTTTACTTTAATTCAGATAGATGAGAGTTCAGATGCAAAAAGCTCTGGGACATTGTGTTAATTTAGAGAAAATTTCTAATATTTAATATGTTAATATTTAATTAACTTTTTTATCAATCCAACTCACTTTATCAATTTTGCCTGATGGGAATGCAAAGTGTTCAAATTGCAGTCTTCAAATTGCAGAGATTTCCTGGAAATTTTTATGTAAACAACTTAATTTTTGAATATTTTGTTGGGGGGAGGCACTGAAATGAAAGGGGGGCTCAAGAGGGACACCTGCATACATCCAACCACAAGAATGTCAATACATCTACAGCTACCCCATATTGTTGTTCTTATGACTTTCTTATACCAGGATAAGGAGGAAAACCAGTATTCCAACCTGGGCTTCCAGGGTGAAGATGGAACTGGTGGCCCTAAGGCTGCAGGAGGAGCAGAGGGTGATGCTCAGTATGCCTCCATCCAGCCCCACAGCTCCAGACAGTCTGGAGAAGCTCAAGGGGAAGAAGTGCAGTATGCTACGGTCCAGCCCAAAAGTAGTCGGCAGACTGCAGGAGATCCAGGAGATGATGTCCAGTACTGCAGTGTCCAGTTCAAGAAGGCCACAGCTGGAGAAGGGTGAGTCTGAAGAACCATTTTGGTACTGCAACGGTGCATCATGAATGGATGAACATACCGTTGTGACGGAGGTTATATATGAGTGCAATGGCACTGGAACTAAGTACCACTGTAAAAAAAGTAGTTGAAATAAAGTTTATACACATAGAAAATGTATTCTTTAGTGTGGTGTTTGAATCAGTAACACAAGATTAGCATATCCATCTGGGAACTATCCGTTAGAGTAGTGGAAGGGGCGAAAATACTGGTTAGCTGATTGGATAAGGCATCTGTCTATCACCACCTATGTTGAAATGTGAATAAGACCGTATGTTTTGTAATTTTGTAATTTCGGAACCTTAAAGTGATATTGGTTTGGATCATGTATAGCAATAGCCTAAAACTCTAGAAGTACTCTAACACTAGCAAATTGAATTTACTCAGCGAGTACATCTAGCCAATAGCCATTGGTTGTACTCAGACATTGGTGGTGTCTGAGCTATTTAAACCCAAACAATATTCTCCAGGTTGTATTCAGACATGGAGTTTAGCCAATCACAACGTTATATCTGCACGAGAATTCATTGGACAGGCTTAGGCCCAATCCCATTTCTAATCTTCCCCCTTCCCCTTCCCCTTTGCCCTCCCCCTTCGCCTATCCCTTATCCCTTGAAAATCGAGTGACAAGTGAAAGGGATGTAAACATAGGAAATGAGACGATACGTCAATTCACTACCATTAGAAAATAACGTGCCCACGGACTTGTGTTCAAGTCCAACTTTTACTATATGATACAAAACGGTAATTTCGCGGACTAACAAATAAAATATGAAAACATGTGATAACATCTTAAACAAGAGACGTGTTGGAAACTTTCTAGATAACCGACGTTAACGTTAAACGTTAATTACGTTAGCATTGCTAACCTCCGTTGACACAAAATATGTTATGACCTAAAACCTGACAGGATAACGTATATTTTGTTGTCACAATACTGAATATAACACATAAAACAACTTCCAGGTTTCTAAACTTTATTATAAATAGCGAATTCATTGGTATCCTTTGCCAGTTGTCCTCATCTTCCACTGCTGAAAACTACGTGTGTCATACCCCTTCGTTTTGAGGGGGGTCCTTGAGCGGCTTCGTTTGAAGGGCTAGGTAGCCCTTGCCCCTAGCCCTACCCCTTGTGCCCAAGGAGAATTGGGACACCCCTTCACCTCACGGGAACGCGCAAAAACCAAGGGGAAGGGCTAAGCGGAGGGGTAAGGGGTAGAAATGGGATTGGGCCTTAGCGTTGTTTGAATTGGCTTGTTAGTTTGGCTGAGGTTTTAGCCACCTCACCTGAGGACCTATCACAGACTATTCACCTTATTCAGCCCCGCCTCTTTTTATCATTTTTTCTTCCGCGATTGTCCTCCGATTCTCTTGGAACTTCTGTTAGCCGCTGTCTCTCATTCAAATCAATGTAATTTTCATGAAATACCACAATCACAAAACTCCTTATTCCAGCTGTGGAAACACCTTTTTCCTGCTGAAAACTTTCTTGAAAATGTTCTATCTGGTGACAAACTGTATTAACTTTATTGATGGATATAGTAACCACAATTTCATGGTAAGACCATTTATATCAGAACGCTAAAACATCAAATATCACAACGCAATGCGCTGCCAGACTGGATGTTGAAAGACAATCGTCATGGCAGCCCCCATGTTTACCAGCAAAATAAGGTGGATACATTTATGTGGTAGTCTGGCTTGTCAGTCTAGTATAGCAG
>JAODXP020000033.1:20276839-20339688 GCA_027497455.2 Sardinella longiceps | reverse complement strand
TACACCTGACCAACGAAGGGGATTGGAGCATGAGAATGCAGTTAGTCGCATTAACTGTTGTCATGGTGACAACACCAGTTGTTTGTCACATTTTGCTCTTTTAAAGGATTCATCCGGAGTGAATCAACACATAGCCCTGCTGTTTTACAGTGCTATTTATAGACACATCATTGACTAAATTTCCTGCAACATACGTAGACCGAGATAGCGAAATGAGCAGCTAACGGGAACAGAAGTGGGCATATCAAGACAAAACCTGTTCGATTTGGTTTTGTTTGGTCACGCCCCATTCTGTTAGCATTAGCCGCCATTTCGCCATCTCTGTCTGTGTTGCACAGAATTTGGTCATTGTGGTGGCTACCAATAGCAATTAGCACTGTCCAACAGCAGGACGACGTGTTGATTCACTCCGGATTATTGCTTTCGTGTAGCATCATAGCTTGTGTCGCATTGAATTTCAACCATTTTACTTTGTAAGGTTGTCATGGTGATAACACCAGTTGTTTGTCACATTTTGCTATTTTAACATCATCTTTAGTTTGTGTCACACTGAATTTCAACCATCTTAGTTTGAAGGTTGTTATGACAATAACACCAGTGGTTTTGATATTTTAGTAAAGCATCATCTTTATCTTTTATGACACTGGATTTCAACTTTCTAATGTTGTCCGTAACGCAAAATGCTGCCTGCATTGCATTTTCTATTATTGACATTCTATTTCTCATGCCACAAGACACAACATGTTCTTATTCTTGTGTAGGATGTGTAGGAACATACATCCAACTTTGTATATTTCATTGCTGTATGACTTTTAGGCCAATAAACATGATTTCCAAAACATTTTTATATCCATCCAATATTATTTTTATATTATATCTATCCAATAATGCAAGGAATGTCTGTCTGTGTGTTCCATGCATAACTGCAACCATTCGTCCAACTGATCTCAAAAATTTGAAGAGTCTGAAACTGTTATGCCCCCATTCACTTAGTTTTAGTTGCCTTTTCACTGCTCGGTCTATAATGTATCATTTTCGTTTAGTCTTTTTCCTACCTACATCACTTGGTGAGGTTGAACAACAGGGCTATGGCTTGACTTGCGCTGGATTTTGCAGTCTGCAGAGTGTGTCACAATGTTCAAATTTAGACATGAAGCTCTTGCATGAGAAATAATTTCACACTTTTTTTTTTTTTTTTTTGAAGTTGCACAGAAGCCCTCTGTATAATTGCCAAGGTGAAAGCAATGTACACATTTAGACATGATCCACCTGCATGAGAAGCTTTTTCACACCTTTTTTTTGTAGGAATTATGAGGTCAAAGATAAACCAACTGCATGAGGTGATGGATACAGAAGATTTTATTTTCAAACATCAACAATAATGTTGATCTTGAAGTATCACACTTCCCTTAAAGCGGAAGTGGTTAGACTGAAGATGTATTCTGTTAATTAAAAAAAATAATTATATTAATTATACGTTATACTGTTCTATTGTACATATCAGAACTGCAAGTTTGTTCTTGCCATGCTGTAGGCCTACAATATAAACTCACAGATCCGAATGTCCATCTGATAGCACAAGATGTTAGAGGGTGAAATGGGAAACAGAGTTAAATTTCAACTTCAAACTTTATAATTATTACAGTAATGTAGCAGTTTTGTTGCTCTTACTTTGTATCCTCTCTAAGTTTCTGCATATTAATACTCTGTCTGGGAAACAGTTTCACACCTTTAGGAGTGGTGGAGTGGTAGATCAAAGATACCACAGGTGTCTATGAGGTCAGGGATACAGAAGGCCCCTGCTTAGTCTCAAACATGACAAAACAAACAAAAAGTTTATCATAATGTGTAGATTCTTCATTTAGGAGATTTAACTAGCCTATGTGAGTTGCACAAATGGAATCTGCAATCTTAGCCTAAAACACTCACATACACAAGATCATAAATATAAAGCCTCTGTTTAGTTTCAAACATGAAGGTCAAAATGGTGGTCACAGTGAAGAGAGAGAGAGAGAGAGAGATCTGAATCTCAGCTATAATGGTCAGCCGTAACCTCACTCACGTCAGATGCAGATCAAAGATAGCACAGGTGTCTATGAGGTCAGGGATATAGAAGGCCCCTGCTTAGTTTCAAACATGACTGTCAAAGCAAAACAAACAAACAAACAAAAAAAAGTTATTTAATTTTTTTTTATTTTATTTTATTCAGGTGATTTAACTTGTGATTTGCACAAAAGGAATCGGCATCCTTAGCCTAAAACACACACATGTACACAAGATCACAGACATAAAGCCTCTGTTTCTAACATGATGGTCAAAATGGTGGTCATAGTGAAAATAAAGAGAAGAACAATATTCCAGGCGCACTTCTTAAACTCCCACTGTGCAATCTTTCAACCCTCTTGATTCTTCTTTAGGCAAAAGGCTATTAACTCGATGGGAAGTTAAACAGTGTCCAGCTTTTTGTTCAGCTAGTGTACAGCGTTTATACTCTGCACTCGGCACTCTGTGTGGACTATTGCTGGTGTAACGGAGGCCAGCTAGCGCGGCTAGCTCGGCGGTAGTGTGTAAATCCTCATCAGCCAATTCCATGGGCGCTTCTAACACGCTGAGTTAGAAGCTCGGGCTTTTAGCTCAGTTGGTTAGAGCGTTCCACTCCCACGCCGGGAGTTTGTAGCTTGCGGGGTGGCGGGTTCGAGACCCGTGTGCGGTGCGGACCGCCACCGGCTACACTGGTCACAGTGAAAATAAAGTAATCAGAATATTCCATTTTGAAGCATTCAACTCTTCATTTGCTCAACTTAAAGTAACCATGTTATGCATGAGACAGTAGTTTGAGGAGAGTATTTCTGATACATTTTTAGAGAGAGAGAGAGAGAGAGAGAGAGAGAGAGAGAGAGAGAGAGAGAGAGAGAGAGAGAGAGAGATGAATATTTCTCAATATTTAACCAGTTATCATGTTATACTGTAGCATGACCAGAGCACAGTTCACAGAGTGTGAAATGAGGTACATCCGTTATGGCTGGACTTGTTATACACCAGTTAAATTTAGATTGAGGGCTGGCTAGGCTTGTTTAAAGCCACACAATTGTTGCAGGCTGGTGTGTTTGCACTTAGTCGACAGATCTCTGAGAACTAGTGTTCCTCAACAAAGTTACGTTAGTTTTTTACTTTTCGTAGTGATTAAAGTAACCTTGTACTATAGGTGACATTTTATTTATTTCATTAAACTGGGTTGTTGAACTTGAATCTCTGTTGATGGCTGGATTCACAATGACAGTATTAACATCATTTCTCCTCCTGTCTCTACTGATGATGATTCCTGGTAAGCAGCAACTGCATCTTTTCACATGTAACTGATTGAGTCAATGAGTCAGTTAGCAGACTGGGATTTGGAGAGTTAAAAATGTTGGATGTACAGAACACAGATTAAAAAGTAGTTATTATTTCCAATAGTTAACATTATGATTATAATTATTTTCTGTTGAATTTTGTTAACCTCAACCAGAAAATAAATAAATAAATAAATACATAAAAATCAACTTTTTCATAGTTTTTTTTTTTCCAAAATGTGTTTATTGGGTTTCCTTTTTCCAAGTAACAAACAGGCACAGCATAAGAAACAAGTCACAAGACAAAAACATTTGAAATTAAAAAATTAAGACCAAAACTAAAATAAATAAATAAAGAAAGAAAAAGCAAAAAATTAAAAATAAAAAGAATTAAATTAAAAGAAACACTAGATGGCACTATATGGCACACTTAATGATACATAAGTGAGGAGAAATTAGACAGTGGGTTATTCAGGACACAATGGGTATGATTAGTCATGTTTTTTAACTTTTTCATAGTTTCTTTTTTTTATCCTACTGCAAAGATTTCTGACTACACGGTCTGACACTTTGTTTGGATGTAGACAGACATAATTTGCATAAGAAAACTTTTACTTTGTATCCTCTCTGAGTTTCTGCATATTTACACTCACCCTTGGCATGGGAAACAGTTTCACACTTTTTTTCTTAAAGTAGAAGTGGTAGATCAAAGATACCACAGCTGTGTATGAGGTCAGGGACACAGAAGGCCTCTGCTTAGTTTCAAACATGATGGTCAAAATGGCGGTCACAGTGAACAATAAAGAGAACAAGATGCCAGCAAACTGCTTAAACTCCCATAGATCTAAAGTCCTGTGCAATGTTTCTTCCTTAGACAAAATACTTTGTCAGTGTAGATGTGCTCACTACTGTTGCTTAGGCTTAGGCTGAAATGTCTATCTTGTCTGTCATGCTAAACCCCTTAAAATAAACTAAGAAAATAAACTCGAGAGTGCGGCTTTTTACATGAAATGAATTACGAACCCGTTCGCTCGCACCCAGAGACCAGAGAAAATCAAGTGGAGTTGAGTGCACTTTTTTGAAAAAGAATCATTACTGCTGCTCCCAGTGGAAATAAAGTCGTCAAAATGTTAGTATATTTCATGTGTAAAACAGGTAACTCTTCATTTGTTCAACTTCAACTTGTGTTGTGTATTAGACTTTGGAGAGGAGTATTTATTATTACATTTCTTACAGAGAGAGAGAGAGAGAGAGAGAGAGAGAGAGAGAGAGAGAGAGAGAGAGAGAGAGAGAGATCTGAATCTCAATATTTAATCTATCTATCAGCTATAATGGTCTGCAGCATGACCAGAGCACAGTTCACAGAGTGTGAAATGAGGAACATCTAATATGGCTGGGCAGGGCTTGGTTAAGCTTACACTAGTTAAGTATAGATCGAGGGCCGGCCGAGTCAGATCATGTTAAAGCCACACGGGTGTTACAGGCTTGTGTGCTTGCACTCAGTTGTTAGTGTTAGTTAGTGTTACTCAACAGATAGACAAAGTTATTTAAGTTTATTAACTTTTTGGTATGATGTAACCTTGTACTGTAGTGGACATCTGATTTTTGTTCATTAAACTCAGATTTTAATCTCGCTTGATGGCTGGATTAGCAATGACAGAATTATCATCCATTCTCTTCCTGTCTCTAATGATGGTGATTCCAGGTAAGCAGCAACAGCCTCTTTCCACATAACTGAGTGCAATGTGTCAGTTAGCAGACTGGGATTTGGAGACTTAAAAATGTTGCATGTACAGAGCACAGATATACTGTTTACACTTTATATTGTAAGGCTTCTCTAGGACTTATTTGTCAGCAAATTGTGATATAGAGAAGGAAGGGGTTAGTACAGGCATTTCTGAAACAACTTACAGAGGACCCAATACACATGTCTGTGGATGTTAACAAAAATTGAACTGAAGTTTTGCTATTTTACTGCATTTAGTGTCAGTCTGGTGAATGAATTAGCTGTCATGAATATACCCAGATAATCTAACATGTGACTGGATTGCAGGAAATTTATGTCAACAAGGGAGTGCCACTAAGTGGAGAGTCACTTACAGTCCCACACACATCTGTGCTCTGGAGGGATCATCAGTAAACATGTCCTGCTCTTACACATACCCCAGTGGTCTTACAGTTAGAAATGCTTACTGGATCAACCAAGACTCTCATGATCCTGTTGATCTCTCTCAAGAATGAGAGTACTACAAACTCAGGGTCAGAGTGGACTGTTTAGATAGAAAGAAGAACCCTGGTCAGTGTTCTCTGCACATGACTAAAGTAACTAAAGCAGATGCACAGTATCGGTACTACTGCAGGATTACCACCAATGATAGAGGGAAAGAAATGGATCGGCAGACCTGGAATTTACTTGAGAGTCACAGGTAAATGATGATGGTTAAATAGCACTGAATAGCCTACCATTGCTGTACATTGAAGAGTTCTGTCAATTAATCTTCACTAAAAAGCTTTATTCTGGTCTTAACATGCTTATTTCAGATCTGTGGATTGTTTCATCTGTAGTGGAGAAGAGAAGTGAAGGAGGGAGATCATGTGACTCTCACCTGCAGCACCACCTGCACTCTACCCAGCAGCCCTTCAATTATCTGGAGTAAAGATGGACGTCCTGTAGAGAAGAAGCAGATCATCAACAACCAGCTGCAGCTCCACCCAGTCAGTTATGAAGATGAGGGCAACTACACCTGTGCTGTTAGAGGACATGAAGATCTCCCATCTCAACCCTTTGAGATAACAGTTAAGTGTGAGTAGACCCAATCTGCTATCTAAATACACCCAACCCAAATGTTAGATTTTAAGTTGATCAACTCATTATTCTACTGTAACGGGAATACAAAGCTTTATGTATACACATATGTTTGTTTCTCACTGAATATTTCAGTATGAAATACTGTTCTCCCTGGCGGAGGTACGTAAGATGGCATCGCCAGGCTATGTTCTCCCCACTGTCTGGTCCCTTCTTAGGCCTAAGAATATCAGGAATAAGAACAGAATATTAATTGATAGAATGTAATCTATGTCTCCATGTTTAGGCCGACCGGTTGTGGGCCCTGATAAAGAAAATGTGAAGGAGGGAGATAACGTGACTCTCACCTGCAGCACCACCTGCCTTCTGAGTGGCAACGCTGCAATCACCTGGAGTAAAGAGGGACATGTTGTAGATAAGAAGATCATCAACAACCAGCTGCAGCTCCACCCAGTCAGCAAAAAGGATGAGGGCAGCTACACCTGTGCTGTTAGAGGACATCTATCTTCACCCATTAAGATAACAGTTAAGTGTGAGTACAGAACCTGCTATCTAAACACAACCAAATGTTAAAATTTATGGTGATGAATATGATTAGGCTACATATGATTGTACTGTACACTTCTGAGGAGAAATCTTGCAGTTACTTGAAAGAAGATGATGATTTTAAAGAGGTTACTTGGTTTGTGATCTGATTCTGATATCTATTGTATCTCTCTTTTTAACTTGTTCCAATCATATCAGCAATGAGCCTGGTGAGTCCCATGACAGCTGCTGTTGCTGGAGTGACTGCAGTCTGTGGAGTTGTGGGTCTCATCAGTGCCATCTGCTGGCTGAGGTGAGATCAGGTTATGGAGAGTATTTTGTGCGATGTCATGCTGCAGCTTTGGTAGAAGGAATGTGGTGGGAGATCTCATACAACGCCTTTGATTGAAGGATTTGACATTTAGTTTGTGTTGATTTGCATTTTAGATTACACAGGAAGAAGAATAACAGGTCAAGAAACAACACGGTGAGATGTGTGATATCTTCTTGCCTTTTACTACATTGTCTCATTTTGTCTCATCAGTGAAAGGTGCATCAGCACTTGCCATTGACTCTTAAACCACACATCCCTGTACATTCATTGTCATGGTTTATCTGCCTTGATTTGTTAACTCAATAATAACTAGAACTTCTGTTGTTTATTCTCAGGATGGAGGAAGTGGCGAAACTGGACAGAGCCTGAACCCCAACACCACCCAACCTGATGCAGTTTACCAGAGTCTGAACCCCAACACCACCCATCCTGATGCAGTTTACCAGAGCCTGAACCCCAACACCACCCAACCTGATGCAGTTCACCAGAGCCTGAACCTCAACACCACCCAACCCGATGCGGTTTACCAGAGCCTGAACCCCAACACCATCCATGATGCAGTTTACCAGAGCCTGAACCCCAACACCATCCAACCTGATGCAGTTTACCAGAGCCTGAACCCCAACACTACCCAACCTGATGCAGTTTACCAGAGCCTGAACCCCAACACCATCCATCCTGATGCAGTTTACCAGAGCCTGAACCCCAACACCACCCAACCTGATGCAGTTCACCAGAGCCTGAACCCCAACACCACCCAACCCGATGCGGTTTACCAGAGCCTGAACCCCAACACCATCCATGATGCAGTTTACCAGAGCCTGAACCCCAACACCACCAGAGCCTGAACCAACACCACCCAACCTGATGCAGTTTACCAAAGTCTGAACCCCAACACCACCCAACCTGATGCAGTTTACCAGAGCCTGAACCCCAACACCACATGACCAGAGCTTGAAACAGCAATCAAAAATAATTATGTTTATTTTAAACCCTGCAACCAGAAATATGAAGCAAAATGTCATGAGTTAAATTGTATTATTATTTTTAGACAGTATAAATATCTCATTGCTTACTTGCTAAGACATTAGTAGCTAATTTAAAAGTAGTTATTATTTCCAATAGTTAACATTATGATTATAATTATTTTCTGTTCAATTTTGTTAACCTCAACCAGAAAATAAATAAATAAATAAATACATAAAAATCAACTTGTTCATAGTATCTTTTTTTATCCTACTGCAAAGGTTTCTGACTACACGGTCTGACACTTCTCACTTTTTAAAGTAGGAGTTGTCAGATCACCCAACTGTGTGAGGTCACGGACACAGACGTTTTCTGTTCATTTCAAACACAACTTATGGAAATGAATGAAGAACTTCAAAATAATACAAAAAAATCTGCACACTGAATCATTTGTTTGTGATGAAGTCTTTATATTATAATTTTATACTCTTCTATTATACATGTGAGATCTGCTATTTGTTTTGATGCTATTACTTTATATCTTCTCTGAGTTTCTGCATATTTACACTCACCCTTGGCATGGGAAACAGTTTCACACCTTTGTTTCTTAAAGTAGAAGTGGTAGATCAAAGATACCACAGCTGTGTGTGAGGTCAGGGACACAGAAGGTCTCTGCTTAGTTTCAAACATGATGGTCAAAATGGTGGTCACAGTGAACAAAATAAAGAGACGAACAAGATGCCAGCACAATGCTTAAACTCCCAAAGATCTAAAGTGATGTGCAATGTTTCTTCCTTAGACAAAAGACTTTGTCAGTGTAGATGTGATCACTACTGCTGCTTAGGCTTAGGCTGAAACGTCTATCTTGTCTGTCATGCTAAACCCCTTAAAATAAACTAAGAAAATAAACTCGAGAGTGCGGCTTTTTACATGAAATGAATTACGAACCTGTTCACTCGCACCCAGAGACCAGAGAAAATCAACTGGAGTTGAGTACACTTTTTGAAAAAGACTGACTATACTGCTGCTCCCAGTGGAAATAAAGTCGTCAAAATGTTAGTATATTTCATGTGTAAAACAGGTTACTCTTCATTTGTTCAACTTCAACTTGTGTTGTGTATTAGACTTTGGAGAGGAGTATTTATTATTACATTTCTTACAGGGAGAGAGAGAGAGAGAGAGAGAGAGAGAGAGAGAGAGAGAGAGAGAGAGAGAGAGAGAGAGAGGGGAGAGAGAGAGAGAGAGAGAGATCTGAATCTCAATATTTAATCTATCTATCATATCTATCTATAATTGTCTGCAGCATGACCAGAGCACAGTTCACAGAGCACAGTTCAAGGTGAAAGCAATGTACACATTTAGACATGATCCACCTGCATGAGAAGCTTTTTCACACCTTTTTTTTGTAGGAATTATGAGGTCAAAGATAAACCAACTGCATGAGGTGATGGATACAGAAGATTTTATTTTCAAACATCAACAATAATGTTGATCTTGAAGTATCACACTTCCCTTAAAGCGGAAGTGGTTAGACTGAAGATGTATTCTGTTAATTAAAAAAAATATATATATTAATTATACGTTATACTGTTCTATTGTACATATCAGAACTGCAAGTTTGTTCTTGCCATGCTGTAGGCCTACAATATAAACTCACAGATCCGAATGTCCATCTGATAGCACAAGATGTTAGAGGGTGAAATGGGAAACAGAGTTAAATTTCAACTTCAAACTTTATAATTATTACAGTAATGTAGCAGTTTTGTTGCTCTTACTTTGTATCCTCTCTAAGTTTCTGCATATTAATACTCTGTCTGGGAAACAGTTTCACACCTTTAGGAGTGGTGGAGTGGTAGATCAAAGATACCACAGGTGTCTATGAGGTCAGGGATACAGAAGGCCCCTGCTTAGTCTCAAACATGACAAAACAAACAAAAAGTTTATCATAATGTGTAGATTCTTCATTTAGGAGATTTAACTAGCCTATGTGAGTTGCACAAATGGAATCTGCAATCTTAGCCTAAAACACTCACATACACAAGATCATAAATATAAAGCCTCTGTTTAGTTTCAAACATGAAGGTCAAAATGGTGGTCACAGTGAAGAGAGAGAGAGAGAGAGAGAGAGAGAGAGAGAGAGAGAGAGAGAGAGAGAGAGAGAGAGAGAGAGAGAGAGAGAGAGAGAGATCTGAATCTCAGCTTTAATGGTCAGCCGTAACCTCACTCACGTCAGATGCAGATCAAAGATAGCACAGGTGTCTATGAGGTCAGGGATATAGAAGGCCCCTGCTTAGTTTCAAACATGACTGTCAAAGCAAATCAAACAAACAAACAAAAAAAAGTTATTTAAAATGTTTTTTTTTATTTTATTCAGGTGATTTAACTTGTGATTTGCACAAAAGGAATCGGCATCCTTAGCCTAAAACGCACACATGTACACAAGAAGACATAAAGCCTCTGTTTCTAACATGATGGTCAAAATGGTGGTCATAGTGAAAATAAAGAGAAGAACAATATTCCAGGCGCACTTCTTAAACTCCCACTGTGCAATCTTTCAACCCTCTTGATTCTTCTTTAGGCAAAAGGCTATTAACTCGATGGGAAGTTAAACAGTGTCCAGCTTTTTGTTCAGCTAGTGTACAGCGTTTATACTCTGCACTCGGCACTCTGTGTGGACTATTGCTGGTGTAACGGAGGCCAGATAGCGCGGCTAGCTCGGCGGTAGTGTGTAAATCCTCATCAGCCAATTCCACAGATCCGAATGTCCATCTGATAGCACAAGATGTTAGAGGGTGAAATGGGAAACAGAGTTCCAATTCAACTTCAAACTTTATAATTATTACAGTAATGTAGCAGTTTTGTTGCTCTTACTTTGTATCCTCTCTAAGTTTCTGCATATTAATACTCTGTCTGGGAAACAGTTTCACACCTTTAGGAGTGGTGGAGTGGTAGATCAAAGATACCACAGGTGTCTATGAGGTCAGGGATACAGAAGGCCCCTGCTTAGTCTCAAACATGACAAAACAAACAAAAAGTTTATCATAATGTGTATTCTTCATTTAGGAGATTTAACTAGCCTATGTGAGTTGCACAAATGGAATCTGCAATCTTAGCCTAAAACACTCACATACACAAGATCATAAATATAAAGCCTCTGTTTAGTTTCAAACATGAAGGTCAAAATGGTGGTCACAGTGAAGAGAGAGAGAGAGAGAGAGAGAGAGAGAGAGAGAGAGAGAGAGAGAGAGAGAGAGAGAGAGAGAGATCTGAATCTCAGCTATAATGGTCAGCCGTAACCTCACTCACGTCAGATGCAGATCAAAGATAGCACAGGTGTCTATGAGGTCAGGGATATAGAAGGCCCCTGCTTAGTTTCAAACATGACTGTCAAAGCAAAACAAACAAACAAACAAAAAAAAGTTATTTAATTTTTTTTATTTTATTTTATTCAGGTGATTTAACTTGTGATTTGCACAAAAGGAATCGGCATCCTTAGCCTAAAACACACACATGTACACAAGATCACAGACATAAAGCCTCTGTTTAGTTTCTAACATGATGGTCAAAATGGTGGTCATAGTGAAAATAAAGAGAAGAACAATATTCCAGGCGCACTTCTTAAACTCCCACTGTGCAATCTTTCAACCCTCTTGATTCTTCTTTAGGCAAAAGGCTATTAACTCGATGGGAAGTTAAACAGTGTCCAGCTTTTTGTTCAGCTAGTGTACAGCGTTTATACTCTGCACTCGGCACTCTGTGTGGACTATTGCTGGTGTAACGGAGGCCAGCTAGCGCGGCTAGCTCGGCGGTAGTGTGTAAATCCTCATCAGCCAATTCCATGGGCGCTTCTAACACGCTGAGTTAGAACAACTGTGGCATAGTGACCAGTGACCACATTTAGTCCTGTGTCTCAACCCTTGTGAAGACACACCAATGACTTTCACAATAACAGAAGCAAGTGAGATGATGATTTTAAAGAGAAAATTTGCAGTTACTTGGTTAGTGATGTAATACAGTATCTATTGTATCTCTCTTTTTTAACTTGACAAATCTGGGATTTTTTTTAGTCGGTACTACCTTTTCATCCTTTCATTGTGTATTATTGAAAATAATTATACGTATAATAGAAGGAATAGCAGACAGTAGTTACACACAGACAACTCATCAAAAAAAACTTTTTCACAACTTTGGCCTACTGACCATTGACCACATTTGTCAACCCTTGTGAAGGCACACTAGTAACACTCACCATGACAAGCAAACAAGATGATGAATTTGAGGAGAGATCTTGCAGTTACTTGGTTTGTGATCTAATATCTATTGTATCTCTTGTTTAACTTGTTCCAATCATATCAGCAATGAGCCTGGTGAGTCCAGTGCCAGCTGCTCTTGCTGGAGTGACTGCAGTCTGTGGAGCTGTGGGTCTCATCAGCGCCATCTGCTGGCTGAGGTGAGATCAGATTGAGGAGAGTATTTTGTGCGATGTCATGCTGCAGCTTTGGTTGAAGGAATGTGGTGGGAGATCTCATACAACGCCTTTGATTGAAGGATTTGACATTTAGTTTGTTTTGATTTGCATTTTAGATTACACAAGAAGAAGAATAACAGGTCAAGAAACAACACGGTGAGATGTGTGATATCTTCTTGCCTTTTACTACATTGTCTCATTTTGTCTCATCAGTGAAAGGTGCATCAGCACTTGCCATTCACTCTTAAACCACACAACACTGTATACTCATTGTCATGGTTTATCTGCCTTGATTTATCCACTCACTGATAACTAGAACTTCTGTTGTTTATTCTCAGGATGGAGGAAGTGGCAAAACTGGACAGAGCCTGAACCCCAACACCACCCAACCTGATGCAGTTTACCAGAGTCTGAACCCCAACACCACCCAACCTGATGCAGTTTACCAGAGCCTGAACCCCAACACCACCCAACCTGATGCAGTTTACCAGAGCCTGAACCCCAACACCACCCAACCCGATGCGGTTTACCAGAGCCTGAACCCCAACACCATCCATGATGCAGTTTACCAGAGCCTGAACCCCAAAACAACCAGAGCCTGAACCAACACCACCCAACCTGATCCAGTTTACCAAGGCTGAACCCCAACACCACCCAACCTGATGCAGTTTACCAGACCCTGAACCCCAACACCACATGACCAGAGCTTGAAACAGCATCAAAAATAATTATGTTTATTTTAAACCCTGCAACCAGAAATATGAAGCAAAATGTCATTTAGTTAAATTGCATTATTATTTTTAGACAATATAGCAGCCTAAATATCTTATTGCTTACTTTTACTAAGACATTAGTAGTCTAATTAAAAATTATTGCTTCCAATAGTTCACATTATGATTATAATAATTTTTTGTTGAATTTTGTTAACCTCAAACAGAAAATAAATAAATACATAAAAATCAACTTGATCATAATTTCTTTTTTTATCCTCTCTGCAAAAGTTTCAGACTGCACGGTCTGACACTTTGTTCGGATGTAGACAGACATGATTTGCATAAGCAACTTTTTCACACTTTTTTTGAAGTAGGAGTTGTCAGATCACCCAACTGTGTGAGGTCATGGACACAGACGTTTTCTGTTCATTTCAAACACAACTTATGGAAATGAATGAAGAACTTCAAAATAATACAAACAAATCTGCACACTGAATCATTTGTATGTGATGAAATCTTAATATTATAATTTTATACTGTTCTATTATATATGTGAGATCTGCTATTTGTTTTGATGCTTTTACTTTGTATCCTCTCTGAGTTTCTGCATATTTACACTCACCCTTGGCATGGGAAACAGTTTCACACCTTTTTTCTTAAAGTAGAAGTGGTAGATCAAAGATACCACAGCTGTGTGTGAGGTCAGGGACACAGAAGGCCTCTGCTTAGTTTCAAACATGATGGTCAAAATGGCGGTCACAGTGAAAATAAAGAGAAGAACAAGATGCCAGCAAACTGCTTAAACTCCCATAGATCTAAAGTGCTGTGCAATGCTTCTTCCTTAGACAAAAGACTTTGTCAATGGTAGATGTGCTCACTACTACTGCTCACAGTGGAAATCAAGTCTGTCAAAATGTATATTTCATATAGTAAAACAGGTAACTCTTCATTTGTTCAACTTCAACTTGTGTTGTGTATTAGACTTTGGAGAGGAGTATTTATTATTACATTTCTTACAGAGAGAGAGAGAGAGAGAGAGAGAGAGAGAGAGAGAGAGAGATCTGAATCTCAATATTTAATCTATCTATCAGCTATAATGGTCTGCAGCATGACCAGAGCACAGTTCACAGAGTGTGAAATGAGGAACATCCGTTATGGCTGGGCAGGGCTTGGTTAAGCTTACACCAGTTAAGTTTAGATCGAGGGCCGGCTGAGTCAGATCATGTTAAAGCCACACGGGTGTTACAGGCTTGTGTGCTTGCACTCAGTTGTTAGTGTCAGTTAGTTAGTGTTAGTCAACAGATAGACAAAGTTATTTAAGTGTATTAACTTTTTGGTTTAATGTAAACTTATACTGTAGTGGACATCTGATTTTTGTTCATTAAACTCAGATTTTAATCTCGCTTGATGGCTGGATTAGCAATGACAGAATTAACATCCATTCTCTTCCTGTCTCTACTGATGGTGATTCCGGGTAAGCAGCAACAACCTCTTTTCACATGTAACTGATGAGTGCAATGTGTCAGTTATCAGACTGGGATTTGGAGATTTAAAAATGTTGCATGTACAGAGCACAGATACTGTTTACACTTGAAATTGTAAGGCTTCTGTAGGACGTCTTTTTCAGCAAATTGTGATATAGAGAAGGAAGGGGTCAGTACAGGCATTTCTGAAACAACTTACAGAGGACCCAATACACATGTCTGTGGATGTTAACAAAAAATGAAACTGAAGTTTTGCTATTTTACTGCATTTAGTGTCAGTCTGGTGAATGACTTATCAGTCATGAATTTAACATCTGAGTTGGATTGCAGGAAATTTAGGTCAACAATGGAGTGCCACTGGGTGGAGTGTCACTTACAGCCCCACACACATCTGTGCTCTGGAGGGATCATCAGTGGACATGTCCTGCTCTTACACCTACCCCAGTGGTCGTAGAGTTAAAGATGCTTACTGGATCAACCAGCCATCAGGTGAGGCTACTGATCTCACCAAGTATGGGAGCACTGCAGACAGAACCAGAGTGGACTGTGGAGATAAAAAGAGTCAGTGTTCTCTGCACATGACTAAACTAACCAAAGCAGACGCACACTATCAGTACTTCTGCAAGATTATCACCAATAAAGATGGAGAGAAATGGATTGGCAGACCTGGAATTTTCTTGAGAGTCACAGGTAAATGATGATAGTTAAACAGCACTGAATAGCCTACCACTACTGGTACATTTAACATTTCTGTCAATTAATCTTCACTAAAAAGCTTTATTCTGGTTTTAATATGCTTATTTCAGATCTGAGGATTGTTTCATCTCTACGGAGAAGAGAAGTGAAAGAGGGAGATCATGTGACTCTCACCTGCAACACCACCTGCACTCTAACCAGCAGCCCTTCATTCATCTGGAGTAAAGATGGACGTCCTGTAGAGAAGAAGCAGATCATCAACAACCAGCTGCAACTCCACCCAGTCAGTTATGAAGATGAGGGCAACTACACCTGTGCTGTTAGAGGATATGAGAATCTCCCATCTCTACCCTTTGAGATAACAGTTAAGTGTGAGTAGACCCAATCTGCTATCAAAATACACCCAACCCAAATGTTAAATTTTATGTTGATCAACTCATTATTCTACTGTACCGGTAATACAAAGCTTTATGTATACATATCTGTTTGTTTCTCACTGAATATTTCAGTATGAAATACTGTTCTCCCTGGCGGAGGTACGTAAGATGGCATCGCCAGGCTATGTTCTCCCCACTGTCTGGTCCCTTCTTAGGCCTAAGAATATCAGGAATAAGAACAGAATATTAATTGATAGAATGTAATCTATGTCTCCATGTTTAGGCCGACCGGTTGTGGGCCCTGATAAAGAAAATGTGAAGGAGGGAGACAACGTGACTCTCACCTGCAGCACCACCTGCCTTCTGAGTGGCAGCGCTGCAATCACCTGGAGTAAAGAGGGACATGTTGTAGATAAGAAGATCATCAACAACCAGCTGCAGCTCCACCCAGTCAGCAAAAAGGATGAGGGCAGCTACACCTGTGCTGTTAGAGGACATCTATCTTCACCCATCAAGATAACAGTTCAGTGTGAGTACGGAACCTGCTGTCTAAACACAATCAAATGTTAAAATTTATGGCGATTAATATGATTACATATAATTGTACTGTATATGACTGGATCACAATGTTTGTTTGTTTGAGGGTCACTGAATATTTCCGTAACAAATATTTTTATTTGCTCCACTATTTTCCCCACTTCTTGTCTTTGGGACCAACTAAGTCTAATCTTCTCTTAGGCCAGAGAATGGTGTCATTGTCATCATCAGCTGCAGAACAAGTGAAGGAGGGAGATAATGTGACTCTCACCTGCAGTATCATCAGCTGCCACCAGGGCGGCAGCCCTACATTCACCTGGAGTAAAGATGGACGTCCTGTAAAGACGATCACCACCAACCAGTTTAAATTTCACCCAGTCAGCAGAGAGGATGAAGGCAACTACACCTGTGCTGTTAGAGAACATGAGGATCTCCCATCTCTACCATTAAGGCTTCAAGTCATCGGTGAGTTTAACAGATTTCCCTTTGTAGTCTTCCACAAATCAATAATTGTTTTTTTCCTTCTTATTGTTACTACCTTTCCGTCCTTTCATTGTGTAATCATTGAATATAATATAAAAAAGTATAGGCCTATTTGCCTACCCACACTACATTGTGGAATAGCATGCAGTTACACACTGACAACTCATCAAAAAAAACAAAAACAAAAACGTTTTCACAACTGTGGCATACTGACCAGTGATCACACTTGGTTGTATCTGTCAACCCTCGTGAAGACACACCAATAACACTCACAATGACATGCAAACAAGATGATGCAGTTCTTGTTTGTGTTCTAATATCAGCGGTGGGCCAGAGTCACATGATGGCTGCTGTTGCTGGAGTGACTGCAGTCTGTGGAGTTGTGGGTCTCATCAGCGCCATCTGCTGGCTGAGGTGAGGAGAACAGATGGAGGAGAATATGTGGTGTCATACTCTTTTTTTAAGAAATGTGGTGGGAGATATTATACAATGCCTTTGTATTTTATTGTTGTTTTTTAATTGTTTCATAGGTCACAAAAGAAGAACAATAACAGGGCAGAAAAAAGAGACGACAAGGTAAGATATCTTCTCTTTTCTTTCCCTACATCATCTCTCCTTTTGTCTCATTAGAAGTCTTTCTCAATGTGTAAATCACGTAGAACTGTTACTTACATGATCTGCTTGATCTCACAGACAGTAAAAAAAACACTGTGTGGCGTTACTTATGTCAAGTTAAAGGCATCAGTTAGCCCTCACTCTGGTGTGTGTGTGTTTTTTTATTTTTTTGGATCAAATAGTCTCTCATGAGTGGATCCAACTACACCATGACTTGTTCTAGGCTCATACAATACCTCTCATCATGGTTTGGTTATTGCGTCATTCTTCCAGGATCAGGATAATGCCCAGTACTCCAACATCAGTAACCAGAGGTCTGCTGGTCAGAGTAGAGCTGCTGCTGGTCCCCCCAGTGCTGACACTGCAGGAGAAGAAGAAGATAATGATGTCCAACCCCACAGCTCCAGACAGACTACAGACTGTCAGAGGGACGATGTTCAGTATGCCAGTGTTCAGTTCAAGAAAAGCAGTGCTGCAAAAAGGTACAGTATGAATCCACAATAGTACTTTGTAGGTAGTTTAAAGGGTAAAGCAAACATTGTGCAAACTTTTTTTTCTTCTTTGTCGTTCAACATAATAATAATAATAACTGATTTTGAGCACTTATTCATAAGAACAGACTTCAGATGACATTTTTAAAATGTTTTTAAGTGTCCTAACTTTCCTGGATCAGTTATGTTGTGCTAATTGACCTCTCTGTCTCCTTGCAGTTCCCCAGACCAACCAGAAGGGGAGTCCTCAGTGATCTACAGCAGCCTTCACATGGGGAAGTGAAGTAAGCAACGTGAAGAGTCAACCATGAGCCCATGGAGAATGAATCATGAACAAACATTCTGAGAGGAATAATACCTTTTGCTTTAGAACTGCTCCCAATTTTAAACTTGATCATTTAGTTTGAATCACACCAATCCAATAGGCCTTTATCTCAAATTCAGAAACAAATGTGGCAGATTGATGGCATTCAGTGTTAACTAGTCTCCTTCCCGTACTGAGAGTGTTGCAGTTATATTCAGATCTAGGGGCTGTACTAAATAAGATGTATATATGCAAAGATACAAGGTGTGTGCATTGTCACACAAGATCTCACTTGTCATGGTCATATTTTAGCCCACTGAAAATGGTGGTGGAATTTTGAAATTATAAATAAAATAATATGTATATTAATTTCTTATTACGCTCTTTTCAAAAACATACTCAATATTTTTTTTCTGAATTATTATAGCCTTTATTCTAACTAGCCTTTTCTTTTTGTTAGCCTTTCTTCAGTATCAGGAACTTGAAATTCAATGTATATATAGTTGTAGATACAAAAGTGTATATATATGGATATAGGCTTTTTTTGTTCAAGCAGATATGGAACTGGTTAGATCTTGAAACTGGTTGTTCCTCCAGACAGACAAGACTATACAAATCTAAACTCTGTATAATTACAAAATTACATTGAACACAAATAAAGCTTTTTTACACAATAATGTCAAACAATGACTTGTCTTCTGGAGCTGGAGACTGAATCATGAGCAAACACTCTGAGAGGAATAATACCTTTTGCTTTAGACCTATGTTTGCTCCCAATTTTAAACTTAAAGCTGTATTCGGCAAATCTTTTAAAGTCAAATTTTGTACTGTATTATTCTTCCTACTTAATAAAAGTGATTATTATTTCAAATACATACAATTAAGGCTAATTTTCTGTTGAAGCTTGTTAATCTCAACCAGAAAATAAATAAATAAATCAACTCAATCATAATTTCTTCTTTTTATCCTCTCTGTTTCAGACTGCACAGTCTGACACTTTGTTCAGATGTAGACACACATCATTTGCATGAAAAACTTTTTCACACTTTTTTGAAATAGGAAATGTCAGATCAACGATAACCCAACTGTGTGAGGTCATTGACTGTTCATTTTCAAACACAACTTATGAAAATTGATAAAGAACATCGAAATAATACAAAAAAAAAAAAACAAAAAAAACAATTTGCACACTGAATTCTATATTTCTAAAGGTAGAAGTGGTAGATCAAAGATACAACAGGTGTCTATGTCATGAGGTCAGGGATACAGAAGGCCCCTGCTTAGTTTCAAACATGACTGTCTAAGCAAAATAAACAAACAAAAAGTTTATCAATAGGTTATAGCCTATAGGTATAATATACTATAATATAGGTAAGTATAGATCCTTCATTCAGGTGATTTAACTGGCTCATGTGAGTGAAAATTCCATATTCTTTCCAGCCATCCATTTCAATATTATATCCAAAATTTGTCTAGTTTGTTTTTATAGTGTAACTTATCTTCTCCAGAGCAAAGTAAAAACACATTCCCTTTAGCCATTGTGCTATGGCACAAGTTGTTTCTGTTTTCCAAAAACAGGCTATACAGCGTTTAACCTCCAAAAGACACATATTTAATAAAGATCTTACACTGCTAGAGGAGACCAATTCTTCTGGATAGATTTGCAACAAACCTGTTTCTGGGTTAAGGGGTACTTCTTCACCAATTATTTGGCTGATTGTCTCTAACACTTTCTCCCAAAAGGCTAATATTTTTGGGCATTCCCACATGCAGTGAAATAAAGAGCCTTTGTGGTGTTTACATTTAAAGCACGTGTCTGGAATATTCGAGTTGAAGCGATGCAACTTGGCTGGAGTGATGTAGAGTCTAGTCAACCATTTGTATTGTAGCAGTTTAGAATTTGTGTTTATGGTTTGTGTTTGAGCTAAACTACATGCTTCAGACCACTCTTCTTCAGTTATATTCTCCTGTAAGTCAGCCCTCCAAGCTTGTAAGATGTTCTGTGAGGAATCTGTGGAATTACTTACAAAAAGGTTATATAATAAGGAAACCTGACCCCTAGCGCGCAAAAAGTTCTGTGTAAATCTTTCTAAAGTACAGAGAGGAGGTATTTTCAAACTATTACATTGCTTGCTTGGAATAAAACTTCTTATTTGTAAATACTTAAAGAAGTGTTTTGCAGGAATTACATGTTTGGACCTAAGTTCTGCAAATGACATTAGGACACAGCTATCATTATACAGATCACCAATTTTAGTTATGCCCTGTAATGCCCACATTTTAAATCCTGGATCTGCTCTACCAGGTTGGAAGTCCTTGTTACCAAATATAGGAGAAAACTGAGACAACCTTAAATCCTCTCCCAGATATGAACTAACAGTTAACCAGTTGTCATCTGTGTTTTTTAAAAAGGGATTTTTTTTGTCTGTTTAATTAGCGTGTTTTTATTTGCAGAGTATATGTATAAATTAAGGGGCATATTTGTTCGGTGAGATTCTATTGGAACCCAGGATGGCGGGCAGATATTATCAAAGTAAAACATTGCTGCTCTGATTTGAGCAGCCCAGTAATACCACTCCAGGTTTGGTAGCTGTAAACCACCTCTATCATATGGTAGATATAACAGAGACAATCTGAGCCTAGGCCGCCTGTTGTTCCATATAAAATTTGAGAAAAGCTTTTTGACAAAAGGGAAAAAAAAGATGGTGGAGGGGAATGGACTGGAAAAGATACAAAAACTAATATAGACAGCTTAAGAACATTCACACGTCCAATCATGGATATGGGCAGTTTTGTCCATCTGTTCACAAGCTGAGTGACCTTGTCCATCATGGAATTGTTAGGAACAATTTTATCAATTGTAGGAGAAATTGCAATACCCAGATATGTAAAACCCTGTTTTGAGACCTGGAAGGGAGTACAGACAGGAGGATTCTTTGTCTCGCTTTGATTCATAAACATTATCACTGATTTTGAGTCATTAATCTTGTAACCCCCCAAAAAACAAATGACCTAATCAGATCAAGTAATGTGGGCAGAGTAAGTTTCAAATTAGAACAGAACAAAATTATGTCATCGGCATATAGAGCTATGCGATGATCCACGCCACCAATCCTTACTCCCTCTAAATTAGTACTCTTTCGAATAGCCATAGCCAATGGCTCAATAGCCAGAACAAACAATAATGGAGACAAGGGACAACCTTGTCTCGTTCCTCGCTGCAATTGAAAAGGCTGAGAAGTCATTCCATTAGTTACAACTATAGCCTGTGGATCAGCATAGAGAATCCTAATCCAGCTCAGGAATTTCTTCTTTAGCCCAAATCTTTGCAAAACATCAAATAAATACCGCCACTCCAAGGAGGGAGATAATGTGACTCTCACCTGCAGTATCACCAGCTGCCACCAGGGCGGCAGCACTTCATTCATCTAGAGTAAAGATGGACATCCTGTAGACCATAAGCAGATCATCTTCAACCAGCTGCTGCTCCATCCAGTCAGTTATGAAGATGAGGGCAACTACCTGTGCTGTTAGAGGACATGAGAATCTGCCTTCTCCACCGTTTAGGCTTCAAGTCATCTGTAAGTTTAACAGATTTCCGTTTGCTCAATGGTGTTTTTGCCCTCAACGCCCTCAGCACACCTAAAGGCACTACTCTATTCTAACCTAACCCCTCACCTCATCTAACCCTAAACTGAGTGGAGTAGTGCCTTGAGCCGCTGCCTGGAAGGCACCGTTGAGCAATCCAAAACCTTTCCGTTTATAGTCAATATTCATTAACAAATCTGGGATTTTCTCTTTTCTTTTTATTGTTACTACCCCTTCGTCTTTTCATTGTGTGTATAGAAAATAATTCAGTATAAAAGTATAATAGCAGGAATAACAGCCATTTCAGTTACACACTGATAAATTTTTCACAACTGTGACATACTGACCAGTGACCACTGACCACATTTGGTTTTATCTGTCAACCTTGTGAAGACATAATAGCCTACTCACAATAGCCCCGTTCACATGGACATCTCTAATCTGATTAGAAAGATTCCATGTGCATTCTATAGAACAGTATCCAAGGAGATGCATCCATAAATGCCATCTGAAATGGAATATTGGGTTAAATGATCAGATTTGAAGGGTCCATAAACAGGGCTAATGAGAGAAACAAGATGATTATCTTAAAGAGAAAACTTGATTTGTGTTCTAATGTCTATGGTATCTCTCTTGTTTAACTTGTTCCAATCATATCAGCAGTGGGCCTGGTGAGTCCTGTGACAGCTGCTGTTATTGGAGTGACTGCAGTCTCTGCAGCTGTGTGTCTCATCAGTGCCATCTGCTGGCTGAGGTGAGATAAGATTGAGGGGAGTATTTAGTGTAATGCCTGTGTCTTTGGTTGAAGGATTTGACATTTAGTTTGTTTTGATTTGCATTTTAGATTACACAAGAAGAACAAAATCAGTGATTTTGGTGTATAGCCAATGCATTTGGACCTGAGGCATTAAGAGAAAACTAATATACCCCTTTATGCTATACCTTTTCTGAAAGCTTACACCCACAGGGTGTCATATAAAATTAATTGAGACAGGTCCCACCCTCTTCATCTCTTCACTATCCATGTATATGGGTGTATTTGGGTTTAATTTGATTAGTGCATAACTCATTTGCATATTAAAATTATTTTTCAGAAAAACTTGTAATACAAAAAAATGCTACTTTTCATGGGTACTTTCATTGTATAAAATTTTATTTTGATAGGACTAAAGGAAAAAAATAGCCCTATTCAGACCTATATATTGATACACATCGGATTGACAAGAACATATTTCCTCAACTAGGATTTCTAAGGACTTTTAGTATGCTTTTCTGGACACCTCAAAGAAATTATGTGAGCTGAAAAAAATCTTTTATAATTACTCCTGTTTTTGGCCCCAAAATGGGCTACTTTGCCTGGACTATTATGGAAATTAATGAAGAACTTAAAAAAAAAAATCTGCACACTGAATCATTTGTTTGTGATGAAGTCATAAGATTTAAATTGTATACTGTTCTATTCTACATGTGAGATCTGCAAGTTGTTGTTTTGTTGCTTTTACTTCGTATATACTCTCTTAGTTTCACACCTTTAGAAGTGGTAGATCAAATATACCACAGCTGTGTGAGGTCTGAGACACAGAAGGCCTCCGCTTAGTTTCAAACATGATGGTCAAAATGGCGGTCACAGTGAAAATAAAGAGAAGAACAAGATGCCAGCACACTGCTTAAACTCCCAAAGAATGCTCTGCAATGTTTCTAGACTATTAAACTGTTGGGAGGTTAAGCATTGTTCTGGCATCTTGTTCATCTAGTTGTGTCCAGTGTTCCTACCCTGCACTATGCCAGTGAAGATGTGCTCATTACTGCTCATCAAAATTTTAGTATATTTCAAGTGTTAAACATGGGCAACTCTTCATTTGTTCAACTTCAACGTTTGTTTTAAAAACCATGCTGTGCATTAGACTGTGTCTGGAGGGAAATATTTATTATAACATTTTTGAAAGAGAGAGAAAGAGAGAGAGAGATCTGAATCTCAATATTTAACCTATCATGGTCTGCAGCATAACAAAAGCACAGTTCACAGTGTGTGAAATGAGGAACATCCGTTATGGCTGCAGTTGTTATAAACTAAATTTAGATCAAGGGCTGGCCGGGCCAGATCATGTTAAAACCACACGGTGTTGCAGGCTGGTGTGTTTGCACTTTGACGACAGATAATGTGCCACTCACAATAAACTAGTGGTTCTAGACAAAATTACGTTAGTTTTATTAGCTTTTGAAATGGTTTAAAGTAACTGTAGGGAACATTTTATTAATTCAATTAAACTCAGATTTTAATCTCGCTGGATGGCTGGATTAACAATGACAGAATTAACATCCATTCTCCTCCTGTCTCGACTGATGGTGATTCCAGGTAAGCAGCAACAAGTTACTTTCACATGTACTGATTGTGCAATGAGTCTGTTATGAAATTTGGATTTGGAGACGTTGGGTGCACAGAGAACTGAGATATAATAATTGAATATGGGCCTAATCATTTGAATTTTAAGGCTTTTGTAGGCCAATTTATTTCTGAGCTATACAGAATGAGGGGTCAGTTCAGCTTTTTATGCAAGACCCTCTTTTCGCAAAATTGATTCTACAATGAAACAGTTATCAGATTGGGATTTGGTGAGTTAGAAATGCTGGGTGTACAGAGCACATACATGTATACTTGAAGGCTTGCAAGGCTTCTGTAGCCTCGTGAGACCAAACTGATCTCGCGAGCTTCAGGTCTTCACTCGGAGCTCAGTCTGGCTACTCTCCGTTGAAGAGAATTTGGAGCAGTTCACCAAACGAACGTCCAATCAGCGCTGGTTTTGAGGCGGGTTGAGGTGTAGCGCAACAAGAAGCCGGTCTAAAGAACATGTACGTATGTTAGTACATCATATGCTTCGTTGGTCTGATTGGTTGATTTGGCCTGTCTATCACCAACATAGGTGGTGACATGTTGACATACTCAATATCAACAATAGTAGTACTGGTCCCTTTCAGAACAATAGCCTACACCAAGACACTTTAACATGTGAATGACTTGTTCTGCAGGGTATTTAGGTCAACAACAGTGGGAAGTTACTTACAGCCCCACACACATCTGTGCTCTGGAGGGATCATCAGTTAACATGTCCTGCTCTTACACATACCCCAGTGATCTTACTGTAGAAGATGCTTACTGGATCAACCGTGCATCTAAAGAGGCTACTGATCTCATCAAGCATGTGAACTATGCACACAGGGTCAGAGTGGACTGTGGAGATAAAAAGAGTCAGTGTTCTCTGCACATGCCTAAACTAACTAAAGCAGATGCACAGTATAAGTACTACTGCAGGATTACCACCAATAAAGATAAACAGAAATGGATTGGCAAACCTGGGATTAACTTGAGTGTCACAGGTAAATAATGTAGTTAAATTGCACACAATAGCCAACACTACTTTACATTGAAGATTTCTATCAGTTGACACATCTTTACTAAAAAGCTTCATTCTGGTTTTAACACACCTATTTCAGATCTGAGGATTGTTTCATCTCGAGGGAGAAGAGAAGTGAAGGAGGGAGATCATGTGACTCTCACCTGCAACATCACCTGTACTCTAACCAGCAGCCCTTCATTCATCTGGAGTAAAGATGGACGTCCTGTAGAGAAGAAACAGATCAACAACCAGCTTCAGCTCCATCCAGTCAGTTATGAAGATAAGGGAACCTACACCTGTGCTGTTAGAGGACAGGAGAATCTCCCATCTCCACCCACTGAGATAACAGTTAAGTGTGAGTACAGAACCAGTCTGTTATCTACTGTAAGTGCACCCAACCTAAATGTTCAATTTCAAGTTGATCAACTCCTTATCTATTTTACTGTACCGCTTTATGTATACACATCTGTTTGTTAGTGACTGAATATTTCAGTATGAAATGTTGATGTTTCCCACACTGTTCTCCCCACTAAGTGTAATCGTCTCTTAGGCCAGAATATGGTGTCATTATCGTCATCATCAGCTATAGAAGAAGTGAAGGAGGGAGATAATGTGACTCTCACCTGCAGTATCACCAGCTGCCACCAGGGCGGCAGCACTTCATTCATCTGGAGTAAAGATGGACGTCCTGTAAAGGAGAAGCAGATCATCAACAACCAGCTGCAGCTCCAGCCAGTCAGTTATGAAGATGAGGGCAACTACACCTGTGTTGTTAGAGGACATGAGGATTTTTCTTCACCACCATTGAGGATGAAAATCGCATGTGAGTGTAAATAGCAATAAGCAAATTTAACTTTAAATAACCAAATTAAACCGTCCTTGCCAACTAATGGGCATCAGAATATTACCTGATAGAAAGTAATCATCTCTATGTTTAGGCCGACCGGTTGTGGGCCCTTACACAGACGACACAGAAGTGAAGGAGGGAGATAACGTGACTCTCACCTGCAGCACCACCTGCGTTCTGAGTGGCAGAGCTGCAATCACCTGGAGTAAAGATGGACGTCCTGTAGAGAAGAAGCAGATCATCAACAACCAGCTGCAACTCCACCCAGTCAGTTATGAAGATGAGGGCAGCTACACCTGTGCTGTTAGAGGACATGAGGATCTCACTTCTCAACCCATGAGGATAAAATTCACATGTGAGTATAGATTGCAACAAACTTTAACTCTAAATAACCAAATTAAACCGTCCTTGCAAATTGGCAAACAGAATATTAATCATTGGAAAGCAATTGTCTCCATGTTTAGGTCGACCGGTTGTGGGCCCTGACAAAGAAAATGTGAAGGAGGGAGATAACGTGACTCTCACCTGCAGCACCACCTGCGTTCTGACTGGCAGAGCTGCAATCATCTGGAGTAAAGATGGACGTCCTGTAGAGAAGAAGCAGATCATCAACAACCAACTGCAGCTCCACCCAGTCAGCAAAAAGGATGAGGGCAACTACACCTGTGCTGTTAGACGACATCTATCTTCACCCATTAAGATAACAGTTAACTGTGAGTACAGAACCTGCTATCTAAACAACAATCAAATGTTAAAATGTATGGTGATTAATATGATTACATATGATTGTACTGTACTGTATATGACTGGATCACAAAGTTGCATAGCTTTATCCATATACATGTTTGTTTGTTTGTTTGTTTGTTTGTTTGAGGGTCACTGAATATTTCCATAACAAATGTTTATATTTGCTCCTCTGTTTTCCCCACTTCTTGTATTTGGGACCAACTAAGTCTAATCTTTTAATCCTCTTAGGCCAGAGAATGGTGACATTGTCGTCTTCATCATCAGCTACAGATCTGAAGGAAGGTGATAATGTGACTCTCACTTGCAACACCACCAGCTGCCACCAGAGCGGCAGCCCTTCATTCATCTGGAGTAAAGATGGACGTCCTGTAGAGAAGATCACCACCAACCGGCTTAATTTTCACACAGTCAGCAGAGAGGATGAGGGCAACTACACCTGTGCTGTTAGAGGACATGAAGATCTCCCATCTCCACCATTAAGGCTTCAAGTCATCTGTAAGTTTAACAGATTTCCCTTTGTAGTCAATATTCAACAAATCTGGGATTTTTTCTTTTTCTTTTTATTGTTATTATACCTTTCCGTCCTTTCACTGTGTAGTATTTGCCTAATCATTGAAATTAATTCAAAGTATAGGCCTACTTGCCTGCCCACACTACAAAGTGGAATAGCAGCCATGTCAGTTACACTGACAACTCATCAAAAAACAAATTTTTCACTACTGTGGCATACTGACCAGTGACCACATTTGGTTCTATCTGTCAACCCTCTTGAAGACACCCCAAAAACACTCACAATGACAGAAACAAAGAAGATGATGATTTTAAAGGGTTTACTTGGTTTGTGATCTGATATCTATTGTTTCCGTCTTGTTTAACTTGTTCCAATCATATCAGCAATGAGCCTGGTGAGTCCTGTGATGGCTGCTGTTGCTGGAGTGACTGCAGTCTGTGGAGCTGTGGGTCTCATCAGCGCCATCTGCTGGCTAAGGTGAGGAGAGCAGATGGAGGGGAATATATTGAGTCAGACTTTTTTTGTTGTTTTTCTTTTCTTTCTTTTTTTAAGAAATATGGTGGGAGATATACAATGCCTTTTGATGAAAGTTTTTTTTGCAGTTTTTTTGTAGGTTTTATTTATCTTTTAAAAAAAATGTATTGTAGATCACAAAAGAAGAACCGCAGGGCAGAAAATAGAGACGACAAGGTAAGAGATCTTCTGTTGTACTATATTATCTCTCATTTTGCATTATTAGTGTTAAAGGGGGCAACCAGTGGTGTTTCTCAACTAGATGTACCGCATGGCGGTATAAAACACTACCGCGGCTCAGTTCTGCACATTCTCTGCCCTGTGTGTGTGTGTGTGTGTGTGTGTGTGAGTGTGTGTGTGTGAGACCGTAGGCCTATCATCCCAAACCAGTAACGCTTTGCTTAATGGCACCATCTACAGGTCGATGCTTGAACAGTCATTAAATGTACATATAAATTAACTTATTTTAAAGCCCCCCATGGATGAAATTCCACAAAACTTGACTTATTCCCATAAGATGTCAGGTTCATCATACACATTGGTGCAGTTCATAACATCTGATCTAAAGATAGGGGCAATTAAAGCAGTATAATATTGCATTTCAAATCACAAATGACTGGTTATAAGCTAAGTTGATAAGCTAAGGGCTCTTAAGGGCTCTTCAATGTCACGGGTCAGCAAACATGGAGGGGCCCCCGGGGACCAAACAAAATTTTCCGTAAAAGTCTACTGGGGCTACATGCCCACCAAGTTTCATGTGCCCCAGTATTACGGTGTCCCGGGAATCGTTGACCAAAAATTCAGGAAGTAGATGACGGGAGAAAAAAAAAAAAAAAATTGACAATCACTATATGACCGCTACGCTAGCTACGCTAGTGACGGTCATAATAATTTGTAAATCACATAAAACTATTGCTTACGTGTGATCTGCTTGAGACGAACAAAACATTGTGTGGCGTTACTTCCGGCAAATTAAATAAAGGCATCAGTTAATCCTCACTTTGGTGTGTTTTGTTTTTTGGATCAAATAGTGTCCACGAGTGGATCCAACTACACCATGAGTTGTTCTAGACTCATACAATACCTCTGTTCATGGTTTGGTTATTGCTTCATTCTTCCAGGATCCGGATAATGCACAGTACTCCAACATCAGTTACCAGAGGTCTGCTGGTCAGAAGAGAGCTGCTGGTCTCCCCAGTGTTGAGACTGCAGGAGGAGAAAAAGAAGATGTCCAGTACTCCACGGTCCAGCCCCACAGCTCCAGACAGACTACATACTATCAGGGGGACAATGTCCAGTATGCCAATGTTCAGTTCAAGAAAAGTGGTGCTGCAAAAAGGTACAGTATGAATCCACAATAGAAACTTGTGATACTTTTGTTCTTTGTGGTTCAATGTAATAGTAGCCTAATAACTGATTTTGAGCACTTATTCATAAGAACAGACTTCAGATGCTATTTTTTAAAAATGGTTTTAAGTGTCCTAACTTTCCTGAATCAGTTCTGTTGTGCACTTTTGACCTCTCTGTCTCCTTGCAGTTCCCCAGACCAACCAGAGGGGGAGCCCTCTGTGATCTACAGCAGCCTTCACATGGGGAAGTGAAGTAAGCAACGTGAAGAGTCAACCATGAGCCCAGTGGAGACTGAATCATGAGCAAAAAATTCTGAGAGGAATAATACCTTTTGCCTTTGCAAACTGTGTTTGCTCCCAATTTTAAACTTGATCATTTAGTTTGAATGTACAGTAAATATGTTTAAACGGCAAGGTTTCCACTTGAAACAAGCAGAATCAATATCATAATTAATATTATTATTTTTATATGTATATATATATATTTTTAAAAGCAGAAAAATGTGGAACTGGTTAGGTCTTGAAACTGGTTGTTCCTCCAGACAGACAAAACTATACAAATCTAAACTCTGTATAATTACAAAATTACATTGAACACAAATAAAGCTTTTTTCGCAATAATGTCAAACAATGACTTGTCTTCTTTACCATTACAGATGATAGATCTATACAACAGTGCCTTCAATGCAGTGTTGCCTTCAAGGCACTACGTCCCAAATGTAGGGTTAGGTGAGGGTCAAGGGGGTTAGGGTCAGGCCTGCTTTCTGGATGGTGCTGGTGGGAGCAAAAACACCATCTAGAGTAATTTAGTTTAGCTTAGGTGCTTGTCAAGAAGAGGAAGTCAGTTTCTCTGTACATAAACAACTGTTTTGACTGACAACATTGCCATTTTCAAGATGACAAAACGCTGATTGCAACACTTTTTATACATAGGGATGAATGGGATCCATAGAAAAATGTTTCAAAACATTGCAGCAGATGAATTTGGCCTATATCTCTGCTGAGAAACATTGCAGCACCTTGCTTGAATCACTCAGAGCCATAGAGAGCAGGGCCATCGCAACAAGGCAGGCAAACCAGGCAATTGCCTGGGGCCCCAGGCTGAAAGGGGCCCCCAAGATTGACTGTTTAAAGGTGCCATGCCACACCACTACAGGGTATTTAAATTGTTCTTTGAGGTCTAAAAATAGTAGCCTAGACTCTAGACGTACCCCTAGTGGTAGCAAATTTGAATTTGCACAGAGGTACGTCTAGAGGCCACTGATAGAAACCCGTTTTAGCCTTCCTCTGGAGGCGGATAACCAATCACAGCGCGGTATGTGTACAGGAAATCGTAAGGCGGGCTTTGTACGATGACGACAGCCCTGCTCAAACCAGCGCGGAATCGTCTTTGGCTTTAGTTTTGGACGAATTGCACTTGTCATTTTCTTTGAAAGTGAAACAAGAAAGTGCACTGAAGTTTTTCGTTCTGAAAAAGATGTCTTTGCCGTGTTACCGACGGGCTACGGGAAAAGTTTGATATACCAGCTGGTACCACTGGCCGGAACGCTAGCCTATTACGTGGAGAGGCAGTTTGAAAGACAACGCAATCACCCGCCCCTCCATTGAGGTACAGTCTATCAGTGGTCTTCAGACTATACATTCTTATGATATAGTCTGACGTGTCAGGCTATACAAATAGGGTATGTGACTTCACTTCGACTGAGAACGGTCCAAGGAGACCGTAATGAGATCGTTTGCAGCCTGTAGGAATAGCCTTCGAAAATTTCATGCGGTTCTTCCGTTTTTTTTTCCACTGTTACAATGGGCTGCGCTCTGATTCGCTGCTGAAGCTCGACGTTGTAAAGCACATGGACGAATATTTACATTAGTTTTACTTGCGAATTGCGAGGTACGGAAAAAAAACTTGGAATATTATCATGAAACCGAGAAAGAGGATATCTGCACCAACCTAGCTTGCAGATTGTAAACGGCCACTTTGCAAAGGTAAGCTTACTACATAGTCAGGATGTCACAGTAGCCAACATAATCAGATACTTATTGCAAGAGTAGCCGACTGTTAGCCTACATCCACAGTCAGATTACACTTACCAAGACTGTTGAATTCGCCAAGTTGACAAGTTGCCTGTTACCATTTCATGGATATTCCTTCTTTTTCGTGAGTATTTCAAGGGGCGGGCTTTAGTCAAATACAGGAGAGCATGGATTGGGCGATAATTCTCCTCAGTCAGCCAATGGCTGTAACGTTGTCTATACTACGTAGCACTGACCATGGATTCAAACTGACCTAATTTCTTTGCATATTTCTTTTAATGGGCTATTTCCTATAGCGAAGACAGTATTACATTTTCACATGCACTGTGTAACTTGAGGTTATATAGAACTATTCTATACCAAAAGCAACAGGTAAAGACGGCTTTGTGTGGCGGGGCACCTTTAATCTTTTTAGTAGTTAAGTTGGTGGTGTTTTTCAACAAAAAATTACTTTAAAGAGAGTTTAGAGAGAGTTTTCTATTACCGCTCTGGAATCACTTAATCATAGTGTACAGAGCTCAGGGCTCTTTCTGCAATGGACCTCTTTCACCTACCTCACTATGAGGCACTAGAACGAGGCTTGGGTGGTAAAACTTCCCCAAAAGTAGCTTCTGGGGATGGGATACCCCTCATCTGCCCACCTTTCCACCTGACCAACAGTAAGAGAGGGGACCAGCAGTAGATTTTCTGTCCGGCATCTGTGAGAAATGATGAATTATTGTATTTATAAAGTGAAGAGTTTTTCCTTGCCCCTGTTTGCAGGGGCGCCGACAGGGGGGAAAGGTTAGGACGAGCTGTTAGTATTACTTCAAACAGTATTGGCTTGAGAATACTTTTGAAATGAAATATTTCATTGTATTTGTTCAATTAAGCAAATTGAACATTGTTGTGATATTCTATAATATTTCCCACAAATTATTTTTGAAATAGTCGTTTCACCCCTCTCCCTTTTTACCAAATGGTATGGTCCGAATCGTTCAGCGGTACACCTTCTAATGCTTCTGCTCCGACAAGGCTGCTCAACTGCAAGGTGTTCAGTCAGTTGGGACTGCAGGTGAGCATTGTTTGCCAAGTGTGGAAACAAGTTGCTAAATTAGACTAATGGTGTTGATGAACTATGAAGCCTTGTTACCCCAAACACGAAAGGACAAACAGCAGCAATTAGAGCGAACGGCACACGCATTTATGCGATCTCGCGGTGGGTGCGCATATGTCCAAATTCACCAGTAGCCTACTTCTCGATTTAATAACTCGGAGAGTTTCTCTCTCTCAGATGTTGTACAGATATAATTTTAAAGTACTTTACAAGGGCTACATAATTGTGGTGGTTAGGCTACTAGTTGCGGTAATAAACGGTTTACAAATGAATTAATTGTGAAGACAGTTGTACTGTGGAAACAGCTCTACATTGCGATCATGCTGTCAAATACCTACATTTCTAAAACTGTGGAAGCCATAGGCATATCTATTTATCTGTAAGCCTAGATAGTGAGGTTTTTTTTTGCAACTAATAACACCACTGCACCAATTACAGCTGTTTTTGCAGTCAAGTTGATGTAGCTTGTAGACAGATTTGTGAAATGTTGGTCAGAGAATTCCCTGTGCTATTTAGGTTACTCCTGCAGATTATGCAAGTTGGTGCTATGTCTTCCAATGATTAAGACATAGGCTACTTTCCACAAAACAATTTACATAACAACTGAAATTGAAAATGTATGCCTCATTTTACAGAGGTGTGCAGTGAAAAAAGTCTCAAATTTCAAAATTGACTGCATATTGGGTTCAATTGTTAAAAAAAAAAGATTCCAATGTCTGACTGACAACTAATCAACTTGGATAAAAACATCTGCTGAATGCATAAATATTAATGAAAATGTAAACTACAACAGTTGGTCAGGGTCATTGTCAGTATAATTGTCAGTATTAGCCTACCTCATGGAGCACTGTAATGACATGCAATGGAATTAGCTAAACCATTGAAATAATAGGCTATGTGATCTTACAAAATATTAAAATGCACCAGAATGCAGGGAACGGCTATGAGTTCTTAAAAAATTTCCTGGGGGAGACCCCCAGACCCCCCCCCCCTTCCTGCTCTCTAACAGTTGCTCATTAAAGGAAGGGAACCATGGATTATTCTTTGTAGTAGCCTTTAGGTTAATTTTCACAATTGATGATTTAAAATGTTAACATGTAGTTCATCACATGCAGCATACTTAGTGATGTAAGTTATGCTACAGGAAAGAAAGTGCCATCAGGTCAATACAAACGTTGAGTGCTAGCCAAAAATCTTCACTTGCGCTTGAAAATTTTACTATTACACAAATCGCTAGATAGTTGGTGAGGGGGCCCTAAATTCTAATCTTTCATGGGGCCCATAATTTCTGGCGGCGCCCCTGCCTGTTTGTCATGGATGCTTCCCGTACTGTGTGTAAAGCACTGTATTTGAGCGCTCTACAAATAAAATTTAATTGAATTAAATGAAAGTTTTGTCGGCACTTCCTCTAGTTTTACCACCCGAGCCTCGTTTTCGTTCGGAATATGGCGGCCAGGTGAAAAAGGTGAATAAGCCCCTAAACCCTCGCCCTACAAACTTCCACTTTTGCTTGTGCATTCATGAGAACATCCGCCACATTGAGTATCGCCCGAATCAAATTTGAGGCGCACCCACGTGTTTCACTTCAATTCAAAGTGGGAGTGATAAGGGACCTCTTTCAGAAGAGGCCATTGTGTATCATATAGGCAGCCCTGCTCCTGACTGTCTACGTGCAGAAGGGGTGTCCTCTAAGATACAGACACTTCTTGTCTACAGTGCGACAGGCAGGGGCATAGTAGCAAATTCTGGACCCTGTACAAAAGCAGTGGCCATGGGCCCCCCTCCCAGTCTGGCATACAATGCCAGACTCTTCAAGGGCCCTCCCCCTTTTGGGGCCCTGGTAGCCCAGTACCCCTTTCCCCCCACATACAACGCCCTGCATGGCGACAGGCTTTTGCAACAGAACTAATCAAATTTGAGGCGCACCCACGTGTTTCACTTCAATTCAAAGTGGGAGTGATAAGGGACCTCTTTCAGAAGAGGCCATTGTGTATCATAGGCAGCCCTGCTCATGTCTTCCTGCAGTTCCCTTGACTAACCAGAAGGGATGTCCTCTAAGATCTACAGACACTTCTTGTCTACAGTGCGACAGGCAGGGGTGTAGCACCAAATTCTGGGCCCTGTGCAAAAGCAGTGGCCATGGGCCCCCCTCCCAGTCTGGCATACAATGCCAAGGGCCCTCCCCCTTTTGGGGCCCTGGTAACCCAGTACCCCTTTCCCCCCACACTACGACACCCCTGCATGGGTCAAAGTGGGAGTGATAAGGGACCTCTTTCAGAAGAGGCCATTGTGTATCATAGGCAGCCCTGCTCATGTCTTCCTGCAGTTCCCTTGACCAACCACAAGGGGTGTCCTCTGAGAGACACTTCTTGTCATACAGTGCGACAGGCTTTTGCCACAGAACTAAATTGTGGAACTCTCTGCTATGGACTTGTTTCACACCTGAACATTCCGACATTCCATGGTAGTAAACTGAACATTCTATCATTGAAATGCATTAAATTTATGCCTCTTTCTGACTTGAAAAATGGGTAATAACATTTCAAACATGTTTAAATTCACTTTCCTTCAAATAATACACATTTGAAGCACACAAATTGGGAGGTCCCGAATAGATTGAAGCTTCATGCACATAAATGTAAAACCACTTTTATCTACTTGGGACCTCCAAATTTGCGTGCTTCAAATGTGTATTATTTGAAAGAAAGTGAATTTAGACATGTTTTAAATGTTATTACCCATTTTTTCAAGTCAGAAAGAGGCATAAATCCAATGCATTTCAATGATAGAATGTTCAGTTTACTACCATGGAATGCTTTTAGAACCTCGGAATGTTGAGGTGTGAAACAAGTCTATACTCAATCAACAGATATTGCAAGCAATAACTTTAAGTTAAAGCTTTCCCGCTCCATGTGTGAACCATCGGGCAGTGCCCATCTCCGTATCCCCAACCTGAGGCCACATGGCCGCACACGGCAGGATGACTCCAATGGGGAGTTAGTCCTCTGGTAGTCCCTTGTGTTAACTTAACTGACACTGAGGGCCAAGCGAGAGGCAGCAGGTATCATTTTTATGTTGATCTTTGGCATGAGCTGACCGCAAGACAAACTCACGATCTCCAGATCAAAAGGCGGACACTTCACTTCTACTAGGGCTACTCATCGTAAATGCTGTGACCAGTTTTGTGGTTAGGTATCTTGCTCAAGGACACTTCGATGACATGTATACCGAAAAGGGAAGCAAAGTAAATGAGTCATGTTCTGGCAGGCTAGCCTCTAGGCTGTTGAAGGAAATGGAGCAAAATGGGTTTCCTTCACGCCCAGGGGCCACAGGAGTGGTCAGAGTGATGAAAGTTCACAGCTGACATAACAATGGGCTTCCCATTCCAGAGACGTCCAAGAAAATTGAAATAAAATTGAGAAAATTGAGCTTGACTACAATGAGAATGTATTAGGTTGAAGAAGTGCTGTCCTTAAGAATAATAAATAATACATGTAAAAAAAAAAAAAAATAAAAAATTGTGCAAGAGAACTTTTGCATTTCTGAAGAAAAGTAAAAAGCAGAAGATAAGTAATGTTAATCTGATGTTTTTTTTTTTTTTTGGGGGGGGGGGGTCAGGTTGCTGGGGTGCATGAGATATGAGACACATACAAGGCGTGGGAATTGAGAAACAGTTGCACAACAAGACAGCTACACCTAGTGCACTATATTACACACACATACTGTTGGGCACCAGTTATAAACACATTCTCTGCCCAAGAGCGACAAGAAGAAACAAGAAAAGAATGTGTCTTTTTTTTGTTTAAATGCATGTACAAACATTGACCGATTCAATTAACTAACCTGGAAACCTGATTCATCTCTCCGTTTATCACCCGTCATCTCTTCATAATGGAAGAAACAGGCCATTTTGTGTGTCTACTTTTACTGATCATGATATCCGGTAAGTAGCACCAAGGCTTACAACCAGGTGTTTTGTCAATCAACTAGTTCCAAACCGTATTCGCTAACACTTTAGATTACAGATTGTGAAAAACTGGATAAAAAGTAGGTAAAAAGAATTAGGGGATAACTAAGCAGTAGAGAGTACTTACTGCATAAGTATGCTAAAATAACACAAACCGGTTGACATAACTGCTCATGAGATTAGGTTCATCAGAAATTATGGGAATATCACACCTGAAATTAAATTGAAAAGCATAAACTAAACTAATCTAAATAATAGGGCTGTTCATTAGTTCATCAAAAAATTACATAACACGGGCATACATTTAAAGGAATAGTCCACCTCTTTATAAAAATTGGTTATTCATCTCCTTAGTCTGAGTTACATATGTGGGTTAAAAAGCATTTTGGTCCCATTGCTTGTGTTTTCCTAGTATGGCATTACCAATTTTCCCAATTTTTTAGCTTTCGCTTAGCATAGCCACTGGAGTGCAAAGTTGCCAGATAGCAATTTTTTTGGCAATTTTACTTATCAGTGTCTATGCTAAGGTAAAGGTAAAATTGGGGTTGCCAGACAAACACAAGGCATGCACTGAGACCAAAATGCTCTTACCCACATATGTAACTCCAGGTAAGGGAGTGAATAACCAATTTTCATAAAGAAGTGGACTATTCCTTTAAACTACTGTAGATGTAACCGATAGGCTATTTTAATTAGTCAAATTAGTCCATTAGTTATTACTATTTGGATTACATGAAATGTGCCATCTCAGCCCATTCAACTGTAGAAACATCATAATAGCTGCTTTCACCATCGACTACGCAATTCTACATGGAAGATTATTGGTAGAAAAAGCTTTGTTGTTTGGTAGCCTTCTCAATGACGCAACTTGACTTGCAAGGATCTGTTTAACCATCTCTGTTGAACTACATTATGGATAAAGCACAGCATTGGTAGGCCTACACAATTTTACATGTGAGGAACTTCTTCAATGTCATATCATGAGTGTTGATTGAGTTCATTCAGAATCAATTTAAATTATTTAATGTAAATATTTATGAATAATATTAAGAATTTAAGTTGAAATAACTACTTCACTCACAATGGTAAGAAGCTACAATACAATTTGCTGAAATAAAGTGATTAAATATGAGAATGACCAAATTTTGTTCTCAGTCTTCATGAGTGTAGTGCCATCTCTTGGCTGTAGTTTGAAGTCATTTAGACAAAACACTATATACGTTGTTTTGGAGTCACAGGGCCAGCCAAACAGTCTAAAACCACATGATTGCTACTTATAGTTTGTTAAATACAGTACTGAAGATTTGTATAAACTCTTTCACTGTAGTCTCCATGATAATTTGATGATGCTTGTTGCTTCATGCTCCCTACCTGATCTGTGTTTCAGGGGGTTTTGGTGCTGACTTGAGTGTCACTTACAGCCCTGCACACATCTGTGCTCTGGAGGGATCGTCAGTAAACATGTCCTGCTCTTACAACTACACCAGCGACCTCAGAGTTGTAGATGCTTCCTGGGGTAACCTAGATGTCTCTACAAATAAGAGTTACATACACAGGGTCACAGAGGAGAGCTGTGTAAGAAATGAGAGTTATAGTCATTGCTCTTTGCACACGACTTTGCACAAACTGACCAAAGCAGATGCACAGGATCGGTACTACTGTAAGATTACCACCAAAGAAGATGAAGAAAAATGGATTCGCAAATCAGGGATTTCTGTGGCAATCACAGGTAAACAAAATGCCTGTAATGCAATTTAAAGGAACTGTTCCCCTTTTAATCAAATTGGGATATTCATTGTCTTATCTGAAGTTACATATGGGTAAAAGCATTTTAGCATAGCACAGGAATGTAATGTAGCCAAGAGTTGCTATCTGGCTACTTTACATTCTAGTGCCTATGCTAAGCTAAAGCTAAAAAAAATAGACAACTAGACAACTAGAATAGGGCAGTGTGTTGATTTTCAGTAGGACATCTTGTTGTTTAAATGCGCCTCTCATTTACACTCTATATTATCAAATATTTGTATCAACTAACTCTCCACCACTAAAAATCTCTCTCAGCCCTGAAAGTTTCATCTGAAAAAGGACCAATAAACTTTGTGGGAGAAAATGCAACTCTCATCTGTAACACCACCTGCACTTTGAATGGCAGCCCTTCATTCATCTGGAGTAAAGATGGACGTCCTGTTGATAAGAAGCAGATCATCAACAACCAGCTGCAGCTCCACCCAGTCCGTTATGAAGATTACGGCACTTACACCTGTGCTGTTCATGGACACGAGGATCTTCCTTCACCACCCTTTATTCTAACAGTGCTCCGTAAGTACAGGCTATAAAGCCTGATATGAAAGTGCACTTAACTTCCATATTCCAACTTAAATACCTCTTCGATCTGACTGCTACTTACCACTTGCAGGTTTTGACAAAAAAATCCAACTTTTCAACTCATTGTAACTTAAAGGAGAAATCCGGTGTGATATGATTTAAATTGTGTTAAAACATGATACAGAGTGCAAACTTTCAGTGCTAGTTACCCGATTGTACCGCTAGGCTTCTGCTGGTAGTACCGATATACTCCACACGTTGACTCCTCAAAATGAGGTATAGAGAACTTTGACGATTTTGCCAGCACCTGTTTTCCGGTCACAGCCATCTTGAAATAAATCACGAGAAATCCATCGACAAGCACAAATAGGTAGGATAGGAAAAATAATCCCTTGCCCATGTTCTATTTTATTTTTTAATGTATGCCTGTTAATTATGTTGCTGCTAGTTTTCTAGCTATTTTCTTGTGAGAGTGCAGTGATTTTAAATATTTGTATAAACTTTATTGACCTCCATGATTATATGATGCTCATTGTTTCATGCTCTTTCTGCTTTATTTTTCAGCTGGGTGGAATGTCACTTACAGCCCCACACACATCTGTGCTCTGGAGGGATCATCAGTAAACATGTCCTGTTCTTACACCCACCCTAATCTTACTGTAAAAGAAGCTTTCTGGACCAACCAAGACTCTCATGATCCTGTTGATTTCTCTAAGAATGAGAGTTACACACACAGGGTCACAGTGGACTGTGGAGATAGAAAGAAGAGCCCTGGTCAGTGTTCTCTGCACATGACTAAAGTAACTAAAGCAGATGCACAGTATCAGTACTGCAGGATTACCACCGACGAGAATGATAAGAAGTGGACCGGCAAACCTGGAATCTCATTGGAGGTCACAGGTAAACAATTCAAAATAAATTGTAGTTTGATACACCTACTCTGAATATTTGTGTCAATTAACTCCCCATCACCGTAAATCTCTCTCTCAGACTTGGCGGTTTCATCTGTAAAAGGATCAGCGGTGAAGGAAGGAGATAATGTGACTCTCACCTGCAACACCACCTGCACTCTAACCGGCCCTTCATTCATCTGGAGTAAAGATGGACGTCCTGTAGAGAGGAAGCAGATCATCTACAACCAGCTGCAGCTCCACCCAGTCAGCAGAGATGATGAGGGCAGCTACACCTGTGCTGTTAGAGGACATGAGGATCTTCCGTCTAAACCATTTAGACTTCATGTCATGTGTAAATGAAACACTAATGGCATATTCCTTTGTCTTGAATTATGCTTCCCAATGGGCAACAACAGCATTAGTTACTGTATAGCCGTTGACCACAATATTTCATTGTGTAATGTCAGAGATTTCAGATGCTAATTCACATTTTCATCACGTGACAAGATTCTGAGAATCTTTTTGAACATTTTGAAGTTCTCCTTTAAGTGGGACACAAAACAATGTACAAATATTTGAGAAAAGCAAATGTTGAAAATACTCACTAAGTTTGCCGTGCATCCTTTATTGCATTTCTTTCTCTACTTTACCCCAATCATAGTTGTGGACCAGAGTCCTGTGATAGCTGTTCTTACTGGAGTGACTGTAGTCTGTGTTGTGGGTCTTCTCTGTGTCATCTACTGGCTGAGGTGAGGAGAGCACATGAGAGAGAATAAGACGTTTATTGTTTTCTCAACAAATGAAAACTGAAAATTAAATTTGAACAATAACAATAGCCTAAATAAAAAAATAATTCATGTTCTTTGTTACAGATTCTGTAAGGGGCAGAAAACGGCAAAGGAAGACATGGAGGTGACAACTAAATTTAGCACTTTTGATTTTAGTTTCTTGAGAAAACCCAACATTTTTTGTAAAATTTGTATATTGACACTGAGTTATGTGTGACATAGCCTGCTTGGTCAAATAAGGATATCATTATAATATTTATATATAAGTATTTATTCCAGTATTTCCCCTTTTTATAGTTTTCACAGGAATTGCAAGACAGTAGTCACATATTAGCCTGTTTCCATAAGTTACCTTAAAGGGGACATAGAATTAATTATCTGAGAATGGTACCTTGTTCTCCGATGCTAAAATACAATATATTCATCTGTATTTTGTTAAAAATAAGACCAAGTTTTATTTTACAAGCCTAAATAACACTTTATATTTAGGATGTGTATTGAAATGACCCCATTGCCCTCTCTGGCAGCCTCAATTGAACTGCAATGGCTTTGTGCTATTTGACATCACTTGTAGGCTTTGTTCCAATTCTCCCATGTTTGAGTGGATATTAAATTTCCATATGAAGAAGGTCAGGACAGGTCTTTAACCATGCACAACCTAAATTCATCAAAGCCAATCTGAAAATGGTTTCCCATTCTGTCTCCTTTCAGTTATTTTAGAAGAACATTTGTTCTTTGTGAGTTCTGTGGCTACCGTCAATGGTATCATGGCTGCAACATTTTGCAAAATTAATCATGTCTATATTTACTTAAACACCATTATATTCCAACTAAAATGTTCCTTACTCATTCACAGGACGGAGGACGTGACCAAACTGTGCAGATGAGTACAGTTAACCAGAGCCTGAACCCCAACACAACCCATGATGCAGTTTATGAGAGTCTGAACCCCAACACCACCCAAACTGATGCAGTTTACCAGAGCCTGAACCCCAACACCACCCAAAACGAAGCAGTTTATGACAGTCTGAACCCCAACACCACCCAAACTGATGCAATTTACCAGACCCTGAACCCCAACACCACCCAATCTGATGCAATTTACGACAGCCTAAACCCCAGTCAACCTGATGCAGTTTACCAGAGCCTGAACCCCAACACCACCCAAACTGATGCAATTTACCAGAGTCTGAACCCCAACACCACTCAAACTGATGCAGTTTACCAGACCCTGAACCCCAACACCACCCAATCTGATGCAATTTACCAGAGCCTGAACCTCAGCACCACCCAACCTAATGCAGTTTACCAGACCCAGCTTTAACCCAACATTAAGTTTATCCCAAACTTTGACGCTTTATTTTCCTTTTTTTATCCAAAAATAAATAATACTTTTGAGGAGTTAATGTAGTGGGCAAAATGGCAATGCTATTTTGGACATAAAATTGGTAGATGTTTGTCATACCATTGTACCAGACATTACGTTTCTTATGATCACATGCTATTCCTCTCTTGCTTGGCTCTCTATTCTGTTGCAATTACTTTCTTCTTTATCTTCAATTTAAATAAAACTAATCCAATTTTAACATGTGAGGTCCTGCTTCCACTAAGCGCTTAGAGTACCTAGGGGTAGAAAAGCGCTATAGAAATGTAACTACTTGCTTACTTACAACAAACCAACCATTGAATTGGTTACTGCAACTGTATCTGCTTTTTTAAATAAAGAAATCCTTTTTTCACTCAGCATAGACTATGTTTACGGTTTTGTAAACACTTTTGCCCAAAGTGACAATATCATTCTTAAAAATTCACGAGTAATATTGTAATTGTCTTGACATAGACACCGATTACATCGCATGATAAGGAAATGACCCTAACCCTAGGCTCTTCTTACCCAAGAAACTTTGACAGTTATGGCTAGTGTACGTGCTAAGTGTTTAGTTAATGTTCCTCTTTCTCACACTACATCAGTATAGACAGGGTTAACTTAGTGTTACATCGGTTGTTAAGACTCAGTCTCGAGGTTGTTTTTCTGTCCCGGTGGTTGGACTGATTCTCAAGCATTTAATGCAATCTTTGTGGATGGCTGGATTCACAATGACAGAATTAATATCCATTTTCTTCCTGTCTCTACTGATGGTGATTCCTGGTAAGCAGCTACCACCTTATAGCCTAGTAGTTTTTATTGTAATGTGTCAGTTTTCAGACTTGGAGATTTAAAAGTGAGCTTTCTATAGGCTATGTATATCCATCCCAGCAAAATGTCGTTGAAAAGAGACTGAAAATGTGAAAAAAGTGAAAGGTCATATGACATATTTTTCTAAATTTCTAAGTGAGGTTTGTTTTGTTTGTTTTTTTATCACTGGATTTAAAGTATTGTGATATATGAGGGGTCTGCACAGCCCTTTGTGCAATGAGACTCAATAGATAAGTTTTACTATTTTACTGCATTTGTGTCACTGGGAAGTGACTTATCGGTTATGAACATACAGTACCTGGAAATTTTAAATGTGAAAATTAAAATCTGTTTTGCAGGCAATTTAGGTCAACGGTGGAGAATGACTTACAGCCCTGCACACATCTGTGCTCTGGAGGGATCATCAGTAAACATGTCCTGCTCTTACACCTACCCCAGTGGTCTTACTGTAGAAGAAGCTTTCTGGATCAACCAAAACTCTCATGTACCTGTTGATTTCTCTAAGAATGAGAGTTACACAAACAAGGTCACAGTGGACTGTGGAGATAAAGAGAGTCATTGTTCTCTGCACATGACTAAACTAACCAAAGCAGATGCACAGTATCAGTACTACTGCAGGATTACCACCAATGTAGATAAACAGAAATGGATTGGTATACCTGGGATTATTTTGAATGTCACAGGTAAAAAACAACAACAACATGATTTTAGCCGATTCAGAAAGTATGTTCTTTGTGCTGTTGATGTGTGAAGTTGTGTCCACTTGGTATTGCTGAAATTTAACTTAACTAATGGCAAAAACATGTTACTTTTTGTGTATTCTTATGTGAAATCAATGGTTACCAATAATAATAATAATAATAATAATAACAATAAACATTGAAACAAACATAAAAATATCAATACAGTTTAAAATAACAATTGTATTATAAAATGATTGATAGACTACTTGTATCAACTTCCCATCACTGAAAATGTTTCAGCCCTGACAGTTTCACCTGAGAAAGAATCTGAAGTGAAGGAGGGAGATCATATGAATCTCACCTGCAACACCACCTGCAATCTAACTTGCAACCCTTCATTCATCTGGAGTAAAGATGGACGTCCTGTAGAGAAGAAGCAGATCATCAACAACCAGCTGCAGCTCCACCCAGTCAGCAGAGAGGATGAGGGCAGCTACACCTGTGCTGTTAGAGGATATGAGCATCTTCAGTCTAAACCATTTAGACTTCATGTCATGTGTAAATGAAACACAAGCCATTTTCCTTTCTAATGAATTTTCAATTAACTCTGTGATATTTTTACTCTTAGACCTACATACGATTTCCAGATGTGTCCAGACAAAAAGAGTTATGTTCACATGAAAACAAAATAGCTTCGCATAATATCAGAAATTTCTGGTGCACATTCACATTTTCACTGATGTGACAAAACTCTGACAGTTGTTTATCACATGAGGGTCTGTCAACTTATAGTTCTTTTGTTGGAGGGTGTCAAGCACATCAATTTGAAACATAAATAACTATAAAGGACTCCGCCAAGGTAATGTGGTCACAGACACAATACAAATTCCAGATTGTGTTCTGGATCACTGATCGCCACCAAAATCTAATCAGTTCTTGCTTGTGCCAATATACACTTTGTCCGAATATTTCATCCAAATCCGTGCAGCACTTTTCGAGTTATCTTGTACACAGACACAGACACACACACACACACACACACACACACACACACACACACACACACACACACACACACAAAAAACATAACCTCCTTGGCCATACAACATTCATTGCATCTCTTTCTCCACTTTACCCCAATCATAGTTGTGGACCATATTCCTGTGATACCTGCTCTTACTGGAGTGTCTGTAGTCTGTGTTGTGGGTCTTCTCTGTGTCATCTACTGGCTGAGGTGAGGAGAGCACACGAGGGAGAATAAGTGTTTATACTTTAACAACAAATAGGCTACTTGAACAATACTAATAAATATCAAATATTAATGTTTTTTTGTCACAGATTCTGTAAGGTGCAGAACACGCCAAAAAAAGACACGCAGGTGACAAAACAGATTTTATATACCCTCAATTTGTGAGCTCAGTATTTTGCACTGAAAGCCTTGTTTTCTGATGAAATAGGTTGCAATGAATACCTCTGCTTTGAGTTGTACAATATATCCAAGTCATTAAAGTTTATATTAATCATCTCCATATTTACTTACCTTACAACCATTCTATTCTAATTAAAACATTTCAAAGGACGGAGGACATGGCATTACTCTCCAGATGAGTACAGTTTACCAGAGCCTGAACCCCAATTCCACCCAACCTGATTCAGTTTACCAGAGCCTGAACCCCAACACCACCCAACCTGATTCAGTTTACCAGAGCCTGAACCCCAACACCACCCAACCTGATGCAGTTTACCAGAGCCTGAACCCCAACACCACACAACCTGATGCAGTTTACCAGAGCCTGGACCCCAATATCACGCAACCTGATGCAGTTTATCAGAGCCTGGACCCCAACATCACCCAACCTGATGCAGTTTACCAGAGCTTGAACCCCCAACACCACCCAACCTGATGCAGTTTACCAAAGCCTGAATCCCAATACAACCCAACCTGATGCAATTCATGAAAGCCATAACCTCAGTACCACCCGACCTTATTCTTAACCATGCAGGATTATTTTACCAAGGAAAATGAGAATGATAGATCTGTATCTGGCTGTCTCTCTTTTCATTCTTTTTTAGCTCTCTCTAATAAAGTTGTTTTGGAATTACTTTGTTCTTTCTCTTGATTTGAATGATATCGATCAATGACTATTAAAGTCAAACAACAAAACAAGTTCATCATGACAACCAATCATTGAACTGGTTACAGAAATTGTTTGTCTGTTTTTTATCTTAAAGAAACTTTTTCTCGCTTCATAGATAATATGATATTGTAAACTCTATTGTCCAAAGCGACATTGTTATTGTTTGAAAGCCACTTGTAATATTGTTATTATACTATTTACAGTCTAATAACCACACAGACATGATAAGGAAATTACTGTGTCATGACATCAGACATTTGGACACGTCTAGTGTGCGTGCTAAGTGTTTCGTTAATGTTCCTCTTTCTCACGCTAGATCAGTATTGACGAGGTAAACTTTGCGTTACATCATCAGACTCAGTTACTGGGTTGTTTTATATCTGTCCGGGTGGCTGGATTCTTTCTCTTGTTTGCATTTTGTATTATTGCATTTAATGCACTTTAAAAAAGGCAGTTAATACAATCTCTGTGGATGGCTGGATTCACAATGATAGAATTAACATCCATTTTCATCCCCATGTCTTTGCTGATGGTGATTCCTGGTAAGCAGCTGTCTCCTTTCACATTTGTAGGTAATTGGTATTTTTTGCCCTCAATGGTGCCTTCCAGGCAGCGCTGCCCTCAAGGCACTACTCCCCCAATTGAGGGGGTTAACTAAATTAGGTTTACGGTAAGGGTTAAGGTAGTGCTGCCTGGAAGGTGACATTGGGGGCAAAACACACCAATGAGCATTAATTGTATTGTAAATGTGTCAGTTTTCAGTTTTACACATGGACATTAAAAAAGTGAGCTTTTCTTCCTTTCAAATTAATCATGTATGGAGGTCCTTTAAGTAATCTGTGAATTTTCATTGCTTTGCATGCAACATGTTTGCAGGAGGACAACCATAACCTGATTTATAGTATAGTAAATAAATGTGTGTGTGTGTGTGTGTGTGTGTGTGTGTGTGTGTGTGTGTGTGTGTGTGTGTCAGCAAATTATGATACATGAGGGGTCTGTACAGACCTTTACGCAATAACATGCAGATGACTCGATACTTAAGTTTTGCTATCAGTCTGGAGATTGAATTATAAATTATATGAATGAATTTATGAATGTCACATGTGATCTGGGTTGCAGGCAATTTAGGTCAAGAATGGAGTGTCACCTACAGCCCCACACACATCTGTGCTCTGGAGGGATCATCAGTAAACATGTCCTGCTCTTACACCTACCCCAGTGGTCTTAGAGTTAAAGATGCTTTCTGGATCAACCAAGACTCTGATATGCCTGTTGATTTCTCTAAGAATGAGAATTACAAAAACAGGGTTACAGTGGACTGTGGAGATAAACAAAGTCAGTGTTCTCTGCATATGACTAAACTAACCAAAGCAGATGCACAGTATCAGTACTACTGCAGGATTACCACCAATAAAGATAAAGACAAATGGATTGGCAAACCTGGGATTAACTTGAAAGTCATGGGTAAATAAACCTTAAATAAATCTTTAACTCTTTTAAAATATTGAATACTTAGTAACAGCATTCTTCTGAATATCTCCTTGCAGGCCTGAATGTTGTTTCTTCACAAAGAGAAGATTCAGGTGTAGAGGAGGGAGATCATGTGACTCTCACCTGCAGCACCACCTGCACTCTGACCAGCAGCCCTTCATTCATCTGGAGTAAAGATGGACGTCCTGTAGAGAAGAAGCAGATCATCAACAACCAGCTGCAGCTCCACCCAGTCAGTTATGAAGATGAGGGCAGCTACACCTGTGCTGTTAGAGGACATGAGCATCCCATATCTCCACCCATGAGGCTAAAGGTCATGTGTAAGTGTTGGCCTACCAATCTTGTCAACTCAAAGGCATGGTGCTTTGGTTATTTCCATGCTTTGAGTTCACTCAATCATTTTGGTGTTTTTATCTGTTACATGTTGAGAAAGTCTCCTCTCTTAGGCCCAGCATTTGTTTATTTAGGCCTTTTTTATGAATTATAAAGTAGATTAGAATCATGTAAACTACTTAGCAAAATACCTTACTAAATTTTGTCTTCGAGTGTAAGAGCCAAAAACTAGAATTAATAATTGACATTTTATTTTTATGTATTTTGATTATTTACATATTGTATATAATAATATTGTGTATTACTTATTTTGTGGCATTGTGTAATTACAGTATTAATATTATTAGAAGGATTATTGATGCACAGTGCATTTGATGACGCTCCCTTAAAAGTCTCCTAACTGAGCATGTGCGGCCATTCTGAGGAGAGCTGCGCTAGGCACAGGAGCATAAAGTTTTCTTACCGTGTGTACATGTGTTTATGTGAATTGTGTGTAACATTTTGAATTTATAACTAAAGACTACCAAACTGAATTTCCTCTCATGTCATGCGCGTCAAGGATAACTGTGTCTGCAGCTCAGGTGGTACATTTGACTACTTAGAAAAGAGTGCCATTACATTAGTAAGAAAACTGCTCAAGCATGGACGGTTTGGATGCTAACACGAACTTGAAACAAGCTACCAGCTAACCACTTTTGACCGGTATAGAAGATTGAAGCAACATCCTTGAGAAGAGTTTCTTCAAAGAACGAGGTGGTAAGCTTTCTGAATGAATATATGAAGACTGACAATTGGACATTTAAGTTGGATTGAAAAGCTAAGATGAAAGACTCTTGTAACTGGATGCAAGGAAGCTACATGCTATGCTAGTTTGGATCAAGAAGCTAACACTGAAGCCACATGTTGTGCTAGTTTGAGCCAAGAAGCTAACATTGAAGCCACATGTTGTGCTAGTTTGAGCCAAGAAGCTAACATTGAAGCCACATGTTGTGCTAGTTTGAGCCAAGAAGCTAACATTGAAGCCACATGTTGTGCTAGTTTGAGCCAAGAAGCTAACAGTGAATTAAGCTAACAGTGACTTGCAGATTCATGCTAACTGCTTAACTGAAACCGGATTGATTTTATTGAAAGCTCTGTGTTTGATGGAAATTGTGAGGCGTCTTTTGGATGAGATAAGGTGTTAGTGGGACACTTTTTACAAAGAAGCACACAGTTAACGCATTGCTTTATTGACAAGAAAAATGGATGAAGGTGAAGTTGAAACAGTTGGCGCTGAGGGAATGGGTTCCAAACGAACTGTCAAGTTAACTGAGAAGGCAATGGAGGAAAAATTGTACAGGCTACTTGGCAGTAGGAGAGGAGTGTTAGCTCGATGTAATACTCTGAGGAGAGAAATTGGAAGTTTGATCCGTTCAACTGATAATTTGCCAACAGTGCAAGAGATGAGGCATGATGAGTTCAACCCAATTGTCCAAGAGTTTATTGAGATTAATAGACAATTAGAAGGTCTCTTGCCTAAAGATGAGAAGGAGGCAGATAATGTCAATTGGTTTGAGCCTAAAATGCTAGTTATCAAACAGTTTACTGAAGATGTTGATAAATGGATGGAACAGGAGACTTTCAGCTTAAGCAAAAAGGATCAAGAGGACACTATGGACAATAAAGAAATTAAAGAAGAAGAGACAGTTGAGGATGAGGTCATGAACAATAAGGAAAATCAGGAAGAAGAGAAAGTTGATGTAGACATGGACAATGAGGAAGAAGATGTAAGCCCGGATGATAGTGTATCACAAGTGAGTAATTGTTTACATCGACCTGTAAGAAAGAAGGGTTCATGCGCCGGACGCTCAACCGTCAGTTCTACTCATTCATCAGTTTGTGCTCTTGAGGAAGCCAAGCTCTCTGGTTTGCTGGAACGTGCTGCAGTTTTACAGAAGAAACAGGACCTGGATATGGAGGAAATACGTATCAAGGCTGCAAAGGAGAAGCTGGAATTAGAAGCAGCTATTGCTGAAAAAAGAGCACAAGTGAAAGTACTGAAGCAGTACAAGAAATCGGAGGATGGCATGAGTAGTTCTGTCCACTCGCTGCCAGTAGGTGGAGTAAAAGTGAAAGAAGAGCCAGGAATCAAGAGCAAGCCTGTTCACAGTGGCAAGACTTCGGTCAGGCAGCCACAAGATTCAGGACGTCAGGTTGCAACAGGAAACACTCCCAGGCAACAGCATGACGGAGGCATTGGTAACCTGCTGCAAGTGATGGAAAATCAAAACATGATCACAGAGATGCTTGTGAAGCAACAACAGTATGCTCAGCTTCCTGTGAAAGAGGTTGCAGTGTTCAAAGGTGATCCACTTGTCTACAGATCCTTTATTAGAGCTTTCGAGCAAACCATCGAACAGAAGACAGAGAGTGACCAAGACAGGTTGTATTATTTGCAACAGTACACTGCAGGAGAACCACAAGAGCTTGTTCGAAGCTGCGAACACATGCCACCTCAACGTGGATTCACTGAAGCAAAACGACTGTTAAAGAAACATTATGGAGATGAGTTGGTGATTGCAAGTGCTTACATCGATAAAGCGTTGCAGTGGACACAAATCAAGTCTGAAGACGGAAAGGCACTCAAGGCCTATGCTATGTTCCTGACTGGTTGTCGCAACACGATGGAAGATGTGGAGTTTATGGAGGAAATGGATAATCCTACCAATATGAGGATAGTGGTATCCAAGCTGCCATACAAGATGAGAGAAGGTTGGCGCAATGAAGCTTTTAAGATGAAAGAAAGAAGAGGACGCAGAGCCAGATTTGCGGACCTTGTCATCTTCATTGATCGTCAGTCTAAGGTAGCAATGGATCCGCTTTTTGGAGACCTCCAAGGCAAAGCCCCATCTCAAGCAGGAAAAGGCAAGGAAAATAGCAAGGTGGTCAAGAGTGGTGTAAAGGGAAGTAGCTTTGCGACTAATGTGTCGGTGGAAAAGAAAAGTGCAGATGCACCACCGAAGCAAGCAGCCTCACCCAAGGTAGGAATTGCCTTTGAAACGCCATGCCTATTCTGTCAACAGAACCACACATTGGAATCTTGCAAGAAGATCAAACAGATACCGAACAAAGAATGTGTTGACTTTTTGAGGTCAAAGGGACTGTGTTTCGGGTGTTTAAAACAAGGTCATATTAGCCAGAACTGCAAGAAGAAATTGGTGTGCAAACAGTGCTCACGAAAACACCCAGATATTCTTCATCAGGACCAGGAAGCCAAGGAGAAGACACCTGTGTCGAGTCAGGGTAGCACTCCAAAGGAAGATACCTCTGGAGCTCCAAATCCTGTCAAGCAAGAGGTGTGTGGCTACACTGGGGCCGGTGAAACAGACTGTTTGTTAAACATAATCCCTGTGAAAGTTAAGTCTCGCAGCAGTGGAAGGTCCATAGAAACATATGCCTTTATGGACCCCGGGAGTACAGCCACATTCTGTACAGAGGACCTCAGAAAGAAACTGAACGTGAAAGGAAAACCAACTCAGATTTCTTTAAGCACAATGGGACAGAATGAAGCAGGGGAACGAAAGTTGATCGACAGTTACCTGCTCACAGATCTGGAGGTGTGTAGCCTAGAGGGTGAAGAATACCTTCGGCTACCCAAAGTCTTCACACACAGCAACATTCCTGTTCAGAGAGAAAACATCCCCAGTGAGCAGCATTTACAGAAGTGGCCCTATCTGAGTGAGGTGAACTTACCTTGCATTGATGCTAATGTAAGCCTTCTCATTGGAGCCAACAACTCCAAAGCAATGGAGCCATGGCATATAATCAATAGCCAAGAGGAAGGACCTTACGCCGTGAAGACTGTTCTGGGCTGGATGGTATGTGGACCTGTCAGGAATGAAAACAATCTCTTTAGAGGCAAGACAGTTCATTTCAGCGTCAACCGAATCTCAGTGTCGGAAGTGGAACAGTTGCTAATACAGCAGTACAACACAGATTTTCCGGAGCGCCAATATGATGATAAAGAGGAAATGTCTCAGGAGGACAAAGGGTTTATGCAGTCAGTGCAACGGACAACCAAGTTTGTTGAAGGACATTACTGTGTGGGGCTCCCACTGAGAGACGAGGAAATGAAAATGCCTAACAACCGCTGTGTGGCTGAGCAAAGAGCTGCTAGTCTAAGAAGAAAGCTGATGAAGAACAAGGAGTTTCTTGAGGACTACAAAGGCTTTATGGAAGGTATCCTGGAGAAAGGTTATGCCATGGAAGTTCCTCAAGATCAGCTTGACCATGACAATGGCAGGGTTTGGTACGTCCCGCACCACGGGGTGTACCACCCGAAGAAAAAGAAAATACGAGTGGTGTTTGATTGCACTGCCACCTTTCAGGATGTGTCGCTGAATGGTCAGTTGATGCAGGGCCCAGACCTCACCAACACGCTCATTGGTGTCCTAACAAGATTCCGTGAAGAACCAATAGCGATGATGGCGGACATTGAGTCAATGTTTTATCAGGTGAGAGTTCTGGAGGCAGATGCAGACTTGCTGCGATTTCTATGGTGGCCGGCTGGTGATCTTAGCGCACCTGCAAAAGAGTACAGGATGATGGTACATCTTTTTGGAGCGACCTCATCTCCTAGTGTCGCTTCTTATGCACTAAGAAGAACAGCCGAGGATAGAAGAGAATGCGCAGCCCCAGACGCCGTGGAAACAGTTCTACATAGTTTCTACGTAGATGATTGTTTGAAATCGGTGGCTACGGAAGAAGAAGCCGTAGTCCTGGTGAAGAACCTTCGAGACCTGTGTGCTGAGGGAGGGTTTACCCTCACAAAGTGGGTCAGCAACAGCAGGAAAGTCTTGTCTTCCATCCCGGTGGAACACCGAGCCGGTGATCTGAAAGACCTTGATCTCACACAGGATGCCCTGCCCACAGAGCGAGCCCTTGGTGTACAGTGGTGTACAGAGGATGATACGTTCACTTACCGTATCAAGCAGCAGGACAAGCCCAAGACAAGAAGAGGTATCCTTTCTGTCGTAAACTCCATCTACGACCCTCTTGGCTTCCTGGCACCACTGATACTCCCTGCTAAGCTCATCATGAGGGACCTGTGTAAAGAAAGGCTGGGATGGGATGAAGAAATCAGTGACTCACAAACAGAACAATGGTGTAAGTGGCTGGAAGATCTCACACTCCTCACAGGCTTCAGCATCAGCAGATGTGTCAAGCCCATGGACTTTGGAACCACAATGGAGGCCCGCTTACATCATTTCTCTGATGCGAGTGAGGTAGCCTATGGCACAGTATCTTACCTTGTCCTGGTGAGTGATGAAGGCAGGATCCACTGCTCCCTAGTGATGGGAAAGTCTAGAGTGTCCCCACTAAAGCAGATCACCGTGCCGAGGCTAGAATTGACTGCAGCAGTGGTCGCTGTGAAAGTGGACAAGATGCTCCAAGAGGAAATGCAAATCCCGCTCCAGGAGTCAATCTTCTGGACTGACAGCATGACGGTTCTGAAATACATAGACAGTGAGACTGCTCGATACAAGACCTTCGTGGCAAACCGGATTACACTGATACGAGAGGCCACTAAACCATCGCAGTGGAGGTATGTCAGAACGTCTCAGAACCCTGCTGACAAGGCCACCAGAGGCCTGAAGGCTAAAAGCTTCAAGCAAGATGAGACCTGGATGAACGGCCCGCAGTTCCTTTTGCAGCCAGAATGTCAATGGCCACAGAGACCAGAAAACCTGAATCAGAACCTGCAGTATGATCCAGAGGTTAAGAATGTCGTAGTACACACCATCACAGCTGAAGAAAAACTTGACTCAGTGAACAAGTTACTTCAGTACTACGACAGTTGGAACTGACTAAAGAGAGCGACTGCTTGGATTATGAAAGTCAAAGAGCTGTTGCTCCACCTGAAAAACAAAAGGAAAGAGGTTCAAGGAGAGATTAGTCAAAAAGAAAAGGATCCAGAAAAGCAGAAGATGCTTGTGCAGCAGCACATGGAACGGTACAGAGGTACCATGGAAAAGAAGTCACTTACCTTTGAGCAGATGATGGCTGCTGGGACAGAGATCATCCGGTACAGCCAAGGCCAGTGCTTTCCTGTAGAAGTCGAGGCTCTCTACAGTAATAAGCCTGTCAAGAAAAGCAGCCAGCTGTACAAGCTAGATCCCATATTGCAAGAGGGCATCTTGAGAGTGGGAGGACGGCTGGTCAGATCGGCCATGCCAGTGGACGCCAAACATCCAGCGATACTCTCAAAAAACTCGCCACTCTCATCCTGAGTGAAGTCCATGAGAAGATCGGTCACTGCGGGCGCAACTACGTGCTTTCGCAGTTGAGACAGCGGTTTTGGATCCCTCAAGCAACCTCAGCCATCAGGAAGCTCATATCGGAATGCACGGTCTGCAGAAAACTGCGAGGACGAGTTGGAGAGCAAAAAATGGCACCTCTGCCAGAAGATCGCCTCTTGCCAGACAAGCCGCCTTTCACCAACGTCGGCATTGACTACTTCGGCCCATTTGAAGTGAAACGGGGCCGGAGTACAGTCAAAAGGTATGGTGTGATCTTCACGTGCCTCACCATCAGGGCAGTGCACATTGAGGTGGCCGATAGTCTTGACACAAGTTCTTGCATCAACGTTCTGCGGCGGTTCATTAGCAGACGAGGACAGGTCTCCATAATGCGCTCAGACAATGGCACCAACTTTGTTGGTGCCGAGAAAGAATTGAGAGAAGCTGTGGAAAACCTGAACCAAACAGAACTAGAGAAGACGATGCAGAAGAAGGGCATCAAATGGATATTCAACAGTCCGGCTGCCTCCAACCAGGGAGGTATTTGGGAGCGGCAAATCCGTACTGTACGTAGGATCCTTGCAGCTTTGTTAAAGGAACAGACCCTCACAGACGACAGTCTTCAAACTCTGTTATGTGAGGTTGAAAGCATAATAAATGGCCGACCCATCACTAGCACGTCAGACGATCCAAGAGACTTAGAGCCTCTGACACCCAACCATCTATTGTTGATGAAGTCACAGCCCAACATGCCACCAGGAACCTTCAACAAGGATGACTTATACCCAAGAAAACGTTGGAGGCAAGTGCAATATCTCGCGGATCTGTTCTGGCGCAGGTGGACTCGTGAATATCTACCCCTTCTTCAAGAACGGCAGAAATGGGCGAGACAGAAGCGCAACTTTGCACCTGGAGATGTTGTGCTTGTCGTCGACAGTTCCTTTCCGCGGAACACGTGGATGATGGGAAGAATAACACAAACCTTACCTGACTCCAGTGGAACAGTACGTTGCGTGAAGTTGCAGACGAAAAACAGCACCCTGGAGAGACCAGTGAACAAGCTATGTTTACTGCAGGAAGCCATATAAAAGAAAAAAGGACTGATTGTAATTGAAGATAATGCTTTGCAATGTGGTGATAACTTTTGATTTGATGGCTCTTAGTCTTTAAGTTAGATTTGTAATTGTTTAATCTTACAGATTACCCAATTAGGGGCCGGATATGTAAGAGCCAAAAACTAGAATTAATAATTGACATTTTATTTTTATGTATTTTGATTATTTACATATTGTGTATTACTTATTTTGTGGCATTGTGTAATTACAGTATTAATATTATTAGAAGGATTATTGATGCACAGTGCATTTGATGACGCTCCCTTAAAAGTCTCCTAACTGAGCATGTGCGGCCATTCTGAGGAGAGCTGCGCTAGGCACAGGAGCATAAAGTTTTCTTACCGTGTGTACATGTGTTTATGTGAATTGTGTGTAACATTTTGAATTTATAACTAAAGACTACCAAACTGAATTTCCTCTCATGTCATGCGCATCAAGGATAACTGTGTCTGCAGCTCAGGTGGTACATTTGACTACTTAGAAAAGAGTGCCATTACATCAAGTATAGCTTTTGTACAGTAAAGCTTCTACTGATGTGGATTAGCTGGAAGCTTAGTTAACACAATTTTCTGAGTAGCTTTTCCAACACTGACATATCCTTTACTTTTCTTCATCCAATCACAGCAGTGGGTCATAGTCAGCTGATAGCTGCTGTTGTTGTGGTGGCAGTGTGTGGAGTGGTGGGTGTCCTCTGTGTCATCTACTGGCTCAGGTGAGGAGAGCGGATTTAACATATTTCTTGTGGGGAACGCTGTATTTTTACTCAGATAAAAAATTTGTTGTTTTGATTTGCGTTGAAGGTCACACAAGGTGAAAAATAACATCATGCAAAAAGGAGACAAGGAGACAGAGGTGAGAGACAATTAGCACACCTTTTAGTATCATATTTGTCTTAATTATCAGACCCTAACCAAAGGAATTCCATTAATAGTATCGTTGTTTGAGGTCACTGAGTGCTGAAAACAAGAAGAACATACATCATAGACCAAATCGCTAACCAACATAATAATATAGACAGCCAGAATAAATCACTCCATAGCCCTGTTTTTTAAACTCACCAACTGCTGTGGGGAGGAGAAAGAATGAGAGAATTTGATACAACAGAGACCGAGCAGTGAACTGGCAACTAACAATTTAGTGAATGATGCATAAAAACTTACTTTCAGTTTCATTTCATTTTGTCCCATTCATTAGGCATTAGTAATCAGTTTGATTTGGTCCATGTAGCATCACATTTTCTCAGTCTTTTTTTCTGTAAGACAGCATTGAGGTACGCGGAAAACCAGGGTTATTGACTGATTCACACTGGATTTCTCTTTTAATCGGCATAGGACAATGAAACTAAAAGGTTTGGCTGTTTTTGATGATGGTGTAAACTGAATTCTTTTCTCAGCCAGACAAGAGCATACATATTGGTATTATAAATACCCATATATGTGTCAATGAAGCGTGGATATGGTGCCCCATTCAGTAGGTGTTAGTTCACTAAATTCGGTCTATATTGTATCACAAGATCTTATTCTTTTGCCTACTAGCAGGACTCAGTGACCTCTAACAACCTATGTAAGCTATGGATTGATGCACACTGAATTTCTCCTTTAAAGGCCCAGTCAGTTGTCACTGTGACACCGTGACATTCAGTTTAACATCTCACTATCAGTGGTTGTGCAAGTTCACACTTCACATGAACTTGTTCAAAGTTCAGTTCTTTCACACAGAATTATCTTTAGTTCTTCATTTTACTGTAACAGGGAAGGAATAGCATTGTGTTGAAGTTGCAGATCAGTTCAGAGAGTATTTCTGTCTTTATATTTCTTTTTCTACTTCTAATATCTTTTAAAAGAAATGACAACCCTAATCCATAATCTCCCCAATAATCTGCTGCACAACACTGACACAACCTTTAGTTGTGTCACTTGACTCTCTCTTACATTCCCAACACCTCATTCTTCCAGGATCAGGATGCTGGTGCCCAGTACTCCAACATTAACTTCCGGAGCTCTGCTGCTTTGAGCCGAGCTGCTGGTCCCCGAAGTTTTGAGGAAGATGCTGGAGGAAGAAGGGCTGATGTCCAGCCCCACAGCTCCGGACAGCCTGGAGGAGGAGGAGGAGAAGGAGTAGAGGACGATGTCCAGTATGCCATTGTCCAACCCAGAGGTAGCAGGCAGACAACCGGACGAGTTGAGGACGATGGCCAGTATGCCACTGTCCACCCCCTCGGCTCTGGAGAGACGGATGATTGTCAGGGGAACAACATCCAATATGCCAGTGTCCAGTTCAGGAGAGGCGATACTGCAGAAAGGTATGAATCGCATAGACCCAATGGTTAAAGTGGGATTAGGCAGGGGACTAAGGGGGAACTCTCATATTTTGTATCGGCACAAACAAAGAAAAATGTATAAAAAAAGTATGGGAGGTTATTGTTAATTTATCTGAGGTGCCTGGATAGAACTATAGCTACTGCAGCAGACAGGACAACATTAGATAACCATTAGGCTATACATTACATATCTGTTTGTTTAGAGCTATTATTCCTTTGTGAGTTGGAGTACACACAGCAAGCTCGACTTATTCCTGAGGTCTGAAATACATTTTTTTAAATGTTTTGTCTCATCTCTGTGCCTTCCTGCAGTTGCCTGGAACAACCAGAGGAGGAGCCCTCTGTCATCTACAGCAGCCTTCACATGAGGTAGTGATGTATACAGTACAATGTACAGTATAATGTGTAACAATTCTATGTAAGTGATCAATATAAGTAAAAGGAATAAGAGCTTTATTTTGTGCATCACTGAATTTTAGCTTCTGGAGTATCACTTACTTTTTTAGCCTAATGCTGTTTGTATGCAATAAGCTGCTATAAAGTGTGTATGTATTGGATATTATATCTGTAATAGGAAAAGCTGTGATGCATGAATCAATTTAAAATATGCTATTAAAACAAACAAACAAACAAAAAAAAAACTTTTTGTGAATTTATTAAGTCAGTGTATAAAGACAGTAAGTCTTGCATTGAAATTCTGCTGAATTGCTAAGAAGATGAAATAAACGTGATACCAATGCTTAGTTTGGTGTTTAATGTTTGACAATAATGTTGGGAGATACATGTACAGTAGAGAAATGTCAGCACTACCAAACTATCAGTGCTTGAGCAGTAGAGGGCACCATTTGCTGTGGTGCTCTGCTGTCACTACAAGGAAGCTGCTGCAGGGGCGCTGCTAGAAATTTTGGGCCCTATGACAAAAAATAATTTTTTTTGGCCCCTCAAATATTATTTTCTTTGGGTCCCCCTGTCTGTGCTGGGCCCCTAGAATCATCCTAACCACCCCCCCCCCCCCTAGCAGCGCCCCTGAGCTGCTGGCTGAGGCTTTTTCCTTAGTGACCAGTGTTTCTCAAACTGTGGGACGACACATGACATGACAAAGAGACATCTCTTTGTGATCGACCAACGGTCGGTCGCACCATGCCCCCCAAATTCACAGCTATTTGTCAGATATGCGCACGACAGTAAATTGAGCTTTTCAATGGCGATATTTGCTGGGAATGACCTACCTGAACCACTGTCTTAGTGTATCTAATATTTTCCTCCAAGACTCTTATGTAGTTTAATTGTTAATCCTCTTTATGTAAGTCCCTTTAGAATGTAATATAAATGTAAATTTAGACTGAATATTTTCTATCTGTCTGCAATGCCCCTGACAGACCAGAGGGGGAGTCCTATTTAACTACAGCAGACTTCAGATGGTGGTGTGTGGAAAGTCAATGAATGAATCTACAATTTAATTTCATTCCGGAAAACAACTGGAAATATGATACAATATACAGCAAAAAAACAAAAAACAAAACTAGCAACAAAAACTAATTGTGTGTCAACAACATATACAGTAATTCAAAAATGAAAGTGAAGTACTTTGCATGTGTAGACTACAGTTTCTTTGTTCTTTCACACCCAAAATGTTGCATTTACTACTTTATGATTTAGTGCACTCAATGGTGTATTTTTCCCCAAAAACGGCACCTTCCACACAGTACTGCATGCAAGCTCTACCTTCACCCTAACACTAACCTTGGCCCCTTAAAGGCATATTCCACCTTTTTTTTTTTTTTTTTTTTTTTTACAAAAACCTCTTACCTAGAGTGACATATATGGGCAAAGGCATTTTGCTTTCAGTGCATGTGTTTTCCTAGACTGGAAATCCCAATTTTAGCCTTTATTTCAGCTATAGCTTATAGGCGCTGGAATGTAAAGTAGCCCGATAGCGACTCTCTGGCTACTTTACATTCCAGTGTCTATGCTAAGCTAAAGCTAAAACCGGGGTTGCCAGACTTGGAAAATGCATGCACTGAGAGCAAAATGCATTTGCCCACATATGTAACTCTAGGCAGGTAGGTGAATCTCTAATTTTCATAAAAGGGTGGAATATTCCTTTAACCCTGGAAGGCACCAGTGAGGGCAAAAAAGACCAAAGAATCCACTGGCTTACCATATGGAGCAACACTGCACAAAACAACCCTCTTTGCCCACATTCCACTGTAATTGGCTCATTCAATAATTCCCTCACTCTCCACCTCAAGCTAGTGTGTGGTGAGCGTACTGGCGCAGGTGGGTGCTACACATTGGTGGTGGTCAGAGAGGTCCCGTCCCCCTTCCACTGTATAATATGAGTGCTTTGCAGAGGTGTTGTGGGGATTTTTTAAGTGGGGGTATGCAATGTCATGTTAAAAAGGGAATCCTCAATATTAAATTGTTACAAATAGCCTACATAAATGATCTGCTTAGAGAAGTGGGGGGACTCTGTACCCCCATGTGCAACGCCCACTACACCCCTGGCGCTTTGGGTGTCTTGAAAAGCGCTGTAGAAATGTACTGTAAGGTGTAAGGTGGTGGTGTTGTTTTTATGCTATATTTAACCTTGGTGGCAAAACCACACGCATGGCTGCTACATCTGACCTAATTCTTCTCATCGGGCTGTTTCCTCTTGAAAGGTGTGAAAAGTATGTAACTATGGTTACGTATGTAAAAACGTCAACAGTAGCCTATTTTGTGTTATAAGTGTGTGTGCACTACCCGTTTTAATTTCATTTAAAGGGAAATCACCACATCTGACTATCAGTTGACTGATTTCACAATGACAGAAATATTTAATTTTCTGTTTCTACCTTTGCTGATCATGATGTCTGGTAAGTGGCAAATCAATTTCTCAAAGGATTAGCCTATTAGCCTGAACAGCATTTTCAACCTGGTTTTATGTTCAGTCATATAAAATACCATTTAATATATGGGTAACACTTTGCGGTAAGGGTACATGAATTATCATGAATTCATGCATGATTTGATTCATGATTCATTCGTGATTCATGCATTACTTCATCTCTGAATATCTAATGACTCATCAGGTATTAGCATGAATTCATTGTTCATCATTAATGACCTCCTGCTGAAATAGCAGATGATCTTAAGCATTAATTACTCTGGGTACATCATCATGAGTCATGACTAATTACACATGATCATGATGTTTTTGTTCAAAAGAATTTGATATAATTTGATATAATAAAAGTACTTATTTAGCCTACTTTGGCCTAGTCATACGCCATACGTCAACCACATTTTACCAATTTAACCATGTCAACACTTTAGTTGAGGGGGCACAAACATGATGAATTCATCATGATCATGCTAATAATCATGACTCATGCTAATTAATCATGATTCATGATGATGTACCCAGAGTAACTAATACTTAAGATCATGTGCTATTTCAGCAGGAGGTCATTAATGTCAAACAATGAATTCATGTTAATTCCTGATAACTCATTAGACTTTCAGAGATGAAGTAATGCATGAATCATGAATTTATCATGAATGATTTCATGCATGAATTCATGATAATTCATGTACCCTTACCGCAAAGTGTTACCTATATATTAAATGTTTCAGTCTGATAAGCATATTAACAAACAAAAGCTCATGAAAGCAGTTTGTTTGATAGATGTTAAAGGAAATATAAAGGGAATAATTTATTTGGAAACATGGACTTGTTTAAACATGAATTCTTTGTTGCAAGGCCTCATTTCTGTCTCGCTGAAAGCCTGATATTTATTTTTATGTGTAGGCTATGTCTGGTCGATATGTAAAAAGTCAGAGAAGGCAAACTTCCTCTTTTTCCTCAGTTATCTTGAAAATGAGGCCTCTTTTTTACCATTAGGCACATATATAATGCTAACAGTGTGGTGGGGGGTGGGGGGTTGCCCAACTGTGGCTCCAGACTAACCAAGTGTCTCAAAAACATAGATAGCTATGGGAAACTGCATCGCAACCAACAAATGCTTTTTTGGAAGTAGACCCCAGTGCAGGCCTTCGTTTAACATATTTGTATGTCTACATTCATCAGTCCTTTCTGAGAAATTGATGCATTTTGTAGAAATGCAGTAGGTTACATTTCAAAGTTAATCTTTCCTATCAAGATATTATTGCAAAATGTGTGGTGTCCATATCATGGTGACTGAATGCTGGTTCTGTGGCAAACCAGTAGCCAACACTAAGTCTGGTACTCTCCCAGGGGCTTAAAGCAATATACCGGAGTAAGTTTAAGCATAGCCCTGATGCACGAGCCTTCTAACAGCAATATATTTCGCAGGAAATGAAAGATTTTCGAACAGCACAGACCTAACGCGAACGTGAAACACTTTACATTGAGTCAATGTAACCTCAGATCTTACTTTCGGTTTCCAACAGTCAGGTCCCATTGATTCAGTGTAAAGTGCCTGTTCGCTTCTGTGTTTGCGTTCGGTCTGTGCTGTACCAAATTATTTTGTTCCACTCGCTAACTAGCGCATTTAGCAAGCTCTTTCAACAGGGCTATGTTTGAATTCACTCTGGTACTCTCCTTTAAGTTTTGTTATTTTATGCCATTTAGTGTCAGTGAGGAGAGTGAATTATAAGTTATGAATATTTTTATGAAATTTAACATGTGATCTGGGTTGCAGGCAATTTAGGTCAAGAATGGAGTGTCACTTACAGCCCCACACACATCTGTGCTCTGGAGGGATCATCAGTTAGCATGTCCTGCTCTTACACCTACCCCAGTGGTCTTACTGTAGAAGATGCTTTCTGGATAAACCAAGACTCTGATGATCCTGTTGATCTCTCTAAGAATGAGAGTTACACACACAGGGTCAGAGTGGACTGTGGAGATAAAAAGAAGAATCATTGTTCTCTGCACATGACTAAACTAACTAAAACAGATGTACAGTATCAGTACTACTGCAGGATTGCCACCCATACTAAGGGGCAGAAATGGATTGGCAAACCTGGAATTTCTTTAAATGTCACAGGTAAACTAAACTGTTCAACATATCACTATAGATGAATAAGTAGTCTACTCTGAACATTTGTGTCTAACTAACTCCCCGTCCCTGAAAATCTCTCTCAGCCCTGACAGTTACATCTGTAATAGAATCAGAAGTGAAGGAGGGAGACAACGTGACTCTCACCTGCAGCACCACCTGTAATCTAACCAGCAGCCCTTCATTCATCTGGAGTAAAGATGGACGTCCTGTAGAGAAGAAGCAGATCATCAACAACCAGCTGCAGCTCCACCCAGTCAGTTATGAAGATGAGGGCAGCTACACCTGTGCTGTTAGAGGACATGAGGATCTTCCTTCTAGACCATTAAGACTTACAGTAACACGTAAGTTTAGTATTTCAATAAGAGCCCATGTCAGCTCATCTAAAACTAGAAAACATAATTGAATGAAAAAATAAGGGCATTCAGATGTTATAGATAAGTTTGATATGTATTATGTTGGCAATCAGTTTATAATAGGTTAGATAAATAAGCTCTTTTCAATAATTCAGATCATTTCTAAAATTGACAGTATACAGTGCTATTCACTTATTGGCATGGCTTAAAGGCATGGCTAAAATATAAAGCAATCTGAGTAATTAACAGTGCCCTAATATTGAGACTCTTGGTACAATTTATTTGCTGCAGTCAATATAAGAGTGGCATGTCATACACAATTAATGACATTAATATTCATGGCTGCATGTCATTCGGTTGTTGTGCAATGTCAGAACCTCAAACAGCTGTCCATTACAAAAAAGGATTAACCACTTAATGATAACAAACTGAGTGAATTGAATGAACATTATAAAACAAAACAATCAATAATGTTCATGACAAATCAGATCATGCTCAGTGTTATTAACAATTTATGAAGGGTTATTAACTATTCATTAACAGTTTTCTCCTCCTTCTGTGTTCAGTGGTGGGGGAGAGTCCTGTGATGGCTGCTGTTGCAGGAGTGGCTGTGGTCTGTGGAGCTCTGGGTCTCCTCAGCGCCATCTGCTGGCTGAGGTGGGAAGAAAGGCTTTTTTTCATCCAGCAAGTGTAATGCTTTTTTAGTTTGTAGGCCTATATATATATA
>JAODXP020000033.1:20192289-20276739 GCA_027497455.2 Sardinella longiceps | reverse complement strand
ACTGATGTTTAATCACTTCTAAACAGGGATCAAACTGGCCAACTTTAATCTAAAAGTCTGAAACCATAATTCATAGGTCACAGCTGCACTTGATACTAATTAGGTCTTGATGTGTTGTTGGTTTAATCTTGTATATTTTGCCTAACATGATGTACTGCGTGTTTTGTACTCATTGGGTTAATCCTAAATTACTTCAATCAAATATTCAGAACATAGTTTGTTTGTTTGTTTTTCTGTCACCTCTGTCTTCCTGTAGTTCCCCTGATTAACCAGAGGGGGAGCTCTCTGTGTGATCAACAGTGTGCAGTTGGAGGTGAAGAGATGAATGAGAATTCTTCAAGAATCAAAAGCATTATTAGACTCGCTGTTCAATTTAGCAGTTTCATATCTGGCGTGAGATTTCATTTCATATTGCAGTATTGTTGTATATTCGTAATATATTCTTATTGTACTGTATGCTGTATCTTTATTTTAGTTTTGCATGTTATGTAATTTAATGTTAATATCTTTTTTATACAACTATACAAACTTCTTATGTCCTGTAATGTGTGCTTGTCAACTTGAAGAAAGAATAAACATTTTAAAACTTGATCCTACACATCTGCTTGCATGTTTTTGCAGTTTGATGACATTAGACATACATGAATTACAGTGCAATCAACAACAAAAGTTACTTATAATTAGGTTATTAGGATATGATTAGAGTTATTCTTTGAAAAGGTAAGTCAGTATAACTTTCTTCCTGCACTCTGAAATATACTCTGTTTTGGATTTTTTTTAAAAAAAGGCAGTTAGATATGCTGTCAAGCCTACAGTATACATGTAACCATGGGAAAACCCTACATTTTGCGTAATTGTTCCTCTTTCTCAAGACAAGAAGAGTTTTTGGTGACAGCTACACAAGGTAATTGCACTGTGAGTGAGTATGTGTGTGTGTATACAGAATGACTGAAACATCACATTTTCTTTTTCTTCTACTGATCATGATTCCAGGTAAGCAGAAAATTTAACACTAATAGATCACCTGATACTGACAATCTGTAGTCAAAGTGACTTCTATTTCTATAAGACATTGAGATGTTGAAGTTGGATATACAAGTATTAATGTTAATGGCATAAAACAACTTCCTCATTTTTCTTCTTTTTTCTCACTCTTTTAGTCTTTTAGAATATTTGTGTATTAGCATGAATGATGTGCAGGAGTAGTATGGAGTTGTGGCCACTATCCACATATCATTGATTTTAGCAGGTCTATATTGCTTTGAAATAGGATTTGTTAACTCTTGACTGCCAAGTGATAGAGAGACAAACTTCCTATTTCTTCTTCTGTTCTCTTGAAACTGATGCATTCCTTTTATAGGGTCTTTATGTGTATTAGGCTTGAACTGTGTCACGCACTGACACTGTTCAGTACATTAAATCAATTGTAAAACAGCATGATATTAGAGACTTAACAAAGTATGAAATTGAGATTAAGGCTATCCAATCAAACAGTAATGAACATGTTTCAAAAGAAAGCAGTCTACAGTACACATTAGCAGGGACAAAGATCATAGAATACTGAGCCCCGCTTCAACCCTCTCTGGCAGGGAGGATGGGCAAATGCTGTTTAGTATTAGCATCTCAAGCCGATTTGCTTAATAGTACGGCATTTAAGGAGGACCAGAGTGCATTTGTTGTATGTGTATATGATCATAATAGGCCTGTAGATCATATGAGAGATGTAAAAACATTATTTTTGAATGCTACGCAAATGTTGCATATTGCAACAACTTTAACAAAGTCCATGGTCTATAGTGGATTAAATACTGTACATTTCAGAACAGGCCTATTGCAGAATTGTGTTTATCTGATGTGTTTTCACAGGGGGTTTCAGTGGGAAATATGGTTCAGGCTGGGATTTCACTTACAGCCCCACACACATCTGTGCTCTGGAGGGATCATCAGTGGACATGTCCTGCTCTTACAAATACCCCAGTTATGCTGTAGTCACAGAGACTTCCTGGATAAACCAGAACTCTTATAGTTCAGCTGATCTCTCCAAGGATCTGAGATACACACACAGGGTCAGAGTGGACTGTGGAGATAAGAAAAGTCGATGTTCGCTTCAGATCACTAATCTGACTAAGACAGATACTCAGTATCAGTACTACTTCAGGATTATCACAGATTATCAGTTCCAGAAAGGCATAGGCTCACCTGGGATTTCCTTGAACGTCACAGGTAAATACTGTAATATATTGATTAAACAACTCCATTTTTCTCTACAGTTGTTTGGTCTTATAAGTACACACCCTATTTTTCATAGGTCTGAAAGTGGTTTCATCTTTAAAAGCATCCAAAGTGAAGGAGGGGGATAATGTGACTCTCACCTGCAGCACCACCTGCATATTGAATGGCAGCCCTTCATTCACCTGGAGTAAAGATGGACATCCTTTAGAAAAGAATCAGATCATCAACAACCAGCTACATCTTTACTTAGTCAGTTATGAGGATGAGGGCAACTACACCTGTGCTGTTCCAGGACATAAGAGGTCTTCTCCACATTACAGGTTCATAATTACAGGTAAAGAGACATTAAAGGAGAAAGTTGGAACGTTTGAATCTTGATACGTTCATGCAGACTGAAGAAGACTGTTTGATAGTTGTAGCTTTCAGGGGCACCCAGCTAGGTATTAATGGCCAAATGTCTGTTTAAAACCATAGAAAGGCTTAACATAGCATCACACTTAGCTTATAAACTCAACCCCACTCAACCCCAGAGAAAGCAAGAAGCTTCAGTCATCAAAGTGATAGGCGAAGATTCTTAGTTTGCCAGGTGATGTTCTTTGAACTGTTTCTCTTTTCTCCCTAACCATCACAGAGAATCATGGGACTGTGGACCAAAGCCTGCTGATACAGGTAGCTCTTGCTGTGCTGACAGTCTCAGGAGTCGTGGGTCTGCTCTGTGTCATCTTCTGGCTCAAGTGAGGAGAAAGGATGAGGGATATTGTAGTTAAAGGAATATTTCACCTTTTTATGAAAATTGGTTATTTACACACTTATAGGTGAATAGGTGCTGGAGGTAAGTAGGTAAGGCAGCCAAATCCATAGACTATACTAAGCTAATCTTAAGCAGAGCCAGAAAAGGAAAACACTTCACTGAGACCAAAAGGCTTTTACCCACATAATGAAATCCAGGGTAGAGGGTGAATAACCAATTTTCATAAAAACTCATACAGAGCCTTTTGCTGAATTAAAAGAATGTCATTTCATTTTGTATTCATGTTTTTTACTTTGAAGATCATCTTTGAGGAACACTATCAGGACAGGAAAAGGAGAAAATAAGGTGAGAATCCCACCATGTCCACATTATTTTCTAATTTTGTTATCACCGTTGTCTGCTCAGCAGTAGCCTACATGTTTTGTTAATATCTGAATAAATTACCTAAGTAACAAAGAGCTTTTGTTTTCTTCAGGATGATGTCCAGTACTCCAGCATCAATTTCCAGAGGTCTGCTGGTCAGAGTAGAGCTGCTGCTGGTCCCCCCAGTGCTGAGACTTCAGGAGGAGCAGAGGAAGATGGTGTTTTGTATTCCAGCGTCCAGTTAAGACAGACTGCGGGAAGAGAAGAGAATGATGTCCAGTATGCCAGTGTACGGTTTGATTCAAAAGATGCAGCAAAAAGGTAAACATATTATGGCATATTTAGCCTAGAATGAGGTAGCTTCATAGTAGGTTGTTCTGACAGTTTGTGCTTTGTAGGCCTACTGCATGGTTTATTGAGTAAACAATCTGAACTGGTTTATGTTTGTCACTGCAACTGTGTTATTTACTTATTTATTTATTTATTTCAACTATGGCATCTGTCATTTCTGTGTCTTCCTGTAGTTCACCTAACCAACCAGAGGGGGAGCCACCTGTGATCTACAGCAGTGTTCAGAGGAAAGTGTGACTGAATGGGATGCTAGTATTACTGTAAGAAACTCCATCATACCATTCATTGGCTTGAGTAGCGCTGAATCTGTAGTCCTTGAATTAAAAAAATTACATGTTTTTTGTTTTGTTTTGTTTGGGTTTTATACAAATGTTTCAATGCTGGGCCTACATTGATATGAATGTGCAGCAGTTGATCATGTTAATGGCCAAACATGGCAAGTATAATATAATTCTAATTAAACCACAAATTATGAATAAAAATATTGCTAATGTGAATGAATTAAGCTACAGTGATTTATTTGTGTGTGTGTGTGTGTGTGTGTGTGTGTGTGTGTGTGTGTGTGTGTGTGTGTGTGTGTGTGTGTGTGTGTACTACGCAACATGTCTGGGGACTATCTCCAGTACTTTGACTGACCACAGCAGTGAGGTGACATCTGACATTTGATGCCAGTTTGAGATATGGGTTGACACAGGAAGAAGGGGTGGGGGGTGCTGATGTCACCATGGTAACAGCAACAAAAAACATGAGAGATGAGAACAGGAAGCAACAGCATGCAGGAGCCAATTATAATTTTCAATTATGATTAAAAAATTGCCTATATGTCCTGTGTGAAAATTTATTACAAATAAATATTATAAATAATCAAATAATGCATAAAATAACTCTAATGACAATGTACTACCGGCTTGCAATTTATAAAATTATTAATCTAGATGACGAGCAGTGTTGTACACTAGTGAGAAATGAGGAACACATGGGACACAGACAAAGTAAGGGGCAACTGCGTAGTCTGTGGCCCTGTATATTTAGCCATGCTAAAACCACAAGTGCGTGCAGCGGAGGGTCAAAAACTTGAGGGCCTATAGAGAGAGAAAAACTTCCTCTTTTTGTTCCCTTGTAACTCATGTAGGTGGTATAATGTTTTTGCACATATACACAAATAATGTTTGAAAATATTTGTGTGGTTGAAGGAATATGAGTAAAACATTATGTATCTAATGTAAGTTTCTACATACTGTAGACTGGGAGAGCAACAAAAGAGTATAGTGAACAGAGGATTAAGAAGTAAAGATGATTCATTGTGAAGATAACATCATGATAACATCACAAATGCAGTAAAAGAGTACTACAGAAAATCAGTCAAAGGGTGATGCAATCTTTTTGAATGCCAACACCTCCAGCAAGCAGTTGTTTTTAAGTAATCAAATCTCCAGACCCTCTGTGCAGAGTGAAGCAGAGAACAGGAGGCTGGTTTGTCAAATGAGGAACTAGATGTTGTTAGATATTCTAAAAGAATAGTGTTCAGGTCACACATTACTGTAAAACACAAGCTGTACTGTGTCCTTCAAGGAATAGTTCACCTCTTTATGAAAACTGGTTATTCACCCACTTACCTGGAGGTACATATGTAGGTAAGAGCAATTTTGGTCTCAGTGCATGCGTTTTCCTAGTCTGGCAACCCAAAATGTACCTTTAGCTTAGCATAGGCCCTGGAAAGTAAGGTTGCCAAAGAGTTGCTATATGGCAACATTACATTCCAGTGCCTATGCTAAGCTAAAGCTAAAAAATGGGGAAAATTGGGGATTCCATACTAGGAAAACGCAAGCACTGAGACCAAAATGCTTTTACCCACATATGGGTGGATGACAAATAAGCCTAAAAAAAGGATTTTTAAAAAACTTCAAATATCATCCCTAAAAAGTGTTTATTTGTGTTGCTGTGAGTCTAAACTTAACCAATACGTAAATATTTTTTTCATTTTTTAATTAAAATAAGTATTTATATATGAATTTGTCAAGGTAGTGCCTAAAACTGTCATATGGTGTGACATTAAAACAATTTGATATAAAATAAAAATTAGATATTTTTTTCTTCTTTCATTTATGTCAATGTACTTATTAATCATGTTTGCTTTGATATGCAACATTTGCTTGTGAATATTTAGGACAAAAACTTAACATTTGACAAGTTATTATGTCAAGGAGGAGAATGGTCTGAACTCTAACCAGATATTTTAGCGTATTTCTGACATTCTTTGTCAAAAGTTGCTCAAAATTCTTGAGATTCTTGCAGATGTCATTTCCTTTCTACACTATTGATTTTGTCATGATTTGTCAGTTAGAAAGTCTTGTTTTATGACGTTTTCTATGATTATTTGACGTCACACCAAATGACATAATGTCACGCCATATGATGAAATGCACCAAATCACAATGTATCAGTGCAAAAAAAGGTATTTCATGAAAATAAAATCATTAACAATGAATTTTGAAGTCCACTGAAAAGAACTTTAGGGATAACATCTATTTTTAAACTGCATATTACATGTGAAACATGGTGACATGGGGGGAAAATGGGAAAGGGAAATATAAATTGTACAGATCCTATTTTGCTAAATTCTTATCACAGATTTAATATATTTCATATATGATTTTTAAATTGAATTTGTGTTTTTACATATATTTCAATATAAAAATGCAGTTTGGTCATAGAGTGTGACAGAAATGTCATATAGTGTGACTGTACATTTTCAATGTCCCAATGTAATAACAATGTAATAACAATGTCACTCCATATGACATAGTGTCACTCCATATGACATTTTGACAGTTTATCTAATTTATTAGACAACTAAATACAGCTAGATATTATTTAGCATGCAACTGACCACATGGCAGCAATGCTTTCTAAGAATTCATAAAGAAGATTTGTGAAAAATAACAATTTTTATTGCAAATGATGTCACACCATAAGACACAATTTTTTGGCCACTATTGATGATGTTGGATATGGAGCTTTTTATATAAAAATCTAAAAGGCAGACCTGACCTCCTGACCATGCCAATCACTCCTGACATGCTATTGTAACTTCCTGATTAAACAGGGTCCGTGTCATGGCAATGATGTCCAACTTAATGCCCGATGAAAATATTAAATATAGTGTCACACCATATGACGTCCATTGTAGGGACAAAATATATTTGATTAGAACTTAGTTGGCGTTATGCATGGGCATCGAAACTTTCTGTGGTTATAGAAAACATCCACTTATTTTATTTGCCTGGTAAAATTTTAAAGTATTTATACTTTATATGGATATACATTCTAATTAGGAAAATCACATGCATAGTGGACAGTCACACCATATGACATTTTTTATGTTTGGATAGTTGTTTTATGTCAAAATTTAAATACAACACCAACAATTTTAGTATGCAGGAAGTTGATCCTATCAGACCAACAACATTTCCATATAAATTCTTAACAATTACCATTTTTTATACGTGTGTGACAAAAGGACAGTCTGAATTTTGCTATCCGTCATCCACCCATTATGTAACTCCATGTAAAGGGGTGAATAACCAGTTTTCATAAAGAGGTGAACTTTTCCTTTAACCAACCCACAGGCTTTGCTTTTACTTTAATGTAATCCACTGAAGACAGTGTCATCACTAGATGGAGCTGTTGGATACGGCCAGAGAAGGAATGATGAGAGTCAGGCAGAGCCTCTCCTGTATAATCATGTTGCTATGAGCTGTGAAAAATGTGTTTATTGTTATATACAGTAGCCTGCAGTACTCTTTCCTGGACAAGCCAAGTCTCAAATCACTTCAAATTATTTTCAAATTAAAATTGTCTTTTTAAACAGGCTTTCACAACCAATACCTCAATTGAGATTGGGCTGGATGCCTGGCCATGGTGATGAGATGTGTTATAGCCCCCCTCTGGTGGCCGATTTTCGGAACAACAAATTTTCACTATCTGTTAGTATAGATGGAAATGCATCTGTATGTTTTTTTCCTGATTTATGTTATGTTTTCAGTGTTAAACACACTTTCATTGCATTTCAAGTAAGGGGACAAGCTCCACATATAGTCTGTAGCCTGGCTCTGTTTATTTTCATGCAGGCCTATGTTGTGCTACATGGACCCACTATATGGACCCACATTTACTTTGTGTAACCCCTGCATGTCCTAAGTATTCCAACAGGCAGGGTGCGATTTATGAAAAAATCAGAGGGGGGGATGTTTCTGAAACGGTATTGCGTTGGTTACTAGAAATGACCGGTTCTCCCTTTACCCCCCCGCCCAAAAAAAAAAATATATATATTCTGCTTATCCATTCATTAAAACAATCATGCTATTAGTAGGCCTATCTATTCTACAGCGCAGTGTCTACCAGATGCGTCTGAAGTAGGCTACCGCAGTTCATGTGACTGCTGCGTGTACAGCGCAATCCTGACAAATGACATTTTTCACAAAACTTAGAAACTCTCTAGTTCAGACCCTCCTGCTGCTTGCGGTGTGTTAAATATTTAAATAAAGTGCTGCAGATTACATTGTTTAATGTAGCCGATAATAGCCAAATTACTTTGATATCTCCGAATTATGTTGACCCAACCCAAGGCATTCCTTGGATCCGACGGTACGCGCGATTGTGCGCTGAAACGTTAACCTAAACTTTTTTTTTTTTTTTTTTTTTGCAACTGCGAGGAAAGCCAGGGCATTGAGCATAAAAAATAGCCAATGCAAATAGGATCAGCTAGGCCTTCCTACTTAACGTATTGTTTGAGCATTTTGCCTAGATTATGCCATTTATTGGTCATTTTCCACAACTGGCTGATTTACCTAAAAAGTGTTCTCATCAGCGCGATTCGGATATTTTGCCTGATACGTTGACATTACACACATTTCATATCAAACTTAAATTATGCCTTTGCCAAACAGTTCGTTTTCCTTTGCACAAAGTTGTTCAAACAATGTGATAACATTATGAAGTTTCCTTTCGTTTTCCTTCTCGTCTATAGCTTTAGTCTTTCCAGTGAGAGAAAAAAAAACACCTGCGCTTACAGGCTGAAGTTCGCGGCAAAGTGAGCCAGGAGTTGTCACGCACACAATTCAGGACACAGGAGGCAATTTTTTAAATTTTATAATTCGCTGCACACTATATGTTTGTTAGTCGCATTGCTTGCATACTGTCACGAGATATCAAGGGGGGATAAATGTTATCCCCACCGGAGATAAAATTATTCAAGCAGAGGCAGGGATACCAAAATCAGAAGTACGGAAATCCCACCCATCCCCCCGCCAAATCGCACCCTGCCAACAGGTACTTGAACCCTAGTTTGAAAAACACTGCACTCTACAATTCAACACTATCAGATTCATTCATACAGTAACATGCACAATATTTACATCTAAACAACCTGTCAAATTTATGTTGTGGATGTGTATCTGTGTGCCATGGTAGGCAATCTTCAGGCACCGCACAACAATGCTGTGTAAATGAAATGAACATAAAAATGAAACTTCTTTAAGCTTCCTATTTGAAATCTGTTGCAATAGGAAAGTAAACAGGCTATTGGTTAGCTGTGTTGCACACGACCGAAGAAATGAGGAACATGTGGGGTACAGGCACACAACCTCACAGGAAGATATGGCCCTGTATGCTAAAACCACACTTATATTCATGCTCTTCTTACCCTGACAACTAGTCAGCACATGTAAGTACGTGCAGTTTGTGTTATGAAAAAATTGTTGGATTTTCCCTGTTTAGTGATGTCTATGTGCTGGTAAAATTAGATTACATGAAATTTATTTGATTGGTATCCAAGTCATATTGTGTTGGCATATTTCAGCTCTCTGGATATGCAATGACAGAAACATCACTTTCTCTTTCCCTGCTTCTGCTGATCATGATCTCCAGTAAGTAGCAACTAATGTAAATAGTATTAAAAAGGCATAAAAAAGGGAAAGTAATATCTATAAGCTACAGCTAAAGTTTGCATTTAGTAAAAAAAAAAAAATGCACAGAGTACCTTCCTTCTGTGCTCTTGAAACTGGGGGAGTTTCTATTAATACCATCTGTATGTATCTAAACTTGTAGTAGGATGTGCAAGACCTGAAGACCTGTGTTTACTCTCTAATCTATAGAACAGTAGCACAGTGTTCGCTTGCAGTTAGTTTGCTTGAAGATATACATTTAAAATCCATTTGCTTGATCAATAGTCCAACTCTGCAGTTAGAAGCATTCTTAAGATTATAGTTGTGAGGATTTACCACGTACTGCTGCCAGCTAGATGTAGCCTAGGTTAGTTGGCATCTGTCACACATGCACTCAAACATCTTATGACTGAAAAACTGAAAACATGCAGGGTGTGAACTGAAATTGCCATTTACAGTACAGGGGTTTCAAGGACTGAACCAATTACAATACATGTAGACATCACGGCCTAAATAACATGTTGTGTCTGATTGTTACAGTGAATTTAGTTGAAACGAAATCTGGGTGGAGTGTCACTTACAGCTCCACACACATCTGTGCTCTGGAAGGATCATCAGTTAGCATGACCTGCTTTTACAAATACCCTAGTTATGCTGAAGTTGAGGAAGCTTTCTGGACAAATCAATACTCTGACAATCCTAATGATCTCTCGATGGTTAAGAGATACGCACAGAGGGTCAGAGTGGACTGTGGAGATAAGGGACGACAGTGTTCCCTTCATATCACTAATCTGACAAAAACAGATACTCAGAATCAGTACTATTGCAGGATTATCACAGATTATGATACACAGAAATACACAGGCAAACCTGGGATTTCCTTGAGTGTTACAGGTAAATTCAAATCTTATGTCAATAAATATGCATTGGTCCACATCACCTTTTTTTCATCATAACAGTAATTAAAGTTTCAGGCTACTGATTTGTTCACAGGCCTGGAGGTATTTTCAAAAGAATCAGAAATGCAAGAGGGAGATCAGTTGACTCTCACCTGCAACACCACCTGCACTTTAACCAGCAGCCCTTCATTCATCTGGAGTAAAGATGGACGTCCTGTAGAGAAGAAGCAGATCATCAATAACCAGCTGCATCTCCACCAGGTCACTTATGAAGATGAGGGCAACTACACCTGTTCTGTTAGAGGACATGAGGATCTCCCATCTCCACCTATGAGCATAAGAGTCAAGTGTGAGCAAAAATTATACCTATAGAAATTTATATGGCCAAAGAACAATGCTGTTGTATAGTGCCAAGAGACATGTGTAAACAACTGTATTGTTTAAAAGTGATTAAAAATAGAGAACAGAGTTAAATTAACAAAAATGTGGAAAACCTGATATAAATGAATGGGGGAAAAACCTTCAATTTTCATATCACAGCAGCAGCAAACATATCTCTCACTCTCCTAGGCCCAACAGCTGTGTCCTTTACCGTGAAAGATGTAAAAGAGGGAGATAACGTGACTCTCACCTGCAACACCACCTGTAACCTAACAAGCAACACTTCATTCATCTGGAGTAAGGATGGACGTCCTGTAGAGAAGAAGCAGATCATCAACAACCAGCTGCAGCTCCACCCAGTCAGTTATGAAGATGAGGGCAACTACACCTGTACTGTTAGAGGACATGAGGATCCATCATCTCCACCCCTCAAGCTCAAATTCATATGTAAGAGAACATTTTATATAGCCTAGAACTCTCAGTGTGTCTGTATAGTGACGAGCCATAGCTCAGACCTTGTTTGCGTCTGAGAGGTTTCTGAGCTGTTTACGCTGTTGGTTGTATTCAGACATCGTGGTGTTTAGCTAGTCACCACGTTATATCTGGACAGAGAGTTATTGGGCGGGCTTAGCGTTGTTTGAATCGCTTGTTAGTTGCTAGTTGCGCTGATAGGTTTTAGCAGTTTTACCCGGGGGTCTATCACTCGTCTCCAGACTATACATTCATTTTATAGTCTGGTGTGTCAGGCTACATTTTATACACAGTTACATCAACAATTCTGCATAGGAAATTCCAAGTAATTGGTTGTAGCATTCAGTAAGCATGTTAGAAAAAAAATCCATAAATGTGACTGATGACAGCAGCTGGCAATTCACAATTTGGTTTGTGTTTTTTCAACCTCACCGACCTTAAACAAGCATAAAATATTTTGGTATCTCTTTTTTCTTTGCAGTGGGTCGAAGAAGTTCTGTGATGGCTGTTGTTGTTGGAGTGGCAGCCTGTGGAGTTGTGGGTCTCCTCTGTGTTGTTTTCTGGCTGAGGTGAATAGATGACAGATAACATCAAAAATAATGGCTTCACACTCCAATAAGATTAATGACACTAACTGTTGTTGAAGAAACATGTTTATCAGCTTTGTTTTTGCATATTTGCATTATAGATCACAAAAGGAGAACAATGATAAGACACAAACGGGCAATGCCAAGGTGAGAAAACTCTTCCCACCATTTGCATGCAAAACATACAACACCCGTTTTGTCCACTTTGGCAATAAATGATGTACTTTCATTTCTTCTTTGATAAAATGGTTTCCTTTTTTCTGGGATCAGGGTGACGTCCAACACCCCAGCACTGACCTCCAGACTTCAGTTGGCCAGAGCGGAGACGTTAACCCTCCCATTGGTGGGGGAACTGATGCTAATGTCCTGTATGCAAGTGTCAACTTAAACCGCAAATCCAGACAGACCACAGGAGAAGTAGAGGATGATCATGTCCAGTTAGCCAGTGTCCGATCCAAAGACTCCAGACCGAAAGAGCAGGAGCAGGAAGATGATGTCCACTATTCAAGTGTCCGGTCCAAACACTCCAGACAGAAAGGGCAGGAGCAGGAAGATGGTGTCCAGTATGCATGTGTCCAGTTCAACCACTATAGCTAAACCACGACTGCGAATGTGAAGAGTCAATCAGAGTGCATATAGCTCCCTAATACACTCGGACATTCTCTGCTTGCACGTCCATTGAAATACATTGCAGTTAATGATAGTTTGTGTTAATCTTGTATATAATCTAGCACCATATGTCAAGTTTTAAATGTGTAAATTGTGTGCAAAAGATACAAACAACTCAGACACCTGGCATCCCGCGCGGCTGGTCTACAGAATGTATTTCAGCCTTTACCAAGCCTCATCTAAACACGTGATAAATGTCTGCTCTGATAAAGTTAAGCAGATGGACCATATCATTAACTGAACGAGACAAAGTGGTCAAGGATGTCTGCATCTGTTCTAGGCAAGTCAACATCGTATTTGCATCCGAACATGCTGTCACATTGCTGGAAAGAGACGGATGATGTTGAATATGCCAGCGTCCCTAACGTTAACCCCAGTACATCAAAGGCCACGTTAACTAATGCTACCGATACAGTGCTGAGCACTCTGCTTCCAACATTCTATGTCCATTGTTTTCATCATGTAAACCCTGCACGACGCGAGTGCCGAACCCTTCCGCTGCTGGTTGTGAATTTTGATTTACGAAATCTATTTTGTCGGAGCCGTCCATTGACATCCATTGTTTTTTATTTCTCATGCTACGGGGCTAGGTTCGTTGCAAAATTGTCGGATTCTGAAAGTGCTCCGCAATGCTGTCGGAGCCGGTGTGAAGACGGCTTAAAGGTTCAGTAAAGAAACTTCCAGAGTGTCCAGACAGACATAAGCGGTTCTGCAAAGAGCGTTTGGCTATGAGGCTTTATTAGCACTCAAAATGGCTGTGGTTTGAGCTCATCATCAAGTGAAACTGGATTATTCCTGTAAATGGCCAGATTTAGACCCGGTTACAAAACTCTACTGAATGCTATCAAGTGTATTCAAGTGTAGATTTTGGATTTTTAGTCTGTTTTGGCTTTTGAATAGATCTTTTAACCGTACTGTACACAGTACAATTATCATCTGTTTATATTATGCAGTGCCATATCTGTATTAACATCTGTAAAGTTCATGTAGCAGTATGCTCCAATGCAATAAGTATTCAGGTAATTTAAAGGCATTATTTTGTTTATGAGCAAATATGCAGAAAGTGAAGAAAAATGTTGTTTTTCTAAATTCAGTAAATATTTGAAAAATCAGTTATGTCTAGTCTGTTTTAACATGAAGCTTTAGATCTAAATGGTGCATTACAGAATTCTGAGGTGATATTGTATCTCTCTCCCATACACATCAACTCTCACACACATACTGTATATCACTCACATCAGATTTCTCAAATCCTTTTTCTCACACATTATTGGGGCAGCCATGTTGTACTACTTGGAAAGTCTGACAACTGAAAGTGAGACTCGTGATTGGGATTGACAGAGGAACTAAAACTACACTAAAACTAGAAGCTCTTTTTCTCTATCTCTCTCACTCTAGTCATGGGTAAAAACAGACCACATCTCAGCCAAGACTGCATGGACCATTTCCCTTTTCCAAAACCAGAATTAAAATCTACATGTAAATGAACCTGCTAAGCTAGCTATGCATATCATTATGATCGTAAGACTTGTGGCTATGTTGGATAGGAGTTTAAAAAGTAGTACCCTTTTCAGTGGCACAAGGTGTTTCATATTTTATTTATCAGGAAAATGGCCAAATCACTTTGCCTATCTGCAGTGGTTAAAGTGGGATGTGCAGGGGGGGGGGGGACTCTCAAGAAAGAAATAATGATTTGTCCTGTTAGGCTTTGCTATGCTATGGCTGTAAATGTCCGTAGCTTAACTCAAACAGTAAATAAGATGCCAAATAATTGATAGAGTCTGCCCCAATGGTAGAGAAGCAGTTGTGATTGGTTCTAGGGTTATTGATGATAAAGGAGGTGTGTGTGTGTGTGTGTGTGTGTGTGTGTGTGTGTGTGTGTATATGATGAGAGAGAGAGAGAGAGAGAGAGAGAGAGAGAGAGAGAGAGAGAGAGACACAGAGAGAGAGAGAGAGAGAGAGAGAGAGAGAGACACACACACACACACACATGTCATGTAACACATTAAAAGTGTGTGTGTGTGCATATAATGAGAGAGAGAGAGATATATATAGAGAGGTTGACACACACACACACACACACACACACACACACACACACACACACACACACACACACACACACACGTCATGTAACACATTGAAAGTGTATAATGGCAGAGAGAGAGAGGATGATGCACACACACGTCATATAACACATAAAAAGCATACTTCCTAATAAGCCAGTGTTGAGCACTGCAGAGGAGAGGACTTGTGGTCAGCAGTGAAAGAGGGAGGAGCTGCCCAAGTTAGTGCATCTAGCAAAAAAAGAAAAAAAAAAAAAGAAAAACATCAACCACTGAGTGAGGGGGTGGAGCCAGTGATCACACGGGCCAATGACTACACATCACAAACTACAAGTTTTGTGTTCATGTCTGAGCATGTGAGAGGTGTGCCATCTTCTGGTGAACATGGTTGGGGGAGATTGAGCTATGCTAATTATTACCTCCGCCAAGGGGGTTATGTTTTCGGTCGCGTTGGTCTGTCTGTTTGTTTGTTTGTTTGTTTGTCTGTCTGTTTGTCTGTCAGCAGGATAACTTGAAAAGTGCTGCACGGATTTGGATGAAATTTTCGGACAATGTGTATATTGGGACAAGCAAGAAGTGATTCCATTTTGGTGGCGATTGGTGATCAACATGATCTGGAAGTTATATTGTGTGTCTGTGACCACATTGCCTTGGCAAAGGTCTGCGCTCTCTGAGCGCTTTTCTAGTTTATTATGTAATTATATGATTACATGATATGGTTATAGGATGATATCATATTTTTCATTATATTATTTTCAGCCTATTTGTTCAAAGGATGGAAAAAAATGCTGTAGGAAAGAGTCTAGATAGGAGGGTTGGCGGGGAGTGGGGCTCACCAGCAAGGGGCACTCAAGAGCAACAGGGATGAGGAAAACTTCCCTTACCAAAGGAAGAAATCTTGGGCAAATCCACAGCTCAGGGGGCTTAGGGTTATGACGGGGGAGTGGGGCATGACAGGGGAGATGGGACAGTGTGCTGTTGCATGAGAGGAAAAAAAGAGCATGATGATGGTGTTCTGTTGAATGTGGGGGTGATATGGTGATGGGGGTGGTGGAGTGGGCTGTTTGCTGGAAGTATGTTCGAGGCTGTCTGTTTTTTATTTGCTGATGATTCCCTTTGACACACAAAGCTAACTCTCAGCCTATTTCACACACACACCTCTATAAATAGACAGGTATTTGTAGGTATGTAGCACATCCTGTAACGTAAGACCACCTCCAGAGGTGTGATCAGCTCAAAGACCCTACATTGTTTTTTATCAGATCCAAGCATGAGTCTGTACCTGAACATGGTAAGCTCATCCGAACATAAACCTCTTTTTTACACCTTCGTCATACAGAGAGGTTTTATTTTAAACTCGAAACCTATAATAGGATGATTTGTTTGTCTACTTATTAATACTGTACATTTGATTTTATAATTATTTTTCTTGACTCAAATAGGTTGCTAAGACAATGATGCCACTGATAGCCTGCTTGGTGTCCATACTTGTTCAAGGTAACATTTCTTAAACACTAATCCGTTCTTATCATTAATTGAGTATCCTACTTCACACTTATTCTGCAGCTGGTTACTAATTGACGTGTGAATCGGTTTTTCTTTTACTCTGTTTCCCCCGTTTATTTTATACGCTTATTTCCTGTGTTGAGTAAAGACTTCCTGAGGTGTTGCATGATTGTGTGGTGGACGGAGAGATATCTGCAGAATGTGTGCATTTTATCTTTTTCCATTTCTGTACGTGTTAGTTGCCAATAGGAAAATAGGCTTTCAGCATTTCTAACGGCAGATGACTTAGTTAGCAACTATGCTTTTGGGAAAGGACCCCTGATTATTTACATGTAGTGTGGTCAGGGGTGGGGGGGAACGCGGGGATACGCAGTACCGGCACCTCAGATTAATGAACAATATCATCCCATTCTTCTTCTATACATTTTTCTTTGTTTGTGCTGACACAAAATATGAGAGTTCCCCCTCCTGCCAAATCCCACTTTAACCACTGAGTGTGGTAGTATGTGATCTGTAAAAAGTATATCGCAGTGAGAAGACTGGCTTGTTCAATGTGATAACGTGTGATAAAGAGTTGCATTTGATAACGTGAATCACATTGAGCCTACGTAGGCGGCACTGCATGAGATCATGCTGCAGTGCAAAAAATAGCTTGCAGTTTGCTGTAAACATTCTCTGTGTTTTCATTTTGGTCAGCAATGCGCTATTGTTAAAATTCCAAATAACCACATCCAATTTCATAAGAAAGACACCACACGTCAGTCGTGACTCACTAGAAATTAAAGGTGGCACCTGTTTTCTGAGAGAGAGCCATGCATGTTGGCAGTGGTACTGTGGCGAGAAGAATGGCTTGCACAATAGATGTAGAGATGTCTGCAGAATGTATAAATTGTATGCATAAAAAGTTTCCATTTTGGTAGTTGTTAGCATGTTTGAGCTTACTTAGGCCCTATGATGAGCAAGCCACACTGCAGCAGTTGTGACTCAACCTGAAAGTAGAGGGGGCTGTTTTCACTGACAGAAGCATGCAGGGCAGTGGCTTGGCAGCTGAGCTGCATCTCAGAGCGTCAGTTAGACTGGCCTTACAAATAGACACACAAAATGCACTTGCAGAATTAACAATGTTCGATGATACCAGCTTTTTTTCATGACAGTGATGACATAGTTTTGTATCCGATTTGTCTTGCAGGGGCAAGGAACACCATTAGCCCAGTGGTCACCTACAGCTCTATGCACATCTGTGTTCTGGAGGGATCATCTGTTAGCATGACCTGTACATTCACCTACCCCAGCTATGCTAAAGTTACAGAAGCCTTTTGGACCAAAGAATATGGTAGTACCAACCCTACTGATCTCTCTAAGGATCAGACATACACACACAGGGTCAAAGAAGTGGACTGTGGAGATAAACAAAGTCAGTGTTTCATTAGGATATCTAACCTGACTAAGAAAGATGCTCAGTATCAGTACTACTGTTGGATTATCACAGATAATGATGCAGTGAAAGGGACAACTGGACCTGGGGTTTCGTTGAGTACCACAGGTAGACAAAACAGTAACACTACAAAGTTTTACAACACACAGAAAACATGTATGAAATCCATATTATGATTGCATTTCTTTCTAGGACTGCAGGTCAATTCAACAATAAAAGGCTCAGAAGTGAAGGAGGGAGATCATGTGACTCTCACCTGTAACACCACCTGCAATCTAACTGGCAGCTTTTTATTCATCTGGCATAAAGATGGAAGTCCTGTAGTGAAGAAGCAGATCATCAACAACCAGCTGCAGCTCCACCCAGTCAGATATGAAGATGAGGGCAGCTACACCTGTGCTGTGAAAGGCAGAGAGGCTCTGCCTTCTTTACCCTTCAGAATAAAAGTCATGTGTGAGTACAAATGAATGACTTGCCTAGTCATGAAATAAAACACCCACAATGCAACTGACTAACCCTAGGGTAGGCAAATAATTCAGTTTGCTTACTTTTTCCTCATGTCTACCCACCTAATGAAATAAATGTTTATTTATTCTAAAATGTAAAGGAGCAAATAATTTTCAGTCATACATTACTGTCGGTTCCTTTCCTTTTCAAGGCCCTTTCTTGGTTGTTTCACCTAAAACTGAAGAGGTAAAAGGGGGATACAATCTGACTCTTATCTGCAACACCACCTGTAACCTACCTCGCAGTTCTTCATTCATATGGACTAAAGATGGACGTCCTGTAGAGAAGAAGCAGATCATCAACAACCAGCTGCAGCTCCACCCAGTCAGTTATGAAGATGAGGGCAACTACACCTGTGCTGTTAGAGGACATGAGGATCTCCCATCTCCACCCATGAGGATAAAAGTCATGTGTGAGTGCCGATTGGTAGGGATACAGTATTAGCAAATTAGTCTTTTTGAACAATAAATATTAACGAGACCCTATGCAGGATCCGGTGTAGTCATAGCCTGACATTGCCTGCCCGGATGAAAGGAGTATTATGGGCAGGCAATGTCAGGCTAGTGGAGTCATCCAGTAAGCTAAGAACTAAACAAAGCAGTTATTAAAGGATACCTCTGGAGTGAATTGAAGCATAGCCCTGTTGAAGGAGCATGCTAAACGCACCACTTAGCGAGTGGAACAAAATCATTTGGAACAGCATAGACCGAACGCAGAAGCGAACAAGCACTTTACACTGAATCAATGGAAACTGATTATCCAAAACGGAAAGTAAGATCTGAGGTGCCGTTGACACAATGTAACATGTTCCGCATTAGGTCTATGCTGCTCGAAATTCTTTCATTCCTAACAAAATGTATCGACAGTTGAATATGCTGAGAGGGCACAAATCGTGTTGTAATTCAAACAGTAAGCTCCGTCTTTGTCTCTCTCTTTCTTAGGCCCATCATCTGTTTCGTCTGATATAGAAGATGTAAAGGAAGAGAGATAATGTGACTCTCACCTGCAGAACCAACTGCTCCAGAACCAGAACCAACAGCCTTTCATTCATCTGGAGTAAAGATGGACGTCCTGTAGAGAAGAAGCAGATCATCAACAACCAGCTGCAGCTCCACCCAGTCAGGTATAAAGATGATGACAACTACACCTGTGCTGTTAGAGGACATGAAGATCCATCATCTGCACCCATGAGGATGAAAGTCCTTCGTGAGTACAACCATAATTTAAACTGTTGTCTGTGATTGTAATGTTAGACAATGCCAGAATTCATATTTGCACACATACAGTTATAAAGCATCACATTTCTAGTTGTTACAACATAAGCTATTTTTTCTTTATATTTTTTCTTTTTTTAAAGACATTTTTTTCATTTGACAGGACAGTAGAGAGTGACAGGAAGTGAGTGGGGCAGATAGATGGGTAAAGATCAGGAAATGAATGTAGTCCAGACTCAAATGGTGCTCTAGCCCGCTGAGCCTAGGAGCTCCCCTTTATGTTTTTCTTTTCAATTTAAAGCTTTTAACCGAGTTAGCAAATGCACTACGACATATTTTGTCATGATACATGGATAGTGAAGAGATGAGGTGTAATCCTTCAGAAAAGGTGTGGCATAAGTGGTAGATTAGTTTTGTCTTAATGCCTCAGATCCAAATGTATTGGCTATACACCAAAATCATCAATACCAGCTACTCTATAGGTATCAAGGGGAGGAGGGGGTGGAACCTGTATAAATGTATGTTTACTGAGATCCTGAAGCCCTCTGCTTTCAAACAAGAATTACTTGTCAAGATTTTGGTAACACTTTTACTTGACGGGTGAGTACATAACACATTCATAGCAGCTTTCATGAAATGCTCACAAAGCATTCATGACTGTTTCATAAGACATGACTCCACCTTCATATCCAACCCTTCATAAATGTGGAAGATAGAATGTCGATAACCTATCAAAATAAAAGTCCAGTGGTCTCAAAACAACACTGCCATTTATGTTTGTCACCCGATCATGTCACACCTGAATATTTTATGAATATCTTATGAAGTCTACTTCAAATGTCACTTTGCCATACAGGTTGCGAAGTATTCATAATCACTTATCTGAGTTTAACAACGAGAGGTAAACTAGAGCTGACCAGTATTTGTGGACCCTGATGTATCTGATATTGCATGTTTAGGTAACAGATTTAAAATACATAAATAAATAAATAAATAAATAAATACATAAATAAATTATGTTTGCTCCTGTCCAATGGTCTCAAAGAAGCATTGAAGCATTGAAGAAACCTGTTACCTGATCAAGTCAAATCAGAGTAATGGACAAATGCAGTATCAGATCATGAGCAAGCATCTAATTTAAATGTGTCATAAAAAAATATCTCACCTTGGGGTAATCATAATATTTTTTTATACCTTGCCCACATTCAAAAGGGGAATGTCCAACTGTTGCGAGGTCATCTCAAAGTACTTTAAACCTACCTCTCAGTGGTAAACTCAGATAGGCCTAAGTGATTATGAATACTTCACAACCTGTGTAGTAAAGTGACATTTAAAGTAGACTTCATAAGATATTCATGAAATATTCAGATGTGACATGATCAGGTGACAAACATAAATGGCAGTGCTGCTTTGAGACCACTGGACTTTTATTTTGATAGGTTATCGGCATTCGATCTTCCACATTTATGAAGGGTTGCGTATGAAGGTGGAGTCATGTCTTATGAAACAGTCATGAATGGTTTGTGAGTATTTTATGAAACCTGCTATGAATGTGTTATGTTCTCACCCGTCAAGTAAAGTGTTACCTTTTTTTTTTACTTTCTAATAAAATACATAGGCACTTTTGTACAGGAAATGTACGGGGTGAAATCCTGGGTATATAAGCTTTAATATGTTTCCCCTACATGCCACTGGCCTAAATGTCACCAGAACTTGGCCATTTTGCAAATACTAAATTTCTTAATTTTGGGATTTATTGCATAAAAACCCTTTATTGTTAAATGATGTAATCCATTAAAAACGCAGACTGGTTTCGGCCATACTGTGTAGCCTTCATCAGGGTGTGGTCAGTGAGGTTTTCAGAACTACACAGGTAAATAGACTTTGGTCACTGCTCTGAGGATCATGCAAATTTAAATTCAGTTGAAATAACAGAGTGAAGCAGAGTGACTCTGACCTGCATGAGTGAAGCTGACCCATCAGTATACACATTTCCTCAGTTCAAGTTTACCTGTTCCCTCATTCATCTAGATCCCCCGAAGAACACAAGAGTCTCCACTAGTCCCTCAGGTGTAGTAACCCCAGGCACTACAGTGAATCTGACCTGCAGCAGTGATGCCAACCCACATGTGGAGAACTACACCTGGTATAAGGTGGATGACTCCACTCCAGTAGCACCAGGACAGCAGTACAGCATCACTAACATCAGCTCTGAGGATGGAGGACAATACTACTGTGAGGCCAGGAATAAATATGGAGCAGAGAAATCTACTGCTGTGTTGATAGCAGTGATGGGTATGTATAGCCACTGTAACAGTAGTAGTAGAATAATGGTTAAGAATCATCAGTCTAGTGGGCTGATAGTCTGGAAGTTGTGGGTTCGGATCCTGGCTGACTGTTGTGCCCTTGAGCAAGGCACTTAAACCTTAACCTGGTTCTCACGCATCTGGAATTTCGTCGGTAGCCTAGCTGTTTTCTGCTGTGACGGGGCGGGGGTTGTATTAAAGAAAAATCTGGAACCTGATTGGAAAATTCAAGGTGCCTGTCACGTACTACTTGCTACGTCATACCTGTTAACATCCCGCCCCACGATTGTGATTGTATCTATGGCATAGAGGGGGCTCGCGTATGGGGTAAACGGAGACTTCTGGCTCAACAAGGCTCTCCCAGACCTTCGTGCGAGCTCACGAAGTAGAACGAAGATGCACGAAGCACGAAGGGTCAGTGTGAGAACCAGGCTACTTAACCCTAAGTTGCTCCAGGAGAAACTTGCCCTGAACTAATTGATAGTTGATGTAAGTTGCTTTGGATATGCTAAATGTAAATGTAACAAACCAGCATGTGTGTGGGTGACATACAGTATAGCCCTTTTTTTACTCTCTGGGGGCTGAAATTGAACCGTTCCTCACAAGTTGACTAATGTAGTGGCCCAAAGAGTGACATCTGGTGGTGTGTGTAAATTATAGCATCCTTTGAGCACAGCATGTTTACATGGACTTTTTGGTGCATCTATATATAATGCCTAAATTAGATGATGATGTGCAAAAATTAACTAATCCATGAACCAGAAATGGCTTCACTTCAGTGACACATCCTACTAGGTATTTTTGCAATTTCAATTGCAGTGGCAGTTTCATGTCTTCTGATTCCATTCCTTCCCAAACACCTACCAGCTTCTCTCTCTCTCTCTCTCTCTCTCTGAATGAAATAGGAGCTGCAGTCTTTAACCTGGACTTGGGTTTACTGGGCTGGATCTTTTATTTTTTAACAAATAGGTCCCAGCGTGTGAGGGGGGAATGGGGTTTTCTCTGATGAGATGGTGTCTTCTACAGGGTCACCCCAGTGTTGTTAACTTTGTTACATTTGCAGACGATTTAGCCATTGTCAGTCTTACAAGGAAATTAAATTGATCATGGACCTGTTTTAAATTATTTCATAGCCTGGTGTGATAGTGCTCATCTCCTGCTGAATGTTAAAAAAAAACAAAGGACATTTGTCATTGACTTCAGGCGTAACCCCCTCCCTTCTCCGACCACTACCATCAAAGTTCAGCCTGTAAGTGTGGTTGATTCTTACAAGTACCTGGGAAGTTTGATTGACAACAAGCTGAATTTCAACCCAAATACAGAACACAACAAAAAAAAGTCAGTAACGTCTTTTCTGCCTACACAAGTTGGCAAAGTTCAGTGTTGATAAGTCCATCATGACATTTGTTGGTTCAATGACCTCAGCCTAAAATAAAAAATGGCACTTGCCAAAATTGTGAAAGTCAGCAGCAAAATCAAAGGCTCCCAGCAATGTAGCCTTACAGACCTCTACAGGAAATGCACCCTGAGTAAAGCTAATGCTATTCTGTCAGTCAATGCCCATTGCCCACCCTCTGTATTCTGAGTTCCAGCTACTTCCCCTCCCCCTGGTAATAGGTTCAGATTTTCATTTGTCCCTATTGCCATTTCATTGCTAAACTCAGATCTTCTACCCCGACATACAGACATTGAGAACAATAAAGTTGAAGTTGAGTTGAGTTGAGCTGCATTAGTGCATCTCAGAGTGTAAAAGGAATCTCAGAAATCACACATAATAATTTATATTTCTTTTCAGCTGCTGGAGCTCAGGATCCTGTGATGGTTACTGTGGTTGCAGTTTCAGTCTCAGTGTGTGGAGTGTTGGGTTTGGTCTGTGCTGCCGTCTGGATGAGGTGAGTAGAGACACAGATGGTGATTGAGTAAAGATTAGTCCAGATGTTTGTACTTTGTTTTGGGAGGGAAAAAAGTGATATCTATCCATCTACCTGTCTGTCTATCAGGTTTCACTGCAAAGGAGGACAGAGTCAACGGGAGCGTAGAGATGTAAGCTCTATAAGACAGTGATAATACTTTCATCTTTTGAAATAAAAGTATTTTCCAATTCTACACTATACATTCCCACCCGTCTCTTCAGTACACAAGATTGTGCAACATTGTAATGTTACTATAATAGGCCCGGACATTATGTTCACAACATTTCTTTTTTGTTTTAGGATGATGTGGTCTATGAAAACTATACTCAAGGAGGAGCATCAGGTGCTGTCAAGATGAATTCACTGTACCAGAACCTGAGCCTGAACACCAACAGCACCCAACCTGATGCAGTTTACCAGAACCTGAACCCCAACACCACCAGAGCCTGAACCAACACCACCCAACCTGATTCAGTTTACCAGTCTGAACCCCAACACCACCCAACCTGATGCAGGTTACCAGAGTCTGAACCCCAACACCACCCAACCTGATGCAGGTTACCAGAGTCTGAACCCCAACACCACCCAACCTGATACAGTTTACCAGAGCCTGAACCCCAACACCACCCAACCTGATGCAGTTTACCAGAGTCTGAACCCCAACACCACCCAACCTGATTCAGTTTACCAGAGCCTGAACCCCAACACCACCCAACCTGATGCAGTTTACCAGAGCCTTAATCCCAACACCCAACCTGATACAGTTTACCAGAGCCTGAACCCCAACACCATCCAACCTGATACCAGAGCCTGAACCCCAACACCACCCAACCTGATACAGTTTACCAGAGCCTGAACCCCGACACCATCTAACCTGTGTATCATTTCCTGACTCATACAATGCAATTTGCATCACCTATCTGGTTAAGGACAGGCCTGTGGTGTGTTGAGCTATGGGGCTCCTCTGTGTCATCTACTGGCTGAGGGGAAGAACACATTGTAGGACACAGAATGTGTAGGGTCTCATTCCAAACTCATTCCTAACTTACACTTTAAAAGACACACAAATTTATACTGTGTCTTCAAACACAATTTAAAATGGCCACCTTGCAATTATTCCAAATTGTATCTCCATTTGTCATCAAGGGGGGATTTTTTTTATTCTGTTAAGATATCAGAGCAAGTGAGGGAACTGAAGAGATGTCAAACTGCACACAGGTACCTTGATTTAACATATGTACATTGTACATTTTAATGTCTACATATGAATAGCCATTAATCTCTTTGGAATTAATGTCTAATTAATGACACGGTCAGGCTCTGGTTCGTCCTGTCAGGTTTTTTTTTCTTTTTTTTTTTTTTCTAATGAGTGCTGTAAAAATGAACCAAAGTGATTAATAAAAAAACTCAGATTCAAACAAATGATTCACCTTGATAAATATGCTTCCACTTTCCTGTTATGCAGTGTCTACAATTCTACCAGCTAGGCATAGGGATTTCAGGACGAGATGGAATGGACGGTCCAATCAGGAGACCGTAGGGACCACCGGACGGGATATTTGGCATATAACGGTTATATATGAAGGAGACAGCTATATCATTGATTATTGTGGAAATTATGACACAGATACTGGTGTTTATGTTTGTTTGGAATAGTTGAGAAACACTTTGACAAGTACTTTGAACTTGCTTCCTGTGCATGGTGTCATTTTTTCATTTAGTCATGGTGGAACTACTGATACGTATAGCAATTATTCACTCATGTTACTGTTTTACCAGTAGATGGAGATATTTGACTTGGTTCACTGTCACTTGCAAGTGAAATCAAGTTGGTACACATGCAATATCTTTACAGTTATATTTAACATTTTTATATATAAAATAGCTTGTTAAAATGCTTAGATGACCAGACATAGCAACACTTTTTATACATCACCTGGTATGAATGGGAACAGTAGCCTCTCAACTGAACTTGAGTGAGTGTTCAAGAAAAGCACTCTCATAGCTGCACTCATTGCGCCCTCTAGTGGCTTGGAAAAAAACATAACAGTAAAACAGAGTCTACTACAAGGACATAACGTCGGGAGGTGTTGGAATGGCAGAGATTTTTTTTCACATTCCATATTTGGATAATGGCGGGTGAAATGCGTTAATCGCGTGTTAAAAAAATTGACGGCGTTAAAATGGGTTTGCGTTAACGCCGTTAACGCGTTAAACTGACAGCACTAATATATATGGGCAATTCCAGCGTTATGGACGTGACATTTTCGTGCATTATTGATGAACAAAAGGCCAGATAACCTCCGCAAACCTAGCAGTATTTCACAATTTTTTTTCATATTCTTCTGCAAACTCCATGGCTGAATACAGGCAAACAGAAAAAATTAATATCATGATTTGCATCATAAGAATATGAGCCTTTCAATTTGCGTTATGGACGTGACGAAAAACGGACAAACTTTTGAGAGAGCGTAGTTTTTGCTGTGAAGTGTGTGAAATTTCTAGAGAAATGTAAATATTACTACATTCATACCAAACAGGACACCTCAGTAAAGACAGAGAAAGACTTAATTTCAAATGTAAATGTAAAAAAAGTTGGTTTTCATTGGGAGACATGGCGTTATGGATGTGACGTTATGGACGTGACGTCTGGAAAAACCCTCCAAAACGATACAAAACAATTGTGAACGGTGGATTTTAACCTGTAACAAGAGAAATAGTAATATAACAATGAAAAATAACTGATAGCATTGCAGCTTTGTGTGTGTTATCACCCACTTATGCCCATTATAAGCCCCTCCATAGACTTACATTATAGCTGAATAGGGTAAAAATTTTAACAAACAGATATCCTTTCGAAACTTGCTCAGTTGAATATTTACATCGAGACAATACTTTTTTGTATTGGACGTTTTCTGAAAGAATTTGTATGTCCATGTAGGTGAGACTTAAAGTTTTAAGGTGAGGTTTACTTTTTCGTGGAATTGCCCATATATATATATATATTGTTTGTTTGTTTTCTGAAATTAGATAGAAAAGAGAAACCAACTTTTCTGTTTCATAGAATCAATACAAACCCTTCTCTCTCTCTCTCTCTCTCACACACACACACACACACTCACAAACAGACCTCTATAAATAGATAGGTATTTGTATGCATGTAGCACATCCTGTATGTCCAGAGGTGTGATCAGCTCAGAGACCCTACATTGTTTTTCATCAGATCCAAACATGAGTCTGCACCTGAACATGGTAAGCTCATCTGAACATAAACCTCTTTTTTACACCTTCGTCGCACAGCAAGGCTATATTTTAAAATATAAACCTATAATAGGATGATTTGTTTGTCTAGTTATTAATTCATTTGATTTTATAATGTTTTTTTTTACTCAAATAGGTTGCTAACACAATGATGCCACTGATAGCCTGCTTGGTGTCCATACTTGTTCAAGGTAACATTTCTTAAACAGTAATCTGTTCACTAATCATTTATTGAGTATCCTAATTCACACTTATTCTGCAGCTGGTTACTAATTGACGTGTGAATCCGTTTTTCTTTCACTCCATTTCCCCCGTTCATTTTATACGCTTATTTGCTGTGTTGAGTAAAGACTTCCTGATGTGTTGCATGATTGTGTGGTGGATGGAGAGATATCTGCAGAATGTGTGCATTTTGTCTGTATCCATTTCTGTATGTGTTAGTTGCCAATAGGAAAATAGGCATTTCTAACAACAGATGACTGATTTATCAAAGTATGCTTTTGGGAAAAGGAGCCCAGATTATTTACATGTAGTGTGGTAGTATGAGATCTGTAAAGAGTATATTGCAGTGAGAAGACTGGCTCCTTCAATGTGATAACGTGTGATAAAGAGTTGCATTTGATAACGTGCATCACATTGAGCCTACGTAGGCTGCACTGCATGAGATCATGCTGCAGTGCAAAAAATAGCTTGCAGTTTGCTGTAAACATTCTCTGTGTTTTCATTTTGGTCAGCAATGCGCTATTGTTAAAATTCCAAATAACCACATCCTATTTCATAAGAAAGACGCCACACGTCAGTCATGACTCGACAAGAAATTAAAGGTGGCACCTGTTTTCTTATAGAGAGCAATGCATGTTGGCAGTGGTACTGTGGTGAGAAGAATGGCTTGCACAATAGATGTAGAGATGTCTGCAAAATGTATAAATTGTATGCATAAAAAGTTTCCATTTTGGTAGTTGTTAGCATGTTTGAGCTTACTTAGGCCCTATGATGAGCAAGCCACTAGGGCCGTCACAACAGGACAGGCAAACCAGGCAATTGCCTGGGGCCCCAGGTTGAAAGGGGCCCTCAAGAATGACGGTAATCATTTTAGTTGTTTAGTTGGTGGCATTCATTCAATTAAATATGACTGAGTTAGACAATTGCAAGTTCAACACAAAATTATATTAATGCAAGTTGCTTGAAGATTATAACAATGCGGTTTACGTAGGAATTTATGGGAGGTGAAGGGCCCCCATACTAGTGGCGGCTGCTGGTTTTTCAGATAGGGGAAGCTCAGATTGCGCGATCGGTATTTTTTATTTTTATTTTTTTAACTATTTAATTCTGTTTTTAATGTCATGGGCTGTCACATTTGTCAGGTTTGTTTGTTTTATTGAAATATGCATAATTGAATTGTAGTAATGGAGATCCAGTTGCATTTGAATGACAACATAGGCTAATAGTGGCTTAAACTATTTAAATTATTCAGATGCAAAACCCTCCCAAGTCAATTTGCAATGAATTTAATTCCCTAATAATTCCTTTAAACATGCTTTATTATTGGAGCCATATTATAGGGTTCTCTTTTTCAAGAGGTTAAATAATGTCTGACCTCAAAACACACATCTCTAAAGTACCATGACTGAAAATATACATCTCTCCACTTCTGTTTTGGTCCCCTTCTCTTGTCTCGTTCATGATGAGCTGCTACGAGCTGCTACGTTCATTTTTGTTAAGATATCAGAGCAAGTGAGGGAACTGAAGAGATGTCAAACTGCACACAGGTACCTTGATTTAACATATGTACATTGTACATTTTAATGTCTACATATGAATAGCCATTAATCTCTTTGGAATTAATGTCTAATTAATGACACGGTCAGGCTCTGGTTCGTCCTGTCAGGTTTTTTTTTCTTTTTTTTTTTTTCTAATGAGTGCTGTAAAAATGAACCAAAGTGATTAATAAAAAAACTCAGATTCAAACAAATGATTCACCTTGATAAATATGCTTCCACTTTCCTGTTATGCAGTGTCTACAATTCTACCAGCTAGGCATAGGGATTTCAGGACGAGATGGAATGGACGGTCCAATCAGGAGACCGTAGGGACCACCGGACGGGATATTTGGCATATAACGGTTATATATGAAGGAGACAGCTATATCATTGATTATTGTGGAAATTATGACACAGATACTGGTGTTTATGTTTGTTTGGAATAGTTGAGAAACACTTTGACAAGTACTTTGAACTTGCTTCCTGTGCATGGTGTCATTTTTTCATTTAGTCATGGTGGAACTACTGATACGTATAGCAATTATTCACTCATGTTACTGTTTTACCAGTAGATGGAGATATTTGACTTGGTTCACTGTCACTTGCAAGTGAAATCAAGTTGGTACACATGCAATATCTTTACAGTTATATTTAACATTTTTATATATAAAATAGCTTGTTAAAATGCTTAGATGACCAGACATAGCAACACTTTTTATACATCACCTGGTATGAATGGGAACTGTAGCCTCTCAACTGAACTTGAGTGAGTGTTCAAGAAAAGCACTCTCATAGCTGCACTCATTGCGCCCTCTAGTGGCTTGGAAAAAAACATAACAGTAAAACAGAGTCTACTACAAGGACATAACGTCGGGAGGTGTTGGAATGGCGGAGATTTTTTTTCACATTCCATATTTGGATAATGGCGGGTGAAATGCGTTAATCGCGTGTTAAAAAAATTGACGGCGTTAAAATGGATTTGCGTTAACGCCGTTAACGCGTTAAACTGACAGCACTAATATATATGGGCAATTCCAGCGTTATGGACGTGACATTTTCGTGCATTATTGATGAACAAAAGGCCAGATAACCTCCGCAAACCTAGCAGTATTTCACAATTTTTTTTCATATTCTTCTGCAAACTCCATGGCTGAATACAGGCAAACAGAAAAAATTAATATCATGATTTGCATCATAAGAATATGAGCCTTTCAATTTGCGTTATGGACGTGACGAAAAACGGACAAACTTTTGAGAGAGCGTAGTTTTTGCTGTGAAGTGTGTGAAATTTCTAGAGAAATGTAAATATTACTACATTCATACCAAACAGGACACCTCAGTAAAGACAGAGAAAGACTTAATTTCAAATGTAAATGTAAAAAAAGTTGGTTTTCATTGGGAGACATGGCGTTATGGATGTGACGTTATGGACGTGACGTCTGGAAAAACCCTCCAAAACGATACAAAACAATTGTGAACGGTGGATTTTAACCTGTAACAAGAGAAATAGTAATATAACAATGAAAAATAACTGATAGCATTGCAGCTTTGTGTGTGTTATCACCCACTTATGCCCATTATAAGCCCCTCCATAGACTTACATTATAGCTGAATAGGGTAAAAATTTTAACAAACAGATATCCTTTCGAAACTTGCTCAGTTGAATATTTACATCGAGACAATACTTTTTTGTATTGGACGTTTTCTGAAAGAATTTGTATGTCCATGTAGGTGAGACTTAAAGTTTTAAGGTGAGGTTTACTTTTTCGTGGAATTGCCCATATATATATATATATTGTTTGTTTGTTTTCTGAAATTAGATAGAAAAGAGAAACCAACTTTTCTGTTTCATAGAATCAATACAAACCTTTCTCTCTCTCTCTCTCTCTCACACACACACACACACACTCACAAACAGACCTCTATAAATAGATAGGTATTTGTATGCATGTAGCACATCCTGTATGTCCAGAGGTGTGATCAGCTCAGAGACCCTACATTGTTTTTCATCAGATCCAAACATGAGTCTGCACCTGAACATGGTAAGCTCATCTGAACATAAACCTCTTTTTTACACCTTCGTCGCACAGCAAGGCTATATTTTAAAATATAAACCTATAATAGGATGATTTGTTTGTCTAGTTATTAATTCATTTGATTTTATAATGTTTTTTTTTACTCAAATAGGTTGCTAACACAATGATGCCACTGATAGCCTGCTTGGTGTCCATACTTGTTCAAGGTAACATTTCTTAAACAGTAATCTGTTCACTAATCATTTATTGAGTATCCTAATTCACACTTATTCTGCAGCTGGTTACTAATTGACGTGTGAATCCGTTTTTCTTTCACTCCATTTCCCCCGTTCATTTTATACGCTTATTTGCTGTGTTGAGTAAAGACTTCCTGATGTGTTGCATGATTGTGTGGTGGATGGAGAGATATCTGCAGAATGTGTGCATTTTGTCTGTATCCATTTCTGTATGTGTTAGTTGCCAATAGGAAAATAGGCATTTCTAACAACAGATGACTGATTTATCAAAGTATGCTTTTGGGAAAAGGAGCCCAGATTATTTACATGTAGTGTGGTAGTATGAGATCTGTAAAGAGTATATTGCAGTGAGAAGACTGGCTCCTTCAATGTGATAACGTGTGATAAAGAGTTGCATTTGATAACGTGCATCACATTGAGCCTACGTAGGCTGCACTGCATGAGATCATGCTGCAGTGCAAAAAATAGCTTGCAGTTTGCTGTAAACATTCTCTGTGTTTTCATTTTGGTCAGCAATGCGCTATTGTTAAAATTCCAAATAACCACATCCTATTTCATAAGAAAGACGCCACACGTCAGTCATGACTCGACAAGAAATTAAAGGTGGCACCTGTTTTCTTATAGAGAGCAATGCATGTTGGCAGTGGTACTGTGGTGAGAAGAATGGCTTGCACAATAGATGTAGAGATGTCTGCAAAATGTATAAATTGTATGCATAAAAAGTTTCCATTTTGGTAGTTGTTAGCATGTTTGAGCTTACTTAGGCCCTATGATGAGCAAGCCACTAGGGCCGTCGCAACAGGACAGGCAAACCAGGCATTGCCTGGGGCCCCAGGTTGAAAGGGGCCCTCAAGAATGACGGTAATCATTTTAGTTGTTTAGTTGGTGGCATTCATTCAATTAAATATGACTGAGTTAGACAATTGCAAGTTCAACACAAATAATTATATTAATGCAAGGTGCTTGAAGATTATAACAATGCGGTTTACGTAGGAATTTATGGGAGGTGAAGGGCCCCCATACTAGTGGCGGCTGCTGGTTTTTCAGATAGGGGAAGCTCAGATTGCGCGATCGGTATTTTTTATTTTTATTTTTTTAACTATTTAATTCTGTTTTTAATGTCATGGGCTGTCACATTTGTCAGGTTTGTTTGTTTTATTGAAATATGCATAATTGAATTGTAGTAATGGAGATCCAGTTGCATTTGAATGACAACATAGGCTAATAGTGGCTTAAACTATTTAAATTATTCAGATGCAAAACCCTCCCAAGTCAATTTGCAATGAATTTAATTCCCTAATAATTCCTTTAAACATGCTTTATTATTGGAGCCATATTATAGGGTTCTCTTTTTCAAGAGGTTAAATAATGTCTGACCTCAAAACACACATCTCTAAAGTACCATGACTGAAAATATACATCTCTCCACTTCTGTTTTGGTCCCCTTCTCTTGTCTCGTTCATGATGAGCTGCTACGTTCTCATTTCAGAGCTGGCCAATGAGAATGTAGTAACCATAGCAACATTTGTTTACAGATCTCTTGCCTGAAAATTTGGCTAATCAGACGTTGATTAGCTATCTTTGCTAGCTCTATTAAGTAGTGACAGGCAAGAATCACTGATGAAAATCAAAAGTCACTTGTGAGTTCGTGTGTACATCAATCAATGAACTAAATAATAGAGAATAAAATCATGGGCATGGGCAAAGTATTATTAATAACGATAACACAGACAGAGAGAGTAAATTTGTTGTTTGAACAGGCTCAACATTGCTTAGCTTGTCTATTAGCCAGTAGCCTTCCAAACAGGAACAGTGTGAGAGAGACAGAATGCCAATCAAAGAGGTTGAAGGATCTTGTCAAATCATGAAATGGAAGCTCGTTGTCCGAGCCCGCCCTCTCCCATTGACTCCCTGTGAAACAGAGCTTCCCTGGAAATGACGTATTTTTGCCGAATTAGCCAATAAACGCGAGTTTCACTTCAAATTGAGTTTCTATGGGGGTCTACGGGGAGATGACAACAGTGCGTCCATAGGATCTCTATGGCGAAACTTACGTGAGTTTAGAGACTCGAAATTACATTTCTGAACAACGAAATCGAAACAGTTTGAAACAGTGTTGATATTAATAGACAATACAAGTGACTGACACGCGTTTAGCATGTTTTATTAATAGTTTATGTACGATCTTTTTGGAGAAATTTTAGGGGAAGCTGAGGTTCCCTTGCTGTCTTATGATAGCCGCCTCTGCCCCATACCCTGTTTGCTTGGGGCCCCCTAAGTACCTTGAAACGGCCCTGCAAGCCACACTGCAGCAGTTGTGACTCAACCTGAAAGTAGAGGGGGCTGTTTTCACTGAGAGAAGCATGCAGGGCAGTGGCTTGGCAGCTGAGCTGCATCTCAGAGCGTCAGTTAGACTGGCCTTAGAAATAGACACACAAAATGCACTTGCAGAATTAACAATGTTCAATGATACCAGCTTTTTTCTGCAAGTGGTTGGAGCCCCGACCAAGAAGTTGGCCATGACAGTGATATAGTTTTGTATCCGATTTGTCTTGCAGGGGCAAGGAACACCATTAGCCCAGTGGTCACCTACAGCTCTACGCACATCTGTGCCCTGGAGGGATCATCTGTTAGCATGACCTGTACATTCACCTACCCCAGCTATGCTAAAGTTACAGAAGTCTTTTGGACCAAAGAATATGGTAGAACCAACCCTACTGATCTCGCTAAGGATCCAGCCTACACACACAGGGTCAAAGAAGTGGATTGTGGAGATAAACAAAGTCAATGTTTCCTTAGGATTACTAATTTGACCAAGACAGATGCACAGTATCAGTACTACTGTTGGATTATCACAGATAATGATGCAGTGAAAGGGACAACCGGACCTGGGGTTTCCTTGAGTGTTACAGGTAGACAAAACAGTAACACTTCCACACACTACAAAAGGTATTACAACACAGAGAAAACATGTATGAAATCCATAATACCATTGGATTTTTTTCTAGGTCTGCAGGTCAATTCCACTACAGAAGGATCGGAGGTGAAGGAGGGAGATCATGTGACTCTGACCTGCAACACCACCTGCACTCTAACTGGCCACTTTTTATTCACCTGGAGTAAAGATGGACGTCCTGTAGAGAAGAAGCAGATCATCAACAACCAGCTGCAGCTCCACCCAGTCAGTTATGAAGATGAGGGCAGCTACACCTGTGCTGTGAAAGGCAGAGAGGCTCTGTCTTCTTTACCCTTCAGAATAAAAGTCATGTGTGAGTACAAATCTTACCTAAAGGCATAAATACAGTATAAGGCCCACAATGCAACTGTCTGATAGACACAGTGTGTTTATTTTTTCCTCGTGTCTACCCACCTATTGAAACAACATATTTATTTTATAATGTAAAAGGAGCAAATTAATGTCAGTCATACATAACTGTCTGCTTCTTTCCTTTTCTAGGCACTTTCTTGGTTCTTATTCCCAGAACTGAAGACGTACAAGTGGGAGACAATGTGACTCTCACCTGCAGCTCCGCCTGCATTCTACCCAGCAGTCCTTCATTCATCTGGAGTAAAGATGGACGTCCTGTAGAGAAGAAGCAGATTATCTACAACCAGCTGCAGCTCCACCCAGTCAGTTATGAAGATGAGGGCAGCTACACCTGTGCTGTTAGAGAAAATGAAGCTCTGCCTTCTGAACCTGAGAGACTCCATGTGGTTTGTGAGTAGTGGAAATTGACAGTACAATGTACATCAGGGGTGGGTAATTATTTTGGCCGAAGGGCCACATTGGCTTTTAGATTTTGACTAACGGACTGGGTGTTAACAGTCAACCGGTTGATGCAGGTAAATTGGCAAGTATTAAACCAGTAGCCCTACTTTCTTCAGATGACATGTTAACATGCAGGCTTAAAAGGGGGATTTGTATTTCATGAATACAACAAATTTGATCATTTAGGCTTTGGTCTCTTTGGCTAAAACATAAACTATTCTACTTTGTGAATGCTCCACGGGCCAGATTAAATAGCTCAGCGGGCCGCATGTGGCCCCCGGGTCTGGTGTACATAGTGTGCACAGTGTGTATATGTACAGTACTTTGTATATCTAGTCCAAACAAAATAGCCCATTTTGGGGCCAAAAACAGGGGAAATTGCAAAAGATTTGTTTTAGCAAATATAATTTCTTTGAGGTGTCCAGAACAACATACTTTTAAAGTCCTAAGAAATCCTACTTGAATGTTAAATTCTTGTCAATCAGATATGTGTACCACAATAGGTTTGAATAGGGCTATTTTCTTTTTCTTTAGAATAAAACTGTGAAAGTACCCATGAAAAGTAGCATTTGTTGTATTACAAGTTATTCTGAAAAATAATTCTAATATGGAAATGAGCTATACACTATTAACTAGACCAGGGCTATTCAATTGGCGGCCCGCGGGCCACATCCGGCCCGCACGCGGCCCGGACACGGCCCAGATGCGGCCGACGTGATTCATCACCTTTAAAACTAAAATATTGTTATCAGTCTCCAAAGCTTAATATATACCTTATAATTTGCAATATATTAATAAATAAATAATATGTCCCCAAACTACGTCAATTTAAGTGGCATTAATACATTAGGAAATATTTTTAAGGTATTTTCCACTGTTCATTCTCTATGGCGATTCTAAGCAAGTACGTGTAATTCCGGTTTTGGCCACCAGATGATTTTGGCGCTGTTGCGCAGCCTTTTTATTTATTTTTTTAAGCCGGTTTGGTCTATTGATGCAGCATTTCCTCTTATGACAACTGTACTTATATTAGAGTCCTTGCGTGTTTACGTGTTATTTTAAATTTTTCTTTTAGCCTACCTGTTGGAGTGCAAAATAAGTTCTGTAATAGGACATTTAGGGATGAATAATTCACTTTAAAAACAAAGTTATGGTATTAAAATATTCTGTTCTGGTAATTTAAAAATGTAAATTTTGTAAATAAATACTTTGTAGCTATTGTTAACATGCAAAGTTATTGTTAAAACAAAGCAAATATGCATTTTTAATCAATGTGTTGCGATTTGATTATTTGAAAATAGTGACCGCGAAAATTTTGCGGCCCGCTCAAGTTCTTGGATTCTAAATGTGGCCCCCTTGGAAAACTAATTGATAGCCCTGAACTAGACAAATCCGCCGAAAGTAAGTAAGCAGACGCCATTTTCGAGCTGTTACAACGTCAGTCTGTCCATAGGGATAACATAATAGCACCCCATATAATGCCATGATTTACGAGATTCACAACTACTTGTATAATGTCAAGTGGGAAAACGTTCCATTTTCAATTTGACGCAGTAGTAATTTACTGTTATGTCTGTTTCAGACCCTCCAGGATTTCGCGATGTTGCGATTTGCAACTTCAATGCAACTTCAACCAATCCCCGCCACTTCATCGCGGCCATGCAATTTTGAGGAATCACCGCAAATTTCCCGCAACTTCCTGGAAGGTTTCTCGCAATATCACCAATCACTCGCGAGTGAAAGATCAACGGGTGCAGAGCTTTTCCTGCTCCTTGTTTCGCGGTGCAAATATTAGGCCTACTGTGCAAAACAGCTGCTAATCACAATGTTCTTGATCATTTAGGCTATTGCCATTTACGTAGGCCTAAAACGTTAATGTTATGAGGCAAGTGTTACCTTAAATTACGCATAGGACTGAATGAGCTCTCTTACGTTGCGCACGTCTCTCTCTCTCTCTCCCTCTCCCTCCATGTGTGCCCGCGCGTGTGGATTACAAAATCACAAGTTAGGCTATCTAAATGACGAATTCAAGAGGAGTTGAACGTTATTGCTAATGTAGGCTACATTAGAACTATCTCCACGAAGAATTCGACAAAATTGATTTTCACCGAGCCCCCTTTGTCACAGGACACTAAACGCACATTAAGTTGGTTTCCATTCTTTAGATCTATCAAAATTCAGAACAGTCAATTTTTTTCAGTTTGAGTAAGGTAGCCTGCATCTTTTCCATGTTTTAAGATATCAAATCCTGTTTTGGCTTGTATGAAATACAAAGCTTATTAGATGGCTATTATATTTTTTGCATTAAAATTAAGTAGATTTTTTTCTTACAGCCAAGTAATTGCCACACAAAAGTTATTTATTGTTTAACAAACAACTTCTTGCTGTGGAACTACTTCACTTGTAGCTTCTAAATATATAAAGAGTGCTAGCTCCCTGGCAATGGCTTCACATTAGGTATACCACAGTTTTACTCAGTGCAATCAATCAAGCCCAATATGATTAAGGTTATGGTGATGAATATGATGAAGCGGAAGATGATGACATGCAACAACCACTCCCTCATTCTTTGCTTTACAGCAGCACTTTCATCACTATTGCAAATTTTTAATATAATATTTTGTTCTGGTTTACAGATGAACTTGGATGGCATGTAGTCATATAGAGGATTGATAACTAAAACCATAATTGCCATCAGCCATCCATAATGTGCATTCTGCAATTCTAGATGGCAAACAACCTCAAGATAAAACAAAGCCTATAGTTGCAATATGGCATTGTTCACTGCATAGCTACAGTATAACCACCTACCATCATCAAACACATCAAAATGTGCTAAAAAAAATAACAGAAACCCCCTCCGCAACTTTCCGCTACTTTTTCTGGCCCCCGCAATTTTCTCGCAATAAAATGCCTAAAATCGGCGCAACTTCTGCCGCAACATTTCAGAAAACCTGCCGCGAAATCAAGCATTTCTGATCGCAACAATCACAAAAAAGGCCCTCGAAATCCTGGGGGGACTGCTGTTTTTACGGTTGTTACTGGGGTTTGATATGGTTGATGTTTACATGGTCCCGGATAGGCAATGTTGATTAATCATGATTAATACATTTTAATTGTAAGTAAAGTAGAGTGAAGCAGAGTGACTCTGACCTGCATGAGTGAAGCTGACCCATCAGTATACACATTTCCTCAGTTCAAGTTTACCTGTTCCCTCATTCATCTAGATCCCCCGAAGAACACAAGAGTCTTCACTAGTCTCACAGTTGTGATAAGCGTGGGCAATACAGTGACTCTGACCTGCAGCAGTGATGCCTACCCACCTGTGGTGAACTACACCTGGTTTAAGAATGGAGAAGTTCTCTCCAAGAGTGGATCTGGTCTGAATATCAACATCACTATCATCAGACCTGAGGATGGAGGACAATACTACTGTGAAGCCAGGAATAAATATGGAGCTGAGAACTCTACTGGTGTATTGATAACAGTGATGGGTATGTATAGCCACTGTAACAAACCAGCATGTGTGACATATACTGTTATGTACCCCTTTTTTACTTTCTGCGGCTGAAATTAACCGTTCCTCACAAGTTGACTAATGTTAGCCCAACATGTAGTGGCCCAAAGTGTAACATCTGGTGGTGTTTGTAAATTATAACATCTTGGCTTTGAGCAAATTGAACAATGCAATATCAATTCTTGAGGGAGTTTAATGTCTTCTGATTCCATTCCTTCCCAAACACCTCCCACCTTTACTTACTCTGAAACGATACACATTTAGCATTGCAATATGTAGCCAGAGCCATTCTCACTGCACACAGTCATTGAACCTGCCACCCCGTCAACTATACAACAAATCCATGGCATGAGAGTCAAACGCTCTAACCACTGAGCTGAAATGCCCAGGCTTCACACTCTTTCTCTCTCTCTCTGAATGAAATAGGTGCTGAGATCTCTACAGCTGCATTAGTGCATCTCAGAATGCAACTGGGACCACAGAAATCACATATCATTCATGTTTCATTTCAGCTGCTGGAGATCAGAATCCTGTGATGGTTACCGTGGTTGCAGTTTCAGTGTTGTGTGTAGTGTTGGGTTTGGTCTGTGCTGCTGCTGCCTGGATGAGGTGAGTAGAGATGGGGATTGAGCAAAGATTAGTCCAGATATTTGCAAACAAAAATACAGACAAAAGTGTTTACTATCCATCTGTCTGTCTGTCTGTCTATCAGGTTTCACTGCACAGGAGGACAGACTCAAAGGGAGCGTAGAGATGTAAGCTGTATATAAGACAGTGATAATACTTTCATCTTTTTAAATAAAAGTATAGTTACAGACGGCAAGTCTGACCACGCCCACAAATATAGCTCTGCTGTGGGAGAATTAGAGAAAAATAGGGGGAAAGAGCAGGCTCACACAGTGGGGAAGTGAATGAGATGCTAAGCTAGAAGTTACAATGAGCACCATCTACAAGGACTTTGGCACATTTTTGAGGGCAATGCCTTAAGGTAGTAATGATGTTCAGATTGTCCGATGTGAAATCTGAACTTGACACCCGTCCAAACACGATACTGAGGACAATTTAGCTTCATTAGCTTGCTAACTAGCCAACTTCATTCATCACCACAGTAAATGTAGCTGACTTTAGCTTGCTAAAATGAGCTCATCAGACTTGTGATCGAAAGTTGCTTCACTTTTGACAGGAGCAGAGACAGCTCATGACATTTCTGTCAGTGTTACTGGAATAATCAAATCATGGAAAATTTATTTTAGTCTAAACCCAAGCAGGCAAACAGGTCATAATGAGAGTAAACCATCTAATATGGACTTTGTTCAATTTTACCAAGCGATCTATTATTGTTAAGATTGAAGAAACACGAGACGAGATGGAATTATCCTTTATGTACCAGCGTGTACAACTATTTGCCACCAGGAATGACACAGAGGAGTTATCAAGTGGGCACCCCAACTTTGTTGAGCAACTTTACCTTGTCCATTCACCATAATGTTAATTTGGCCTGTTTTCCCCCAAGCTGACTCCACCCTTGCATTTTGGGGGCGTTAGCTGTACTTGCCGTCTGTATCTATTTTCCAATTCTACACTATACATTCTCTCCCATCTCTTCAGTACACAAAATTGTGCAACATTTATGTATATATTAATGTTACTATAATTGGCCTGGACATTATGTTCACAACATTTCTTTTTTGTTTGAGGATGATGTGGGAAATGATACTCAAGGAGCACCTGGTGCTGTCAAGATGAGTTCACTGTACCAGAGCCTGGACCCCAACACCACCCAACCTGATGCAGTTTACCAGAGCCTGAACCCCAACACCACCCAACATGATGGAGTTTACCAGAGCCTGAACCCCAACACCAACCAACCTGATGCAGTTTACCAGAGCCTGAACCCCAACACCACCCAACCTGATCCAGTTTATCAGAGCCTGGACCCCAACACCACCCAACCTGATCCAGTTTACCAGAGACTGGACCCCAACACCATCCATGATGCAGTTTATCAGAGCCTGCACCCCAACACCACCCAACCTGATACAGTTTACCAGAGCCTGAACCCCAACACCACCCAACCTGATACAGTTTACCAGAGCCTGAACCCCGACACCATCTAACCTGTGTATCATTTCCTGATTATTTTACAAGGCTCATACAATGCATTTGCATCACCTATGTGGTTAAGGGGGCTGTGGTGTGTTGAGCTATGGGGCTCCTCTGTGCCATCTACTGGCTGAGGGGAAGAACACATTAAAGGACACAGAATGTGATGTAAGGTCTCATTCCAAACTCTCTATTGCAGTAACTTACAATTTAAAAGACACACAGATTTATACTATGTCTTTAAACACAATTTAAAATGGCCACCTTGCAATTATTCCAAATTGTATCTCCATTTGTCATCAAGGGGGGATTTTTTTTATTCTGTTAAGATATCAGAGCAAGTGAGGGAACTGAAGAGATGTCAAACTGCACACAGGTACCTTGATTTAACATATGTACATTGTACATTTTAATGTCTACATATGAATAGCCATTAATCTCTTTGGAATTAATGTCTAATTAATGACAGCAGATTGAATGGTTTCACTGTCAGGTTCTGGTTCGTTCGTCCTGTCAGTTTTTTTTTTTTTTTTTTTTCTCTAATGAATGCTGTAAAAATGAACCAAAGTGATTAATAAAAAAAAACCAGATTCAAAGAAATGATTCACCTTGATAAATATGCTTCCACTTTCCTGATATGTGGTGTCTTCAATTCTACCAGCTAGGCATAGGGATTTCAGGACGAGATGGAATGAACGGACCAATCAGGAGACTGTAGGAACCACCGGACGGGATATTTGGCGTAGCTCATCTGTTACTAACAGTTATATGTTTGGAATAGTTGAGAAACACTTAATAGGCTACTTTGAACTTGCTTCCTGTGCATAGTGTCATTTAGTCTTGGTGGAACTACTGCATGTATACTGATACGTATAGCAATTATTCCCTCATGTTACCATTTTACCAGTAGATGGAGATATTTGACTTGGTTCACTGTCACTTGCAAGTGAAACTAAGTTGGTACACATTGAATATATCTTTACAGTTATATTTAACATTTTAAATTTTTATATATAAAATAGCTTGTTAAAATGCTTAGATGACCAGACATAGCAACACTTTTTATACATCACCTGGTATGAATGGGAACTGTAGCAAAACGCTTCAAAACATGGAGACCATTGACCGTTAAACTCCTCCTACCTCCTCCACTACTCATGTCTGCAATCTTCTTCTCCATCTTCTCCCCAATCTGTTGCCTCTACCTTCTCTCCCCAGTCTGCAGACTCCTGTTCCCCCTCCATCCTAATCTGCAATTTCCACCAGCAAAATTGAGCATGTCTGCCTGCTAAATTCTGTGTGTACAATTGAATGGTTAGTTGTCCTGTCCTAAACTAATGCATGTGGTGTTTGTACCAGCCAAGGTGATGCTACAACAAAAAAATGGTGAATTTTATTCGATGACAATAAATACATCTAATCTAATCATTTGCTTATGGTGGGAAGGGATCTACTTCATAGAAATCAAACTTTTTTGGTGAAGTTACGTAGAAAAGAAAAAAAAATATCTTGTGGAATCAAGTTTCGTGGAATCAAGACACTCCCTCTCTGTCTGTCTGTCTCTCTCGCTCCCTCTCTCTCTCTCTCTCTCACTCACACACACACACACACACACACACACACACACACATAAATACACACACACACACACATCTATAAAAAGATGTGTGTATGTAGCACATCCTGTGACTTTCCTAGGTATAACATCCAGAGGTGTGATCAGCTCAGTGAGACCACAGTTTTTCATCAAACGTTCTGTAAGTCTGCATCTGGACATGGTAAGACTCACATAAACCTATTTTTTTACAACTTCGCATCACAAAGCAATTTTAATTTAAAACTCTAAAACTAAACTAGGATGCTTAGTTTGTTATTATATTGTATCATTTTTCTTGACGCAAATAGGTTGCTGACAGAATGATGCTACTGATTCCCTGCTTGCTGTGTCTTCTTGTTCAAGGTAACGTTTAACCAATGCATTTTTATTATTTATAATTGACTAGCCTAATCCAGATTTATCGTTTGAGTGAGAGGAGTAAAGTTACCCTCTACTGCGTGTGACACTTCTCACGCTCTCCACAAATTTACCACAATCTTCATAGATCTCTTTCAGTTCATCAACTTCAGTGTTTACATTTTAGCAACAGATCTTGGTGCAATGACTCACAAACCCACAACACATAACATTCATAGGTACATACCGATGTTAACTGATTGCAAGCGTAGTACTAATGAATGCAATTATTCAGGCCAAATGCAAGTGTTTGTATGTTATCGCATGAATGTGTTTCCTTGTGTATTTAGTACAGTTTTTGTTGTGTGTTGAACAAAGACTTTCTGTTCTATTGCATGATTGTGTGATGGACACAGATTGTGTACAATCTATCTGTTTGCATTTCTGGACGTGTTAGCATGCTTACGTTTGCTTAGGCTAAAAATAGATGAGTGCTTTGCAAGATCTGATTATGGTAGTACGTGTTATTGCAGTGAGAAGATTGGCTTGTGCAATGGATGAAGAGATCGTCTGCAAAATGTAAAAATTCTGTTTTCATTTTGCATGTGATAGCATGATGGATGTGATAGCACGTTTGAGCTTGTTTAAGCCACACTGCATGGGGCCATGCTGCACTGAGAAGAATTCCAGTCTGCTGAATGTGAACATTTTGTGTTTTCATTTTGGTATACTTGTTAGCATGTTTGAGGTTGCTTTTGAGGCCCTATTGCAAGAGAAATGCACACTGCTGTTGTGCTGACTCAACTGAAACTATATTATCACTGAGAGAGAACGATGCATAATATATTTGCTTTAGTTAATGTTGGCAGAGGTATTGCAGTGAGAATAATTTTCTGCTGTGAGAATTGCAGTGAGAGATTGTCTGTTGTATATAAGCATTCAGTTTCAATTTTTGTAGTCTACTTGCTAGCTTAGGTCCTACTGCATGAGGAACTGAAGAAGGCTGATTCAAATAGAAATTAGAGGTGGTTCCTGTTTTTTATCGTGAGAGACTATTTATATTGTATGTCTTCTGCAAAGAGCCCCTGTGGTGCTGCCGTGAGAAGAATGGCAGTCTGCTTGTTTTCATATTGGTACATGTTAGCATGTTTGAGGTGGTTTAGGCCCTATTGCTGAAAGTAAACATTCTGTGTTTATTATTATTATTATTATTATTATTATTATTATTATTATGTTCTTGTTAGCATGGTGGAGGCTGCATAGACCCTATTGCATAAGCAATGTTCCACGCTGCTGCAGTTATGACTCAACTAGAAATTAGTGTTGGCACCAACTTTCATGCATGTTGGCAGTGGCTCAACAGCTGAGCTGATTGTTTCAGTGAGACTGGCCTTAGAAATAGACACACAAAGACACACAAAGTGCACTTGCAGAATTAGCAATGTGCAACCATGATGAGCTTGTCGTCACCACAGTAGGGTGTTTTTCACACCTTTTTTTCTGCAAGTGGTTGGAGTTAAGATCAAAGCTTTGACCAAAAAAACAACCAAAAAAACCCTGTTTCCTGTCATCGACAGCAAATACGACATGACAGTGATGCTATCATTTTGTATCTGATTTGTCTTGCAGGGGCAAGGAACACCATTAGCCCAGTGGTCACCTACAGCTCTACACACGTCTGTGTTCTGGAGGGATCATCTGTTAGCATGACCTGTATATTCACCTACCCCAGCTATGCTAAAGTTACAGAAGCATTTTGGACCAAGGACAATGGTAGTACCAACCCTACTGATCTCTCTAAGGATCCAGCCTACACACACAGGGTCAAAGAAGTGGACTGTGGAGATAAACAAAGTCAGTGTTTCATTAGGATATCTAACCTGACTAAGACAGATGCACAGTATCAGTACTACTGTTGGATTATCACAGATAATGATGCAGTGAAAGGGACAACCGGACCTGGGGTTTCCTTGAGTGTCACAGGTAGACAAATCAGTCACATTTCCACACACTACAAAAGATTTGACAACACACAGCCAACATGTATGAAATCCATATTAACACTGCATTTCTTTTTAGGTCTGCAGGTCAATTCAACCATAAAAGGCTCAGAAGTGAAGGAAGGAGATCATGTGACGCTCACCTGTAACACCACCTGCAATCTAACTGGCAGCTTTTTATTCATCTGGCATAAAGATGGACGTCCTGTAGAGAAGAAGCAGATCATCAACAACCAGCTGCAGCTCCACCCAGTCAGTTATGAAGATGAGGGCAGCTACACCTGTGCTGTGAAAGGCAGAGAGGCTCTGTCTTCTTTACCCTTCAGAATAAAAGTCATGTGTGAGTACAAATAAATTGTTATCCCTCTTTTGTAGGTCGCTTTGGATAAAAGTGTCTGCTAAATGTATAAATGTAAATGTAAATAAATGAAATAACATGTCTATTTTAAAATGTAAAAGTCAGTCATACATAATTGTCTATTCCTTTCCCTTTCTAGGCACTTTCTTGGTTCTTTCATCTAAAACTGAAGAGGTAGAAGGTGGATTCGATCTGACTCTTACCTGCAGCACCACCTGTAGTCTACCCAGCAGTTCCTCATTCATCTGGAGTAAAGATGGACGTCCTGTAGAGAAGAAGCAGATCATCAACAACCAGCTGCAGCTCCACCCAGTCAGTTATGAAGATGAGGGCAACTACACCTGTGCTGTTAGAGGACATGAGGATCCATCATCTCCACCCATGAGGATAAAAGTCATGTGTGAGTACAGATTGATAGGGAGACAGTATTAGCAAATTAGTCTTTGTGGATAATAAATATATTTATTACAAAAGTATTTGTCTCTCTTCCTAGGCCCATCATCTGTTTCTTCTGATACAGAAGATGTGAAGGAGGGAGATAATGTGACTCTCACCTGCAACACCAACTGCACTCTATCCAGTAGCCTTTCATTCATCTGGAGTAAAGATGGACGTCCTGTAGAGAAGAAGCAGATCATCAACAACCAGCTGCAGCTCCACCCAGTCAGCAGAGAGGATGAGGACAACTACACCTGTGCTGTTACAGGACATGAGGGTTTCACATTTCCGCCCATGAGGATGAAAGTCCTTTGTGAGTGCAACCACAGTCTCAAAGTTTAAACTGTTGTTTGTGATAGTAATGTTAGACAGTGCCAGAATTCCTAATTGCACACTATTATAAAAAATATACTACTATTTTTTTTTTACCTCCGCCAAGGAGATTAGGGGTTTCGCCGGTGTCTGTCTGTGTGTGTGTCTGGTCTGTCTATCTACAACATACTGTAACTCGAAAAGTACTGCACGGATATTGTTGAAATTTTTCGGACAACGTGTATATTGGGACAAGTAAGAACTCCGATCGGTTGGTGATCGGTGATAAGCAACACAATCTGAAATTTATACTGTGTCTGTGACCACATTACCTTGGAGAGGTCTGCGCTGTCTGAGCGCTTTTTTAGTTTAGATTTTTTTCTGGGCGTTTGGTATTTGTCAAGACAGTAAAGCGAGTGACAGGAAGTGAGTGGAACAGAGAGATGGATAAAGATCAGGAAATGACCGAATGTCGTTGAGCCTAGAAGTCCCCCTTTATATTTTTCTTTTCGCGTCATGTATTTCAAAGGGGAAATTAATCAAATGCACTACGACATATTTATACGACAATCTGCATTACTATGGTACCACACAGCTATATATATCTGCATTACTATGGTACCGGACAGCTATATTGTGCCACACTACTCATTAGCTAGCTACTAGCTATTAGCATAGCACTATTAACATCAAAATAAAAGTTTGCAACTGTCCACATTTGTAGATAATGTCAGTTTCCCCCTTTAATTTTTCAAGATTCTCCAAAGAACACAAGTATTGTGTCTGATCCATCTGGTGAAATATATGAGGGAAGTAATGTGACTCTGACCTGCATAAGTGAAGCTTACCCACCAGTACACAACTACACCTGGATCAAGAAGAGTGGAGCTGTAGAACTGATTCCAGGAGAGGAGAAGACACTCATCTTCAGCAAGATCCGTTCTGAGGACAGTGGAGAATATCTCTGTCGAGCAGCCAACAGGATTGGTCAACAGGACTCTCCACTTTTATTCGTCCAGGTCTTATGTAAGCATCACTGTAGATATCACTCTTTACCGTGTAGCACGCTGTTGTGTATGGGTCTCTATCTCATAATTAATGATATCTATTTAAGCGGTTTCTATGGCAAAGCATGAACAAATTGTATTTAAGAACATTCACTATTTAAAGAACACTCACTATAGGCCTACTTTCATATTTATTCATGTTTGAGTAGAAGTCAAGAGGTTGTTAGGAGGAACATACATTTTATTTTATAGGAAGTTCACATTTCTCTATTTTCACTTCACAGCTGTGAAGCATGGCCATACCATACTGATACAGGTTCTGGTCGGAGTTATGGTGGAAATTGCAGTTGTGGTTTTGCTCTGTTTTGTATACCGGTTGAGGTGAGATCTGAAGTTGCTCCAAAATTGGTTGTTTTAAAGGAATATCTCGTCATAATTTATTTGTTTGTTTGTATATTATTGTGCACAACACAGGAAACGCAAAAGATTGGCAGCAAACATCGATGGGACATCAGGTGAAGACAAAAAGGTGACATGACTTCTCCCCACTACACTTATTAATGTGATAGTTCAGAGTAAATCCCTGATGTATACCCTTAAACTTAAGGGAAAGAGAGTGAAAGGATTGGACAAAATGTTTATATTATAAACAACATAATAAACAACCTTTAAGGCATTACTGAAATGTTCTAACAGGGAGGCACTACTTTCTTCCAGAGCTCCGGTGATGCCCGGTGCTTCAACATGTACTGCAGTAGGCCATGTCAGAGCAGAGCTGTGACTCGCCACAGTTCCACTACGGCAGCAGGAGGACCAGAGGATGTTGGTCTGTACTCCACCATCCAGTATGAGCCCACACAGACTGCAGGGGGAGAATCAGAGGATGAGGGCCATTACCACACCATCCAGCCCCTCTGCTATGGACAGGCTGCACAACAAGTAATTAGCCAGTCCCTTACTGTATGTTAAAGGAGGTTACGTTTTCGCCAGTGCGTGTCCATGTGTGTGTCTGTGTACAACATAACTTGTACTGGATCTGGATGAAATTGTCAGACAACGTGTTTGTTGGGACAAGTAAGAACTGATTCGATTTTGGTGGCGATCGGTGATCCAGAACACAATCTGGAAATCATATTGTGTCTGTGACCACATGGCCTTGGCAGAGGTCTGCGCTTTCTGAGCGCTTTTCTAGTTATGTATTATTTTACTTCTCTGCTCAAGTAGATTACAACACAACCATGTCACTCCCTGCTACTGCACTTTTGTGGTGACTCCATAAATGCAGGATGTGATGTTTCTAATGAACTGAAATTCCATGTCCCAAACTGAAAGTCCTCTCGTCACGTCACATTGACAGGCATCAAGAGGAGAAGCAGAGAATGATAGCCAGTACCACACCATCCAGCCCCACTCCTATGGACCGACTGCACAACAAGTAATTATCCCAATCCATAAATAAAAATAATTGGATGTTTCTAATGAACCAACATTCCAAACTGGTTGCTCTTATCTAACACAGGCAGCAGGGGGAGGAACAGAGAATGACGGCCATTACCACACCATCCAGCCCCTCTCTGATGGACAGACTTCAAAACAAGTAATAATTATCCCATCCCATTAACGAAAATAATTTACTGTTTCTAATGAAAATAATTTAATGTTTCTAATGAACCCTACATTCCATCTTCCAAACTGGTGCCTCTCATCAATTAACCGACATTCCAACTCTCATTAATCACATTGCTAATACAGGCAGCAGGAGGAGAAGCAGAGGATGAAGGCCTTTACCACACCATCCAGCCCCTCTCATGTGGACCGACTGCACAAGCAGAGCGAGATGCTCTCTACTCCACTCTCCAGCTCCAGCAACTTGGAGCAGGAGTCCAGGGGAGTGATTAAAGGAATTAGCCAGAGTTAATCAACACATAGCCCTGCTGATTAACAGTGCTGAGCGCTATTACAGTAATAGCCAACACAATGACCGAATTTTATGCATGACAGACCGAGATGGCGAAACAGCAGCTAACGGTAACAGAATGGGGCATGTCAAAACGAAACCAAATCGATTAGGTTTCGTTTTGACGCGCCCCATTCTTTTAGCGTTACCTGCCGTTTCACTATATCGATCACTGAGGTAGCAATAGCGCTTAGAACTTTAAATTACTTTAAGAAGGAGGTTGGGGTCAGCTCAGCAAGAATTAGGGTAAAAACTAGAGCAAAAAGGCTGTAGTGTTGTTTTTGACAGCCTATTTTAGTTTTAGTCTTAGTCTAGTCTTTGTGTCAAGAAGTCATTTTAGTCTTTATTAGTTTTAGTCATGCTATCTCTTTTTAGTCTAGTCTTAGTTTTAGTCGACTAAAAGTCTGACCATTTTAGTCTTAGTTTTAGTCAGACTTGTCCATGACTATTTTAGTCTAGTTTTAGTCGACGAAAACCGATGACATTTTAGTCTACTTTTAGTGAATGAAAACAGATGACATTTTAGTCTACACCATGGGTTCCCAAACTCCATCAATGTGGGCCTCCATTCTGAAAGTTCCAGTCAAATGTCAACAATATTTTACTGAATTCATCTCATATAGTAATTTAATGTCAAATGCCAAGCACTCACCTTATGTTGCAATGCAACAGTAATTCTGTACTTCTTATGACCAATAGGTGGCAATATATGACCATGTAAAGTAAAATAAGCACTAGAACTTCTTCCCAGAAAACGTGCCTGATAGATTAGAAAGCTGCCTGCCCTGAACGACATGCCTTTCCTATCACTGCATAGCTATGTTTTGTTATTATTATTGCCAACATTAATTCATAATAATAATAATAATAATAATAATAATAATAATAATAATCTAGTCCGTTTTCTGAAACCAAAATGACATTTCTATAAATTTCCAAATCCATAACCACTTGATTGTTGAAGGGATGACTATTAACATTGTGCAGATTGTGCAAAGACTTGCAATTTACTGCATTTTACTGATAGGGGGCATGTTAACTTAGCCTGGCTAATAAGCTGACCGCCAGGCATAAATTGCCACTTACTGAGCAAAAGATTCAAAGCAAAATGTCTTGTTTATGTAATGCGTTAACTTTCCCATTTGCCTTCTACTGAAGCCTAGAGTTATTTGTGGGTTTACGTGCGCTTAGGTCAATAGGCCTACTCCAGTTAGATCAATAAGGCAAAAAAGTTTATCAGTTTACATAAGATATTTTCTTCTAGGCTTCACTGTGCAGCTGTGAATTAGTCTATTCCTATAATTGCAGACTTTTAATTATCGAAATATGCAATGATTTGGATGAAACTTTGGTATTGTTTGTTGCTGTACGTGGTTTTAGCGGAGGACCGTACCGCGCCCTCCAAAGGCTTTTTCTAGTTTTCATTTTCAAAGGAATATGATCCCTGTATCTTCAATATATAACCTCATTAGATATACCTATGAATAGATTTTCTGAATATGCTGTACATGATATAATCTATATTGATGATTGAATGGGAAAATGAAAGTATTACTTGCCACCGAAATTAGTAATAATATAACCGTTGTGCGCAAGTTTTGGAACAGCCAGAATGGTGAGAGAGCCTTCTTTTTTTGCCAACTATTTGGTGAGTGCATTTTTCTCACTGTGTTCAAAACATGAAGCGAGCATACGGTTAGACTACTCCACAAAACCTATTTAGCCTACACAGACGCTCCATAGTTATGTTATGCGCAACATGATCAGAAAGGAGACGGCCTGAGCAGAATCGCCTTCTTGGGGAATTGACACATAAGTCGTTCATTCACCTGCAGTCTCACATTTTTACAAGTAGTCCATACGGTGTTGTGTTATATCTTGGTGTCCTTCTCTGCGCAAGTTTTTTTTTTTTTTTTTTTTGCCGCCCCTCTCCGCAATGGAATCACCCCTACTGTCGCCGGGCCTGCCATGGACAGAAGTAATAGGCTACACCTCAGGGTGCGAGTTATGATTCCATCGTCGTGGGAGCCCATGAATTAATTGCGGGGGGGGGGGTATGTGTTTGTTTTTTTTTCGTTCTCCAGTCTGCGCAACTGCGCAGGAGTTCGGTGAAGGCTTTGCGGACTTTTGAATGTAATGGGAAGCAAGCACTGACCTTACAATGTGAGAAGTTGACAATGTCTCTCTCTCTCTCTCTCTCTCTCTCTCTCTCTCTCTCTCTCTCTCTCTCTCTCCCCGGACCTCTGGCTGAATGTTATGCACAACGGTGAACTGGCACTTATTAATTTCGGTGAATATGCTACTTGCACGAAATCCTCAATAAAGTTTACATCATGCGCAGCATGATCGGAATAGCCTGGTTAAAGCAATATCTAGGAGAGAGGTTGACCTAGGGAGAGCCGCACATTATCTTACTATCTGGAGCTACAGTAGGCCTATGTTTGGCTTTATTGAAGTAGGCTAAAACCGAAACGAGCAAGCGGCCACATTTTCAGTGGCATTGTAACGGAGTGTGTCCGGCGGGTGGTAGACTCAAGGCATGGAAACGGAATAATGCAGACGTCTTTCTTTTATTTTATATTAGGCCACCGGCGGGGTGCATAACGTAACAAATTAACAAACAAACTAAATAAACAAAACACTGATCAAACTGAAAATAATCAGGGGCAAGGCCCACAAACTAGGCAATATAACATACCATCATTAGATCCTCTCGCGTCAGAGGCAAACCCCTACAGTTACGCACGGTAACTATCGGTCACAACCAAATCATGGTTTACAATCAATTAAGACATTGATTTATGTTTACAATCTATACATTGCAACTGCGCAAGCATACAGTGCCCCTTTACCACCAGAGAACATAATAACAGCATGCCAATAAGGCTATAACACAAAAAGAAAAGATGATCAAAAACACCCCCGTAACAAGTGCTTTCCAGCGGGAGCGCGCTCGCAACTCCATAAAAGGTTCCACCTCCCATAGCTCGGTTTGATCCCCGCTTATGATAACTTTATTTGTCAGTAAAATATTATATACTATTGTATTGTCAGAGCCCCCACAGATGTTTGAGTTTGCTGCTTTCATGGGAGCCAGACCTCTCTCTATGGGAGCTCAGCTCCCACTGGCTCCCACCTAACTCGAACCCTGCTACACCTACAATCTTTGGTTTAATATCAACAGAATAACAATTGGGTCAAAGGTTTGTTTTTAGTGCTCTTGCCCCTTGAAGAAAGAAAAATAGGCAATTTCTATGCTCGCCCGTCTTGTTGGGTTGAGATCCTATTTACTGAACATAGTGTTGACACCTGAAAGTTTGACAAGCTTAATCAAAGCTTAATTAGAGCCATCTGAGGGAGCGTTGTTGGCGTATTTGAAACGATGGCTGTGTCCACCACCTACAAAGTTTAAACTATGAGATGGAGATGTTTATTTAATGGAAATAATGAACCAGATAAATACTTTGTAGCTGCCCGGTATAGACTTTTTGTGACGATAAATTGACGTGTGCTCAAGAACATAGAGTATATTTAGGCCTATTTACGCATTTTTAAATAGGCCCAGCAGAAGTTATGAACTCAGAAGTATGCCTATGCTTTGCACCAAATTTGTCTGCTAGTAAAACTTTGGTGCCTGCTCTGGATACTCTCCGGCACTGCTCGGATACTGGCTGAAAAAAATTCCCACGAGAGGAGCGCATGCAGTCAATTTCAAAACTCAAAGTCAGATAACGTTTAACTGTAGACAAACAGTGTTTTTTTTTTACATATAGGCTTAGATTTTTTAAGATGGCCTACAGGTGCCAGATCCAACAAAAAAGTCTAGAATCCAAAGTCGGAGGTAGCCTACAAATTAAGACATGCGTGGCTGTGTCCCCATTGCACCACGATTTGCTACAGGCTTTAAACTAGACGAAACGACGTTACATTTCTTTGCGTCTCGTTTTCGTCAACGAAAATGAAGCTCGTTTTCGTCAACGAAAATGAAGAGACATTTTAGCATAGTTTAGTCTCGTCTTTATTCGTCAATAATATGACATATTTCGTTATCGTTATCGTCACCCAAGCAACGTTTTCGATGTGTCTCATCTTCCTCACGTCAAAAACAATCGTTGACGACGATATTTCGTCATAGTTTTCGTTGACGAAGCAACACTAAAAGGCTGTCACCATTTTTGACAGGCCTAGATAAGATATCTGACAGTTAAGCACACGCTGGCCTCTTGGTTGCTCTCGACAGAAAAATTCAATGTTTGTCTTTCACCAAATATTTCACTGAAGTTTTCTAACTCTATACTTGAAATACACTGTAGTCAAAAGTGGACAAAGTTTGGATTACCGGTGTACAGATTTCATACGGTCAAAGTACAGGGATCTTGTTCTTGATTTTTATGTCAGTCATCCAATTATATATTACTTGTATTGCATTTCTTGTTGTTGCTAAGATCAGTTGATGTACCGTATGTTGCTGATAAGACAGTTGTGTTTTTGTGCAAACTCTACTCAGTAGTTAAAAACAGTCACATCATTAAAGGAGAATGCTGGTGTGATGTGTTCCTCCGATAGCTACAACGAGAAAGCAGTGTTCTACGGCCTGCACAAACGTAGCTGAATTCTGCATCCATGCAAACATTCAAACTTTTTATGACGTTGCAATATACTTTCGGACCATATCACACTAGCACTCCCCTTTCAGCTCATGTCTAGTTATAAAGACATCTACCACATCCTTTGCAAAACACAAATATTATGATTTGCATCTGTCAATGGCTGCTTTGAAAATCTGAAATAAAATGGATGATAGGATATGTTTGTTTAGTAAGGGGGTGACAATTTTTTTATTATTATTATTATTATTATTATTATTATTATTATTATTATTATCCAAACAAACACTGATTTCAATTCCATAATGAAGAAATTTTGCAATGGAGAAATTACAATTACATTAATTCATGATACAATGTGATGAATTCGTCATGAGAGTGTAGCTGATAATTTGTCATGAGGTGAGTGACAATGGCTGTGCTTGATAAAATGTGTTATAAATAGCTTAGCCTATTTATCGGTTACCCTATTTAACAGATTTATCTCCAGAATTGGTGTCGCTGACACATTTGAAAAATGGGCCTTATCTCAGTGCTTGCACATAATGTTGAACAACTCACAGTTGATCTTTTCATGCTTTGGCCAACTTCAATTAATGTAAATTCAAACCAAATAACTTTCGCATATAACTTTGATGATTTTATACTACTGTAATTGATTCTGTATTAGGTCTGTAATTATAAGTTCATCATGTAGTGAATTCTAAGCTACCCAGTTCATATGGCTGTTTTGATAAATGCATGCAGAGCGGTATTCAATAGGCTATCCCCTCGATTTGATTCATTCAAAGTCATGCAAACTGACTTTAACGAAAGGTTTTGAGAAAAGAGCTATTTGGTACAATACACTTATGCTTTAACATCTTTAACACTGGTTTGGGACCGTCATGCTGGAGATTCACTATTCTGTCCTGAGAATACTTGAGCTGTATTGTAGACAGATAGCTAACAAGAAGCGACTCAGTAGCCTTGATTCCAGGTTGACTGTTTACTGAAATCTTCTTTTACTTAGTATTTCTGTTCTTTGTAAAACTGTAACACAATGAAATACACAATGTCACATTTAAAATAAAATGCTTGCCACAAAATGGCTGCATGGCTATTTTTCTTTACATTTTCTTCCTTTTCAGGTTTAAATCAGGTAAGTATCAATGCACTGTTACAATGTTATCAAAAGCTTGTTAACTTAAACCTTTCCTTACAGTAGCCTATATTCATACAGGTAAGTTGCAGCATAAAGCCACTAAATGGTAATACTGTTCACACAACATAAATTATAGCATGAGTGAGGCTATAAGCCATAACATTGAACTTAAACATAGCTATTTGACTAGCATGCTAGCGATTAGTATTCCGATTAGCATAAACACATTTCAGACGGTTTTACAACTCAAAATAAATGTCCTGAGCATCACCTAAGACATCACAGTGCTATACAACAACTAAAATAACAATTTACAGTGAAAACTTACTGTTGGTTCAGCTCCAAGCTCAGCTGACAACACCTTGTGGAGGAGCACATGTAAAACTCTGCCCAAACAAACTCTGGAAGTTTCTGGTAATTAAAGCTGCAGTAATTCCGGTCGCCACTAGGGGCAAACTCACTGACAGGAGTCCGAACATTCACCCTTTCCAAGGTCAGCAAGTCCAGGGCCTGCTGGATCTTCCATCCACCCTAGTAGGCCTAGTCATCACTGGCAGGAAGGAGACACAATCCTCAGTGGCATGTCTGCTAGTGAGGTGTTTGACAGCTTCTAGGTAAATGAAGGGTGTAAAAAATACTATTATCCCTGCCTTTATCCAGTTTATTACACTTCCTTAACACCTTTTATTTTCAGTGCTAAGAAATATTACTGCCCTGTTGGCTAAGCGACAAACTTTAAGCAAATAAACACAACTATCTGGTAAGTAAGCTAGCTAAGTAGCATTGGTTGCTACCAGGGAACCATTTTGCATGGGCTAACGTTTTCTAAAAGATTTTTATAAACAGACATCTCTTTGGGCTGGGGAGAAATATTGAAAATTCTGTCTGCAGCTGTTAAAGTTAACTTTATGGTTATATTAGCCTTCATTTGAAAGCCAAATGCTAGGCTAAATGTCTCAGTGTCTTTGAGGTAGTCTGCCTTCTGTACTTCTGTACTGCTGTTAAACTACGCTAACATACAATGTAGATGTTTATGACGGCACATTGAATAACTAAAATAAATGAAATATTTCGGTTTAATGTCCAAATCTCTAAATGAAAGCTTTCAATTACCTCAGGCTGTCATGGCGTCTTGGTTCATGCCATAGCAGGTACAACTGTTTTGCAAAACCTTCAAAATCAGAGCCTAAATCTGGCTCAAATGACATTTATGTTCATCCACTGGTTAGGCCTAGCCTAGACTCTAGACGTACCCCTAGCGGTAGCAAATTTGAATTTGCACAGAGGACACGTCTAGAGGCCACTGATAGAAACCCGTTGTATCCTTCCTCTGGCGGCGGATAATCAATCACAGCGAGGTATGTGTACAGGAAATCGTAAGGCGGGCTTTGTACGATGACGACAGCCCTGCTCAAACCAGAGCGGAATCGTCTTTGGCTTTAGTTTTGGAAGAATTGCATTTGTCATTTTCTTTGAAAGTGAAACAAGAAAGTGCACTGAAGTTTTTTGTTCTGAAAAAGATGGCTTTGCCGTGTTACCGACGGGCTACGGGAAAAGTTTGATATACCAGCTGGTACCACTGGCCGGAACGCTAGCCTATTACGTGGAGAGGCAGTTTGAAAGACAACGCAATCACCCGCCCCTCCATTGAGGTACAGTCTATCAGTGGTCTTCAGACTATACATTCTTATGATATAGTCTGGCGTGTCAGGCTAGGTTAGGCCTACTTTTTGACCCATATCATATCCTACTGCTGAACATGATGGTTGAAAAAGCAGGCTAATATGACCTAACATATGACTAAAGCATTATTTTACGACTCAAAATTAAGGTCCAACGCAGCCAGTTTGTAAATACATGGTGTAGTGGATATGGTGTATTTATACAGTAGTAAAATGGATGCAGTTCGACCACAGCATAAAGCAGTAGGTGGTATACCTTTGAATATATATTTTGTTGTTATTGTAAATTAAAATGATATCTCACTTTAACTTTTTGACCAAATATTTTTTTACAGTGTAGGCTACACATGGAATCAAGCATTGAGAACAATGTTTATAAAAACAAGGTGAGCTCTGTTCACAAACATTTCTTTTAACACACATAAATGGTAAGTGGTTTACTGCGTAGGCATAAAGGATTTTTATAGAGAGTAATATGTACGACCTCTAGTGTTTTGGTCAATTTGTACAACAAGTATTCAGTGAGCTTACAGCATCACATAACACAACACAACAAAAAGATGTACTTTCCCTTCATGTTTGTAGTTTCAATGATCTCTTGAGAAAACCAACCACACACACACACACACACACACACATAGAAAATTAGAGAGAGAGAAGAAGACATGCATGTCCAGCAGAATGTGCACTATGATTTTAAAGGTGGGGTAAAAAAAAAACATATTAACACTTTGAATGCCAGAAACGTAATATGCCGTTATTACTTGTCATGCGTTGAGTGCCAAAAACGTAATGTTACGTTTTTGCCTTTTTTTTAATTTACGAAAATAGAAACCCTCACACAGGTTATATATGATTTTTGGAACTCTGTGATAAATAGAACTGAAATAAATTACGATCGGAAACTCATAAAAACTCACGATCTGCACATTTTGTCTGGACATTTTCACATCACAAGGCAGCATTTGATTACTATTGCAGCATTTGTGTCAAATAATGCACGTCATGTCATGTTGTCCTTTCGCGGGTTCATCACTAGATGGCAGTCTCAGGGCCGAGTGGAGTGAGTGACAGGCCGCGACGCGCATGCAAGAGGCCTTGTCAGAGTGCCGAATATGTAGGTGAATATGTCGGTGATATCTCCTTTTCTAGAAAAAAAACAAGGATTTTGATGAAAACTACCCACTGTTTAGCTTGGGATTTCTCAGGAACGGAGGCATGTAGAAATAAACGGTTTTCACCCACTGAGAGCTCAGAGTCTTACCTTTCAAATGACCCATAGTATGTGTCCATAGCTATAACACAGAATACGCTGTGGCTCTATAAAAATAGGCAACAGTGGCCTGGATTGCTGGCACTCTGGGCCAAAGCTTGTTAAAAACACCTGGCATTCAAACTGTTAAATATCAGTGGCTGTCTACCTCTGAGCAAACATACTGTACAGAACAAACAAACACTGAAATATCTTACCATACCTTGCACTCCACCTGGAGTGAGATAAACGATAAACTAGTTGACGAATAAAAGTCAATTCATCATCATTACACCATATTGTAGGCTATTGCAATGGGCCAACCACACTGTGTCTAAAAATAAATATGGGCACATCCTGTGACTGACCCCCAACCGTTAAGTGATCATCTCAAACATCGTTTTTCAAACACAAGCGGAAATCTGCAACTGAAAAGAGCACGTCTTGCAAGACACAACCAAACTCAAAATGAACAAATGAGCCAACATTAGGCTACATTTACATAATTTCTGTGTGGATTTAGCTTCTAGCATTTTTGATAGTGTTGTATAATCGGAGAGTAATTGAAAACACATAGAAGACAGCATTGTCTCATTTTCAGACTTTTCAGAAAGTGAAGGATGATGGCCATAGCCCTCTCAGGGTTTCTGCGTCTGATACTAACAGTCAAAGGTAACATATTTTGATCATGTATTCTTTACTAACCATATCGTAGAAAAAGCAGTAAGCACGTGGGGGACATGATAGTATACGTATATTTACAACTTAATTCAGGTAATTTTTAGTTCTACTTTAAAAGGGCAGAAAATATGGGGCCCGATTTGGGCATGACACTTTACACCACACTTGTCTGTTGAATTCAATGTTATTCACAGAACAAGTATTTTCCAAAATGATATGAAAGCCATTTATATAGATTTTCTTTTCAATCTGATGTCCTGACTATTCGTTTAACTATTATTCAGCATGTGTTGGCAATGTGAGGCACCTCTTCCTGGGCGTTGTCATCACACGTAGTGCTAGCCTGCAGAGGCAGTAGTATTTCTCCGAGGCATAATGCCAGCTGAATAAAGAAAAAAAAAGTACCGTTACAGATGTAAACCTGGTGTATTACTGAATGCAGTATTTGGCTTAAATTTTAAAAAGTGCAAAAAATATACATGTAAAAGTCCTTTTAAGTCCTTTATCTTCACTCGCCATCTTGGATACACCTTCAGGCAGTTATTTTGACTTAAGAAGTGCAAGCCTTATCTAAATGGATCCGTGTTCAAATCTCGATTGAATGGTGTAAATATCTTTGCAAAGGTTGTCCAAATAATGCTTTGAAAAGTATTTATTCTACACGTAAATTTGCTCACAACACATACCTCTTAGAACAACGCGACTGGCTACTTTCAATGGAGGCAGGACTTCCTTTTTTTATTTTTAACTCTACTTGACAGACCAATATCTTCCTATTTCATTGGAGCGATTGAGTAAGTGATGTATCTCCTTTTATAATAACATCTTTGACTATATTTAATATACAATATGACCATAAATTAAATATATGGATAGGCTTTCCTACTGACAATCAATAATGTGACAAGCTACGATAATGTGATTGGTGCTGGACTGTACAATTGGCTAACAGAAACTCAAAATAGAGCTACCAGAGTTTGTGAGTCTCAAATATTGTTTTACAAATAAATGGTCAGATTGCCTGTGAAGCCATAATTAAAATTGATCTCTAACAATACATCATGGCTGTGAGACTTGTTCCACATTTTCCTCATCTGTTGAGGGATGATGGAGAACGTGTCTGACGGAGGGGGGGAGTCAATCTGATTTTTTCAACATTTTTCAACTTTTCGACACAAGCAACAGAGCTAACAGAACGGACAGATCCACGAAGCATTTCGAGAAAACTCCATGCAAAGTCAATGAGATCTGTCAACGGACATGTGCAGTGTGAAACAGATCTAATGCAGGTTTCTGTCTGATTTGTCTTGCAGGGATGCAACACATGATCAACCCAACAGTCACTTACAACCCTACACGTATCTGTGCTCTGGAGGGATCATCAGTTAGCATGTCCTGCTATTTCACCTACCCCAATCATGCTTCCGATCTTGCGGCTTTCTGGACAAACCAATATTTCCCTGGCAGAAGCCACATTGATCCTGCTGATCTCTCCAAAGATGAGACCTACACCCGCAAAGTCACAGTGGACTGTGGAGATAAGAAAAGTCGGTGTTCTCTTCTTATCACTAATCTGACTAACACAGATGCTAAATATAAGTACTACTGTTGGCTTACTAATTATGATAGTGTAAGAGGGACAAGTGAACCTGGGGTTTCCTTGAGTGTCACAGGTAATATCTCTTTCTTCTCAATCAAGAGTTCCATACATGAGAACATTTCTAAAATACACACACAATATAATGCTCCAGGTAATACAATTTTATTTCTTCCATAGGCCTACAAGTTCTTACATCTGGACAAGGATCAGTAGTGAAGGAGGGAGATAATGTGACTCTCACCTGCAACACCACCTGTAATCTAACCAGCAGCCCTTCATTCATCTGGAGTAAAGATGGACGTCCTGTAGAGAAGAAGCAGATCATCAACAACCAGCTGCAGCTCCACCCAGTCAGTTATAAAGATGACGGTGAATACACCTGTGCTGTTAGAGGACATGAGGATCATGCATCTCTACCTAAGATCCAACTTAATAGTGAGTACAGATCATGTCAATCTACAGTAAACACACTTTCCACTCATTCATGCACCATTCAATGTTGTTATAATTCTTTACTGCATAATAATCAGAAAGCAATAATTATTGTAATTTCTTTGGCTGAACAGTTTCTTCTGATATGAAAAACATAAAATATGCTGACTATGTCACACACACCTACAATACCATCAATAATCCAAACGGTATGTACTGTAATATAACCACTTTCTTTTTTACTTCTGGCCTAACAGAGAAGTTGATGGCTCACTTCATCTTTATTCAGGCCTTCATCTTCCTCCCTCAGTCTTGCAATCTTGTTCATAGAGCATCAACACTTTTACCTTAGTTATTATGTTGTGGCAAATAATCATATCCCATATCTACATTATGTGGCACTTTGGGAACTTTCTCTTCTGACAATTTCCAAATTACAGTGAAATCAATAAGTCTGTTATTATATGGCATTTACATATTACATTTTTCTTCAATTACAGAAGAGAGTGATAGTGGTGTTTACCGGAGCCTGCTGATAGCTGGTGTTTCTGTGCTGGCTGTCTGTGGAGCTGTTGGTCTCATCTGTGTCTGCCTCTGGCTGAGGTAAGAAGATCAGGCATCAGAGAATGTGGTGGCAATTTCCATACATCTGCTGTTGAAGGAATTGACTGTTTTTTGTTTGTTTGTTTGTTTGTTTGTTTGTTTTTTAATTAAGATCACATACTGGGAACCACAATAGCCCCCAAAATATAGAGGTGAGTGTGTATTGTAATATTCTATCATTATGACATTTGAATATCAGACAATTTAACATAAAAAACGACCAGTGAGATTTCCTTTCTTCTAGGGTCAGGATGACGTCCAGTACTCCAACATAAACTTCCACCTGTCTGCTGGTCAGAGTAGAGCTGCTGGTCCCTCCAAACCTGCAGGAGGGGAAGAGCAGAATGTCCAGTATGCCAGTGTCCAGATCAAACACTCCAGACAGGTCACGTCAGGTCAGACGTCAGGTCACGTCAGGTCATGGCGCTGTTCTATGGCGACTCGGCATTACTCCCTATCTTGTTTGTTTGTCTTGCGTTACTCTGTTTGTTTTTGGAACCCAGTTGTAGCATCGTTCAGTATGATAGATCAGCTCTACTTCACATCCGTGACAACATGCCCGTTTTTCGGCCCGATCTCCCAGTGGACTTTCAACAACACAGGGAGCGGCCAAAGCAAAGCTGGAAGACCCGAAAGCGAGGTGCGAGAGGCGGCGCACTTGTCCGGCTACGGCGCCGCATCCACCGCCCGGCTCTCCCAAGCCTGATCCTTTCCAACGTCCGCTCCCTGGCGAACAAATTGGATGAACTTTCCCTGCTCACCCGTTCACAAAGAGACTACAGGGATGTCGCTGCTATCTGCTTGACTGAAACCTGGCTCGATGGAAGTTTCCCGGACTCCTCGCTACAAATACCCGGCTTCGCCTTTCACCGTGCAGATCGCACTGCAAACTCTTTGAAACAACGCGGGGGTGGTGTCGGATGCTACATCAACAGCAACTGGTGTACTGACTGCAAGATCTCGTCGCGAACCTGCACCCCTGAGCTGGAGTCTCTCACGGTGATATGCAAGCCCTTCTACTCCCCAAGAGAATTCTCTGCTGTCACCCTGATCATCGTCTACATCCCTCCGGACGCCTCTGCGTCCTCTGCCTCGCAACAACTGGCGGATCACATCACGGAGGTGGAAAACAACAACCCAGATGCGGCCATGGTCGTGCTGGGTGATTTCAACCACGTTACTCTAAAGAAAGTTTTACCCAGATACAAACCCCATGTCCACATCGCTACCAGGTTGGACAAAACACTGGACCAATGTTACTCTCCGATTCCCGAGGCTTTCCATGCAGTGGTCAGGGCGCCCCTGGGTAAGTCCGATCACAACTCCATTCTCTTGATTCCCAAGTACCGTCAGAAACTGAAGGTATCCAAACCAACTGTCAAACACTCTAAGTGTTGGTCCCCACAGGCCATAGAAACATTACAAGACTGTTTAGACTCCACTGTTTGGAGTAACTTCTGGTCTGACGGCCAAGATGACATTGACTCCTTCACTGATACTGTCACAGCCTATATTCAGTTCTGCGAGAGTGTCTGTATACCTGTGAGAACTGTGACTGTATTCAACAACAGCAAGCCATGGTTCAACAATGAACTTAGACTACTTTGTAGTAGGAAACACCTTGCTTTTAAATGTGGTGACACGGCCAATTACAAAAAATTAAAGTATGAATTCCAGCGAGCCGTGGTGAAAGCAAAGTCAGCATACAGAATTAAACTTGAAAACAAGCTAAAGGCAAATGACATTAAAGGTGTTTGGCAAGGGCTGCAGAGCATCACTGACTATAAGACTAAACATCATGCTCCTGTCAGCGACCCATCCCTGCCTGATGAGCTTAATAACTTTTACTGTCGCTTTGATGGAGGTGTGCAACATCCTCCCCCCTGCTACAAGGAGCAGGGGGGCCCTCCACCCACTGTTTCTGAACATGACGTCAGAATCCTGCTACGCCAGCAAAACCCCAGGAAGGCGGCTGGGCCTGATGGCGTGGCATCTGCAACACTGAGACACTGTGCTGACCAACTCACTCCTGTTCTTACCTACATTTTTAACTGGTCTCTCCAGCTTGCTACTGTGCCTGCCTGTTTAAAATCTGCTGTGATCATCCCAGTCCCAAAGAAACATAAAATCACTTGTCTTAATGACTATAGGCCTGTTGCCCTAACATCTGTCATTATGAAAATCTTTGAGCGCCTGGTATGTAAACACCTGTCCAGCATCACCTTAGACCCCCAACAATTTGCCTATAGAGCAAATAGAAGTGTTGATGATGCTGTGTCCCTCTGCCTGCATTCTATCCTTCAACATCTGGAGTCACAACGCACATATGCACGGGTTCTGTTTGTTGATTTTAGCTCTGCATTTAACACCATTGTGCCAGCAAAGCTCATCATCACTTTACAAGAGCTGGGTGTTAGTACATCTCTGTGTAAATGGATTTTTAATTTTCTGAGTAACAGAAAGCAAGTCGTTAGGCTTGGTGAACTCCTCTCACAGCCTAGGCTCCTTAACATCGGAGCACCACAAGGCTGCGTTCTTTCTCCTCTGCTGTACTCCCTCTACACACACTTTTGTCAGTCTCACTCCAATTCAGTTTTGCTTTTTAAATTTGCAGATGACACTTCTGTGGTGGGCCTCATCACAAACGACAATGAGTCCGACTACCGCAGTGAGGTGGAGGAGCTGGTGGGTTGGTGTGATAGTAACAACCTAATTCTCAACATCTCTAAGACCAAGGAACTGGTTGTTGATTTCAGGAAAACCTCTCGCCCCCTCTCCACTCTCTCTATCAAGGGGGTGGAGGTGGAGGGGTCACTCACTTCCAGTTCCTTGGGACTACCATTCATGAATCCCTGTCATGGGACCTTAACATCAACATTAAGATCAGCAAAGCCCACCAGCGACTCCACTTCCTGCGGCAGCTCAGGAAATTCAAAGTTAGTCAGTCAGCCATGATCCATTTTTACAGATCTACAATTGAAAGCATCCTCACATTCTCCATCCTTGTCTGGTACGGTAACACTACAACACGAGACAAGACAAGGTTGGAAAGGGTTGTGCGCAGAGCAAGTAAAATCATAGGCGCCAACCTCCCCTCCCTCTCTTCCATTTTCTCATCACGGGTTATCAGAAAGGCAAGGAAAATCATAGCCGATCCCTCACATCCAGCACATAGTCTCATTAATCTCCTCCCATCAGGCAAGAGATATAGAAGCATCACCACATCCACATCCAGATTTAGGAACAGCACTTACCCACTGACTATCAGACATCTTAACCTGCCATAACCTCCCACTCTCTATGCACTTTAACCCTAATGCACTTTATCATGTTTAGCATATCCTGTAATTTAACGGCTGTCCAATGTCTGCTGGCACCCTCTCTGTTTACTGTCCATGTCTACCCATAGTTATATTTATTGTATGTGCTTTGCAGCTGTGTGTCTTGTCCATTGTTTGTATTTGTTTTTGTTTGATTGATGTTCGATTGATGTTGGGGATATGCCACAAAAAATTCCTATCAACTTTGTTGACATGGCAAATAAACGCTTGAACTTGAACAGACCGGAATAGGAGATGATGGCCAGTATGCGAGCGTTCAGCCAAAGTCTTCAAGAGAGACAGGGGCAGCTCAGGGAGATGATGCCCAGTATGCCAGCGTCAAGTTAAACCCCTCCAGACAGACTGCAGGGCGAAAAGAGGGTGATGCTATCTATGCCAGCATTCAGACAAGCTGCAGAAGCTCAAGGTTTTGATGTCCAACACAATTGCAACCCAGACTGCAAGAAGTTTATAATAAATAAATGAGCAATGCAGAGTGATATGTTTGGCAGTGAAATACATTAGCTCAGCTTGCTACCAGTTGATCCTTACCAAGCTTGAAAGGGGAACTAAGGGCCTCATTGCACATATTAAGAGATTTCTTGTAGGTTTTATTGCATTCACATGCACACAGTGCAGCCTTTCAAAAATACATTAACAAACAGATAAATAAATAAATAAATAAATAAATAAATAAACCGGCATTTACAAACTATCTCCATATGTGTAAACAGGGTCTAAAGGCCTAGCCTATTTTGGTATTTCTCTATTCATAGATCAGTAAAAAAAAAAAGTGCTTAACTCCAAATGATTGTTTTCATTCATCTTCAAAGGGCCTCTGTGCATGTAACCACATAAAGATATAAGGCCTCAAACTCTTCAACCCTACTTGCCTGTCTCGTATTCTTTGTAATCTTGTAGTAAACTTGACCAACCAGAGGGGGAGCACTGTGTGAACTACAACCCAACATGTAATAGAATTGAGCAGATGGCAATGCAATATACAGAGTGGAGAGGGTGTCATCATTCGTATTCTTCACAGTTTTTTTTTTTTTTTTGTAAGGTTCACACAGACTTGTATTTTAATAGTTCTTCAACATGAAACATGAAGTAGAACAGAGTAATAGAAATTAAGCAGACTGCTGAGGGTTTTGCATGGCATTAGAAACTTGTGAAGTCACCCAATTCTTCTTTATTTTGTTTCATGTCTATATATCCCATCAATACCACATGTCCTTTTATGCAGATGTTGATTCCAATAAATTATTTGTATTCCAAGTATGGCAAGTATTTCTCACACTGAAATGTTATAATTGGCAATAGAAAACATTTTACTCTTTTATTGAACTCCAACAACGCAGACATCAAGATTAATTTTTGTCATCTGCCAAGGTCCATTGAACGCTGATAAACTGTACCACTTGAAGCTTCTCATCACCGAGCTGTTGTGAAATTAAACTGAAACTGAATGAAGCCAAAATTGCATATATTAGCTTTTCAGAAACTCTATGAAGATGATCATCACTGCTTCCTGCTCTGTGGTTATTTTGGCTATATTACGAAGAGTCCAGAAATTGTTTTGCATTGAAATTACCACATGTGTGTTGTTCTTTGCAATTACAATAGAATCAAGTCTTAACAAATACCATCAGAATTCTTCATGATCACCTTTGAGCAGGATGCTAGTAGTTAAGATGCTAATGGCCAAATCTTATTTTAAGATCTATTCAAGGCTGGAACTAAAAGTGATACTGTCAGACAAATCATGAGCTGGAGAGAGGTAAATCTTAATTCTTTCATTTGAGGGCAGGGGCGGGGCGCTACTATACATTTTGGACCCTAGGGTGATTTTACTGTAATATTGAAAATTTCACTGCACCCCCTGACAGCGCCAGGCGCCCCATCTCAGTGCCCACTTGCCGCACCTCCGTTTGAGGGGTGCTGGAACATCAAAATATTTCTCAGCTATATTACCATAGTACTATATTTAGAGCAAGTTGACTACAGCTTGAAGCAAGGAAAAGATGTGCACAGAAAAACCACACACAGTTCTGTCTCTGTCTCTCTTTCTCACCATGACACCCCTCTGTGACAACCACCCAAGTGTGATCAGCTTGTCAAGCAAACAACACATGCAAACGTGAGCATCAGAACACCTCCTGAGAACAATGTCTCTGCTCTTATTATATGAGTAAACCATTCTTTATGCACTGAGCACTTAAAGTAGGAATCTCATCATTATGAAATTGCATGGAGCCATAGTCGAATAGGCCCATAAGTTATCCTTCCTCCCAGTAGGGAAAAGATCAAGGAGAATCGGTTCAGCAAGGTTTGTTCAATAGCTTTGTCACTCTGACTGTGAGTTTAAAATACACCCCCACCCCCACATCTCCCCGTTTCACTAACCTGAGTCCTTTAAAAAATAAATAAATAAAAATGCCTATGAAGGGGAAAAGCTTGGCCCATCACCTATACTGGACCTATCCTGCATTATGTTTGTGTTTGACAGAACAGTGCAGTCATGGTCCGTTTCCGAAAATGCCTACTACTTGACTGCTTTGTACTTGTATACTAATCGTTGCAGAAAGCAGTATGTAGCGTGCAGTACATGACAAATACCACAGGACTAGTATGTGACACAATTAACCTTGAGTCAGGTAGAGAACCTGTAGTCCATTCATTAATGAGGTTCTGGTCATGTGGTCAGTAGGCCTTCTCTGCTGCTTGCATACCATTCTGCATACTGGGGAGTAGTGTATGGGGCTCAGCCAGTCAAGTAAAGCAAGACCTGTAGCTAATTAATTCATTGTGGGAAGCAGTAGTGTGTGCTGCACTGTGTGCTGGGGCACAAGCAGCATGTAGCACATGTAGCATAGCAGTATGCCATTACGGAAATGGCCCATGGTGTTCGTTGTGACTATAGTTAGAGTCAGCTAACCACAGTTTGAGCTAAATGAAAAGTGGACGGCACAGAAAACCACACAAGAGCACATAGTATGCACGCACACACACACACACACACACACACACACACACACACACACAGTCATTCTCTTCCTCTCTCTTTCACCATGTTGTCACTCAGTCGGGGAAACAAGACATGCAAACAGGCAGCAACTGAGAATGTAATGTCTGACTTGATAAACCCTTACCAATCCAAAGCTCAAAATGAGGATTTTATTTTGTTATACTTCACATCTTAAGTGAGTTACATCTTGCTGGTTCCAGAGAGGATGTCTCTGCTAGTCTGGTCATTGTCTCTGGTTGTGATCCAAGGTAGGCTATCATTTTTAGTCAGACTTTATGGAGAAAAATTAGTGAAATGTTAGTCTTACAACATTAATCCTGGTAGAAGTTCATGATACTCTAGCTTCTATATTACTATATTGTATTTCATAGCAGAGGAATTGATGTTGAGGAGAAAATTTCCTGTTATTGTGGCTTTGTCTTAATGTAACAAAAAGGCGGTGCGCACATCCAAAATGTAGGTGCAGGACAAAAAGGTCAAAGGATAAAAATGAAATTGAATGTCCGCACACTAGCTCCCGTTTAGCTTCTTTTTATTTTAAGTGAACGTTTTCGAGCTTTCCGCTCTTCATCAGACTACTTGTCTTAATGTAACCCATAGAGGTATGTGTGGTAACTATGTTAGAAACGCCATAAGCTCCTTGAGTCAATTCTATATGTATTTGTTAAAATTTCTACTCTATTCAGCCATGATGTAAGTCAATAGAGGGGCTTACAATGGGCATTAAAGTGGGTGATGACACACACAAAACTACAATGCTATCAGTTATTTTCACTTTTAATATTACTGCTTCAATTGTTACAATTTAAAATTCATCCCATTTGTGCAGTTTTTGGAAGGCTATTTCAGACCTCATATTCATAGGCCTATCGCCGATTTTCCCAAAATAACACCAATGAAATTATTTTACATTTACATTTTAAGTCTTTTTTTGTGTTCACTGAGGTGTCCTGTTTGGTAAGAATGGAATAATATTTACATTTCTCTGTAAACTTCACATCTCCCACAAAAGCTTGTCCATCACGTCCCTAACACAAATTGAACAGCTCATATTGTTATGATGTAAATCAGGATATTATTTTTGTGTGTTTGTCTGTATTCAGCCATAGAGTTTGCATAAGAAAATGAATGAAATTGTGAAATATAAACTTGCAGGGGTTATGTGCCATTTTGTTCATCAATATTGCATGCAAATGTCACGTCCATAATGCTGAAATTGCCCATATGTTTGCCTGTATTCAGCCATGGAGTTTGCGTAAGAAAATGAACAAATTTGTGAAACACTGCCAGACTTGCAGGGGTTATGTGGCATTTTGTTCAGCAATAATGCATGCAAATGTCATGTCCATGATGCTGGAATTGTCCATATCATCTTAACTTACCTCATTAGTCTTCCCTTCTGGCGATGTTTATAGCAGAGACAGTTGTTCTTTATTAATCTAGTATAGTATTTTGCTTGTTATGTTTAATTGATGTTGGCTCCAACAATTGTTAAGAGCCTCTGGAGATGTCATCAATACTGACAGATGCCACTGTAAACCACTGTGATGGCTTGTCCGAGGTAGCAACAGTAACTAAGGAGGGTGGGGCTTTGTGGGGGCAAGTACCAGAAGCTCCACTTATCCCACTACAATAATTTTGTCTTGCAGGTATGGTGGCCATTAACCCAGTCATCACATACAGATCTACACACATCTGTGCTCTGGAAGGATCATCTGTTAACATGGCCTGTAATTTCACATTCCCCAGTTATGCTAAACTCACAAATGCTTTTTGGACAAACCAATATCTTGGAGGCCATGCTGACCCTAAAGATATCTCCAAGGATCAAACCTACAGACACAGGGTCAGAGAATTCTGTATGTCTCATACAACTTTCTGGTGTTCCATTGGCATCACTAACCTGACTAAGACAGATGCTCAGTATAAATACTACTGTTGGATTATCACAGATTATGATTATGTAAAAGGAACAAATGGACCTGGAGTTTCCTTAGAAGTCACAGGTAGGCCTAGACTAATTTTACTTAGGAAAAAGTTTGAGTTCCACAATAAATTACAAACATTTTTACAAATCCATATTAACATCTGTCTAGATCTGCTGATAGTTACATCTGTAAAAGGATCAGATGTAAAGGAGGGAGATGATGTGACTCTCACCTGCAACACCACCTGCACTCTAACTGGCAGTCCTTCATTCATCTGGAGTAAAGATGGACATCCTGTAGAGAAGAAGCAGATCATCAACAACCAGCTGCAGCTCCACCCAGTCAGTAATAAAGATGAGGGCAACTACACCTGTGCTGTTAGAGAATATGAGAGTCTTCCATCTCCACCCATGAAAATAAGAGTCAAGTGTGAGTAAAAGTCATCTTCTCAGAACTAAATCTTTTGTAATAAGCTCCACAATGCAAGTGACTAACAGAAGTGTGGAAGAAAAACATAAATATACAATGTATAATAATAAATAAGACTTGTGAGTACAGGTCACACAGGTGAAAAATAACTAAGTTTTAACTTCAAAAAATAAAAAAATAACTGTCACTGTTAATATAGGCCGGGCGTTTGTTTCCTCTGACACAGAAGATGTAAAGGATGGATATAACATAACACTCACCTGTAACACCACCTGTAAGTTATCTGGCAGCCCTTCATTCATCTGGAGTAAAGATGGACTTCCTGTAGAGAAGAAGCAGATCATCAACAACCAGCTGCAGCTCCACCCAGTCAGTTATGAAGATGAGGGCAACTACACCTGTGCTGTTAGAGGACATGAGAGTCTTCCATCTCCACCCATGAAAATAAGAGTCAAGTGTGAGTTAAAGTCATCTTCTCAGAACTACATCTTTTGTAATAAGCTCCACAATGCAAGTGACTGAACAGAAATGTGGAAGAAAAACATAAATATACAATGTATAATAATGAATAAGACTTGTGAGTACAGGTCACACAGGTGGAAAATAACTAAGTTTTAACTTTACTAATGTGTCTACCTGTATATTTCATCAAAAAATAACTGTCACTGTTAATCTAGGCCGGGCGTTTGTTTCCTCTGACACAGAAGATGTAAAGGATGGAGATAACATAACTCTCACCTGCAACACCACCTGTAAGCTATCTGGCAGTCCTTCATTCATCTGGAGTAAAGATGGACGTCCTGTAGAGAAGAAGCAGATCATCAATAACCAGCTGCAGCTCCACCCAGTCAGTTATGAAGATGAGGGCAGCTACACCTGTGCTGTTAGAGGACATGAGGATCCATCATCTCCACCTATGAGGATAAAAGTCACGTGTGAGTACAGACCATCATGACAATATGCATTTATTTATTTATTTATTTTAATTGACTGTGTGTGTGTGTGTGTGTGTGTGTGTGTGTGTGTGTGTGTGTGTGTGTCTCTCTCTGTGTGTGTGTGTGTGTGTGTGTGTTTGTGTGTGTGTGTCAGGTGTGGGGACGGCTGAAATTACTCATCAGAGTATTACTCTTGCTTCAATTTAGGTCCGACAGTTATTTCCTCTGACAGTGAAGATGTAAAGGATGGAGATAACATAACTCTCACCTGCAACACCACCTGTAATCTAACCGTCAGTCCTTCATTCATCTGGAGTAAAGATGGACGTCCTGTAGAGAAGAAGCAGATCATCAACAACCAGCTGCAGCTCCACCCAGTCAGTTATGAAGATGAGGGCAACTACACCTGTGCTGTTAGAGGACATGAGGATCCATCATCTCTACCTAGGAGGATAAAAGTCATGTGTGAGCCTATCAGACCATCATGGCAATAATTAATGGAATTGTTTTTTGTTTGTTTGTTTATTTCAATGAAATGTGTGTGTTGATGGGTCTGGGGGGTGGGGGTGGCTCAATATCACTCATCAGAATTTACTCTCTTTTTCTCTAGGTCAGATGTTATTGTTTTCTATCAATAAAGATGTAAAGGAGGGAGATCATGTGACTCTCACCTGTAGGACCACTTGTACGCTGAATGTCAGTCCTTCATTCATCTGGAGTAAAGATGGACGTCCTGTAGAGAAGAAGCAGATCATCAACAACCAGCTGCAGCTCCACCCAGTCAGTTATGAAGATGAGGGCAACTACACCTGTGCTGTTAGAGGTCAGGAGGATCTTCCATCTCCACCCATGAAGATAAAAGTGTTGTGTAAGTACAGACCAGCACAACTAAAGGAATGCTGTTAGAGGATATAAAAATCCCACATCTGCCACCATCAGACTCACATCCAGATGCCTTTTGTTTCTCTTGACTCTTCTTGATAACAGAATCTAAACAATCTAAAGCTTAAGTGCATTGAAGCACACTGCAATAAATCAAAGAGGGCTCCCCCTTCTGGCTGGTCATGGCATAACTTAAATGTGCGGTTTGTCTATGATGGATCTGTTATACAGGAAATTATGGTAACTTAAATGTATAAAATTACTTAAAAAAAAAAAAAAAAAATTATAGATATTTTTTGGGGCTTTTTACACCTTTATTGGATAGGACAGTGTGAGAGACAGGAAATTAGTCAATCGGAAATGACCAAGGATCGGAATCGAACCCGGGTGCCCGGATTTATGTATGGCGCCTTAGCCAACTGGGCCACAACGCCCCCATAAAATTACATTTTTGATTGAAAAATGACTAATGATAGCTTTCTAAAACCTAAATACCTTGTTCCCAGTCTAAGTTGTGATATTTTTCATACCTCCACATACTTCTTTCTAGTAAAGAAAGATGACTCTGTTGACCATGGCCTACTGACAGCTGTGCTTGTTGGAGCAGTGATATGTGGGGTTGTGGCTCTCCTGGGAATCATCTGCTGGCTCAGGTGAGTTGATTTATTGACAAAAGAATTGTTGGGAGGGGAAATCTGACTCAGACACTGCAATCTATCATGCATGCATCATCTTGTATTGTGGAATACAAATGTTGATGATTGTGGCCTTGATTTGTATTGAAGGTCACACAAGAGGAAGAGCAGTAGAACTCAAAACACAGACAAAAAGGTGAGATGATGTTTCCTGCTGTGTAACTATTATGTAGGGGAATTTTGGATCTATATTTTACCCTACTGGTCTATGTTATTGCGCATTGATAGCACTTGGTGATAAGCATGCGCATTGAATGTAACAAGCGTTTAGTGATGAGTTCAGTAAAGAGAGCTATGAGCTCATGAACAGTAATCACTGTGTTTGTGCTTCATTGTAATTACCACATAAGGTTTAATGTGTGGACGTAATAAATAGATAGATAGATAGATAGATAGATAGATAGATATACTTTATTTATCCCAAAGGGAAATTCCATAACAGCGACATACACAACAGTAACATTTTCTTAGTTGTCAGGTTCATGTAGTAGCAGCAAATCATTTGCATGTGAATGTACTGGGATGATCTTGAGTTCATGCTTTCTGCCAGGGTCAAGATGATGTGGAGTACTCCTCTATTCACTTCCAGAGGTCTGCTGGACAGAGCAGAGTTGCTGGTCCCATCAGTGCTGAGACTGCAGGAGAAGAAGAGGATGATGATGTCCAGTATGCAAGTGTTCAGTTCATCCTTTCTAGAGAAATTGCAGAAGGAGCACACAATGATGTCCAGTAGACCAGGGTGATACAAAATGGCTATAATGTTTTACATGTGATATTCATAGCTTGTATGGAAGTATATTAGCTTAGCATGCTATCAGTTGATCGTGGAGTGCATCTTGTTGTTTACTTGATCCAGAATAAAATCTGTGCATGGAGTCAATAGTCTGGAGCACTTCATAATCAGTCATTTGGAGTTTTGTCAGTAGGAAGAAAAAAGAATCTCGTCTCTCTTCCTGTAGTAGCTCTGACCAACCAGAGGGGGAGCTCTCTGTGATCTATAGCAGTGGCACACACTGAGGAGGATGTCATAAGCTTTTTTGTGCTAAATATGTTCCTGTTGATAAAATTAAGTGCTTCTTATATGAAATATGAACAATAGATAATAAGCTAAAATAGAAATGTGTTACCAAATAAGTATATTTGTGAATCTGGTAGAGTCTCACATTATGCTGCTGAATAAACTGCCATTTAACCAGGCTGCTTTACTCTGCGATTTGTCCACTGTAAAATATGTTTTTGCATGTCATCTGACATGCTTAAACAAACAAAAAAAACAAAAAACAAATTATTTCAGTGTCGTTATTATAGTACAAGAATGAAAAAAAAAAAAAAAAAAAAAAAAGAGATGCCTCTGTTGTACTTTGTATTGTGGACAAAAAGCAGCTGAGGCCTTACTGATTGATTGATTGATTGATTGATTTTGTTTATTGACATTGTACAAAGCATTAAAAAAGGTATACAAATAAATAAGTCAATAAATATGTCTTGAAAAACCTTGTACAGCATGTCAAAAGGATAACACAAAAAAGCTTAGAGAGCTTGTTTCCATTGTGGTCCTTGTGAATGAATGTATGTGCTAGTTGCAGTCAGTGTATATGAATATGTGAGCAAACCAAACACACATGCATCACAATGGACAATGACACCATAAGAAACAAACAATTAAAAACACACTCTCACCCCCCCCCCCCCCCACACACACACACACACACGCCCGCACACACACACACACACACACAAATCCACACTCCCACCCACACAAGAAGCCCTATAGTGCTTTACTACCAAGCCATCTTTTAACTCCTGTCTTACTTACTGTATGTTTATGTATGTGCTATATAAATAAACTTGAACTTGAACTTATTACCCCTCGGTAGACCACAAAGTTGCCCAGCAGATGGCGCGTTTCGCTTTGGGTTAGTGCAGTGAACTTCACTATAGTTTTATCAGAGCCTGTCATCTACACTCTCACGGAAGTTTTTTCAGGAAACCAAACAGAGACCCATTCCGAGCCTCTGCTGTTTATTTCCCCATTCTGATGAGCCCCGCCTCCTCTGCACGTATTTGAGAGATGTTACGGTGATACAGTACATATGACACCAGGGAGTCATATGGAGCAGCAGAGACGTGAGAAGAAGATTTTTGGCTAGTGAGATCCACGTAAAACTCTGTGTTTTCTCATCTCATCTTCTACTCAAAACAGAAGACCCATCACATAGATTTGTTTGACTTGTAAGTCCTATTGTTTGGTGTCTTGTTTTGTAATGCAGACTTAACAAGGTGGTATTTGCATGTTTTATGTAGTCTTTAGCTGTTTTTTTTTTTTTTTTTTTTGGTAAAGGTTTATGTAGGCTATTTCCCTTCAATAAGCAAGTAACCTAACCGATTCATATGTTGAATATAGAGAACAAAGAACATTATGTCTAGTTCACTCTGCTTTCACTTTCTTTGTGGTTGTGCAAGTTCGTTCTAGATCTTGTGGTGTGATAAGCTACGTGAATGAGCTGACATGAATGAGAATAATTTGAAGTAACTTACCCTGCAAAGTAGCAAAACCTCCCTCCTTGCTGTACCTTTGCCTTCATGCCTTTTTGAAGTCACTAAAACATTCTGCAGCAGTCAAAGAAAGATCAAAGAATTGAACAGACCTTTATTGTTTTCAGGTTTTGGCGATTAACTTGATTCACAATGATCAGATCATCTCAGTCTCTCATTCTCTCCATGCTGATCGCAACATCTTGTAAGTAGCAATTTTCCATTATCTATGACAAATTAACTGATACTGTAATAATCATAACCTCATACCTAAATGGCAACTCCCGGTAACGCTTTAATTTACAGCCTGTGAAGTACTGGGTAAGTATCAGGTAAGAATGGTGTAACAAAAAAGTAACAAGGGATAAATTACTGAGTACTTTAACTTTGTTGGAATAACACACGTTCACGCTTTATTTTACAGCCCGTGAAGTACTGGGTAGTACAGGTAAGAACAACGTAACAAAATAGAACTTTATGTGTAATATTGCCATAATTACAAAATAAGTGTGGGGTAGCCTGGATGCAGAAGTGTATAGGAAAGCCAGGGTTGGATCAACTTGCACGCACTTTATTTTACAGCTTCTGCATTCAGGTTACCCCACATTTATATTGTAGCCTAATTATGGCAATATAACACATTAAGTTCTGTTTTGTTGTTCTTACTTCTACTTGGCCAGTACTTCACGGGCTGTAAAATAAAGCATGAGCGTGTTCCAGCAAACTTACACTGTAAGTACTCAGTAATTTATCCCTTGATACTATTTTGTTACACCATTCTTACCTAATACTTACCCAGTACTTCACGGGCTGTAAATTAAAGCGTTACCCAACAACTTCCTTATTTAGCCTCTTCCTGAATGGGTAGATGGGATATCTAAACATCAAAAAAGGGGGGAAACAAGATTATTGTATCATGTGATTAAATTCATATCCCTGTTGTTTGAAATCATGATAGGGGTCTGTAGGAAAAAACAAACAAACACACAAACAAACAAACAAACAAACAAAACACAGCATAAAGCAAATAGCAAGTCAGCAGCGAACATCAACTGGGGCATAGAGGAAAAAAATAAAGTGAAAGTATGTCTCTATGCCCCATTCAATCGGTGTTAACTGCTAGTTGACAATTTACTGTATGTTGTATGAAATTGCATATTTTTTTCCCACTGGCAGCATCCGGTGACTTTGAAAAACAGAGCTACTGTATGTGTGCATTCCACTTCATTCACTTCTTCAGATGCAAAAACCTTTAAGTGTCACTGCAGTTAATTTATAGAGTCTTCATATTATTTTGAACTGTATAATCACTTTTCTTTTTTTTTTTTGGCCTGATTTGTTTGTACTTTTGTGTTAAAAATATTTAAATTGCCGTTCGAAAGAGATTACCTGGAACTTATTAAAAGTGAATATTTTAGAAAACGTATTTAGAGGCTTTTGCATCTAAACTCCTTCTGATTAGATAGATTAGGTAGATGTGAGCTTGGATTTATGTTGCTTGTAAGATAATCCTTCCTTGTGCATGACACTGACCTCAATGTTCCTTTCTCTTTCACACAAGCTGTGACTTTTCTGTGTACTTGTGTGTGTGTGCATATACAGTACGTGGGTCTCTCTCTGTGTGTGTGTGTGTGTGTGTGTGTGTGTGTGTGTGTGTGTGAGAGAGAGAGAGTGTGTGCGTGTGTGCGTGTGTGGGTATGGGTGCATGTGCGTAAACATGCTGCAGAAGCCAGTAAAACAAGAAGTCGCTTCCTCCTACTGTACGCAAGTGTCCGACTTACTTTTGCGGGGGTGGCAATGTACTGCACAGTATAAATCATGGGACTTCGTCCTTTACCCTCCTTCTTGACCAAATTGGAGTTATTAAGTTTTATAGCACTAATTAATTTTAGCTAACAGGTAACCTCTATCAAACTGCAAATAAAATATTTTTCATCAAGTACAAACAAATCAGTCCAAATACATTTCCTCAATATTATAATATAGGCCTAATATTTAGTTCATTTTAAAGGTTTTTGCATCTGAACACAGATATATACAGACACATCTACACACACTCACTCTCTCTCTCTCTCTCTGTCTCTCTCTCCCTCTCTCTCTTTCACTCTCATAAACACACACATACATGTTCTCTCTCTGTCACACACACACACACACACACACACACACACACACACACACACACACACACACACACACACACACACCAAGTGCTTGGCTTCCTTTTTTTATGGGGGTGGGGGGGGTTGGATTTCCTCCTAGCACAGTTCAACAGAACTGAAAGTCCTTTGGCTTCCCAACATCATGGGACCTTAAAGGCCCAGATTGAAATGTGTTTGTGCAGATGTGGTCTTTACCCTCCTTTTCGTCCGATTAAGTTAAGTTTTATTGCACTAATAAATTCAGCCTGCACTAAGGATTTTTTTTTGACTTACGTAAGCACCTGCCAGAATACCGCGTGTAACACTTATGTACTGTCAAACAAATTTATTTTTCATATTTACATACAAAGATGAAAGAAGAGAAGATTTTTGAAATATTCAAAAACTAAGTTGTTTGAATCATAATTTCCTGGTAGGCATTATCAAACAATATTTCTATCAAGTATAAATAAATCACACCAAAACAAATCAGACCAAATATAGAGTTTATCGACATAATATGAATGTAATTATACAAATACAATGGAAAGGTTTTCTATTAGTCTTTCACAATGGCTTTTATCACACTGTGGGACCAGATTGGGTCAAAGTGCTCTCTCTCTCTCTCTCTCTCTCTCTCTCTCTCTCTCTCTCTCTCTCTCTCTCTCTCTCTCTCTCTCTCTCTCTCTCTCTCTCTCGATGGCTTCAGATCAGATGAGGTTAGCTTGTGGGCTTTGACACACAATGACAGCACTGACTGGCATAGCTTTTATTTAATTAACTAATGTATTAATATCTTCATTCTTCATACTGTATCTTGTTTGTGTGTTGCCAGTGAGTATAGCTGCTGATTGGAGCGTCACCTATAGCCCAACCCAGCACATCTGTGCTCTGGAGGGATCATCCATCATCATGCAGTGCAAATATACTCTACCCCCTAAAGTCAGAGTTAAAGAAGTCCAATGGGTCAACCAAGACATGGAGGATTTGTCCACGGATCCTGATTATGAGGACAGGGTCACTGTTGCCTGTGCACACAGAAGCTGCTCTCTGGAACTGACCAATGTCAGTGTAGTAGATGTACTGCAGCGCTACTACTGCAAGATTACAACTCGTAATGTCACAGAGACATACACTGGAAGACCAGGGATTTCTCTGAGCATCACAGGTGAAAAAGATACAATAGTTTATCCTTCCCATAGGAAATTCAAAAAACTAGTTGGACGTTAGAGATTAATAATGTATTTGTAACCAGAGTCGTTCTCACTACACTCGGGTCTCCAACTTGCCGCTCTGTCAAGTACAACTAACCCACAGGGATGAGAGTCAAATGCTCTGACCACTAAGCTTTAGAATAGTCTATGCGAATTCAATGTAAGCTTATACACTGTGTGTACTGGACAAAGGCTAGACTTTTTCGTGTTTATCCCAACACTGATCCATTTTGTGACAGATGTCACCAGCACCGTGGGACTCTGGTCCATATGTTTTGGACATGCCCGTCCTTATATGCATACTGGTGTTCTGTATTCTCTTCTGTCTCAGATGTTCTGCAGATACAATTAGAGCCATGCCCAGTCGCGGCCTTGTTTGGAGTCCTTCCTAGCACTGTCAAAATATCCAGGTCTAAATCAGACTTTGCAGCATTTCTTTTTCTCTTAGCTAGGAGGTCCATTTTGATTTACTGGAAGGCTAGACATCCTCCATCACACTCCTTATGGGTTAAAGATGTATTACTTTGCAAAACTTGAAAAGATAAGACATTTAACCCTCTATGGTACGGCGTTGCCTCCAGGCAACATGGCCTTATTTGACTTATTAAATCAAAAGTAAACATGCAACTGATTGGATATTTCTTCAGCAGGGGTGGGAACCCCTATACTATCCAATGAAATTGCAAAAATAATGTCATGTGACTCAAAAGAAGTAATTTTACTTCCTTGTTCAGGGACTGTGCTGGTAGCCTGTGGTACTGCATTTCCGCCCACAGAAATTGCCTTTTTTCAGTTATAATTTCAAAGTAAATCATAAAGAAAAAATATCAGTAACCTTGAGAAATAAGTCAAGAGGTATTACCAACAACTTTAGATAAGATATCAATCAAGATTTCTTAGAAAATTACAAAAAACTGCATGTTGCCCTGAGGCAACATTGTACCGTAGCGGACTAGCATGAGGCCATAGCAAATATACTAAGTAGGGAAGACAATACATTATATTTGTAGAGCAAGGAGAGAAAAAACAATTGTTTTGACTATATTTGTAAGTAAATATACAAATAGTACCAATATCTGTTAAAATATAGATAAGTCTATGTAATATTAGCCCCAAAAGCCTGGCTTTTCAGTGTTGCGATCACAGCTGCAGGATTTGTGCAGGGGTGTGAGGCCAGGTTTGACACTGCTTTTCTCATTTGCTACAAGCTGCCTGTAATAAAATGGCTTATAGTAAAGCCAAAGAATGTTTGGTCAAATTGTGAGCCTTTTGTGGAACCATCAAGCTGTTTGAGTCCTGTATAGGGGTCTTCAGGGAACCTACAGGTTTGGTACCCGTAGCCCCAAGTTGGGTACTTGACCACTTTCTATCTATCTACTATACGGTATAAATAATTGTTCAGCTAAATAACTGTTTCTCTGATGAGAAGCAATGCTTATTAATCTTTCAAAAAGTTAGAAAACATATCTGGAAGCAACAGTGGAGGCTATTTTGTACGTGCGCACAAGTGTGCACATGTGCATGTTTATGTGCAAACTCATAGATGTATGGTTATGCTTGTGTATATTTATGCATATATTGGAATATTTGGATGGGTTTATGATACTTTCTAATTATGGAAAAAAAGGAATTTGGTTGATTATATTTGATGTGTAGTGTAAAATAATCATTTTAAGTTCATATGTCAAAATGTTGAATTTCAGGTCGGAACGGTACAATGTTGCCTGAGGGCAACGACTGAATTTAAAATTTCATTTATTTCAATATTTTAGACATATATTTAATTTAAAACCAGATAAAACATTTCACTATAGTGTTTAGCTTTAACTAATGGTATTTTAGATTAAAAAGTTTGCTTTATTTCTTAGAAATATGAAGTACTTCACTTTTTTCCACTACGGTACAATGTTGCTTTGAGGCAACAAATTTTTAAAATCTTTTAAAAAATAGAAATTAAAAAAAATTCCACAGATATTGTTAAAGTGTCCCATTTTAAGCAGGAAAAACACTACAAACATTTTTTTTTGCAATCAGATCATAATGCGTACCATAGAGGGTTAAAGAGAGGTGCAGTGTCAAAATTTGATAAAATTTGGCAGACTTTTCTCACTTACGTTGACTCCTTGGATTTAGACATGCCCATGTAGTAGCTTGTAGCCTGGTGATGTTCACCCTTGACCTTACCCCCTACTCCTTATTTGTTTCTGACCTAAGACCATAACCCCCCCCCCCCTCATTTTTTATTTTATTTATTTATCTATTTATTTTAATATATATATTATTTTTACTTTTTTAATTCATTTATTTATTTATTTTGTCTGTTTTGTTTTTTGTTTTTTTCTATGATCTGATATGATTTTCTATGATCTGATATCACCAAGTAATTAAGAGTCCGGGATCAATGTCAAACTTGTTGCCCTGGATGAATGGGTTTGGATTAGGGTAAGGACATTGGTAAGGACAGCTTTATGGTATTAAGAGCACTCACTTGACTTGAAATTTATAGTTGGCAGAACAACAAACAGTGAAATCTGTTGACTTTGAATTTTCAAGTAACTTTTTTTTTTTTTTTTTTTTTTTACAGTGCATGTTTTTTTCTTTACATTGCTGAAACGATTTATTTACTCAACAAAACTACTCACTTAGGTCTGCAGACGAGTCTGGACATTTCTGGAAATATTCTGCAGTCCATTAAAACACTTCTGTATATACTTCTTTCCCAGGCCTGACGGTTGTTCCATCTAAAGAAGGAATACTTAGAGATGGAGATGATGTGACTTTAACTTGCGACACCACTTGCAGTCTCCCTGGCAACCCTTCATACATCTGGTTTAAAGATGGCCGTCTCTTAGGGGGCAAGAATGGTCGCCAGCTCTTTCTGGGATCCAAAAGATCATATTCAGAGTGGGGAACCTATACCTGTGCTGTTAGGGGATTCGAGGACATTCCCTCTACATCAGTGGAAATAAGTGAACGTGAGTATCCAGAATACTGAAAATGATTTGTTAATTATATTTGTCTTGAATACAGTATTTGCATAGACCTCAGTTCACCTAATGCTGCTTGAAAATGCAAAACTAGAGCTGTGAGGCGGCAAACTGGTTTTGTTGTTTGTTTGGTTTTGCTGTGTGTCTCTGTAACTTCCACACACACTTTTAGTGTTTACAGTAAATCATGTGTGACCGGAGTGAATTCAAGCATAGCCCTGTTGAAAGAACTTGCTAAATGCGCTAGTTAGCGAGTGGAACAAAATCATTTGGTACAGCACAGACCGAACGCGAACGCAGAAGCGAACAGGCACTTTACACTGAATCAATGGGACCTGACTGTTGGAAACCGAAAGTAAGATCTGAAGTTACATTGACTCAATGTAAAGTGTTTCGCGTTCGTGTTAGGTCTATGCTGTTCGAAATTCTTTCATTTCATGCGAAATATATTGCTGTTAGAAGGCTCGTGCAGCAGGGCTATGCTTGAATTCACTCCGGTATTTTCCTTTCATCCAATGCTACTGCTTTAGTCAAACTAACATCTATGTAAACAATGATGGTTTGGTTGACTGAAAAATACAATATCATATCTTTCACAGAATGGGACTCTTTAAATGATGGTGAACCTGCCAGTCCTGTTGCTACGGCTGCAGCAGTGATCTTGACCATTTTCTTTGCTGGTCTTGGGTTTGGGCTGAGGTAAGTTTGTTTGATGTACCTTCAAGCCTTTCTATACAGTGAGCTCTCTGATCTATAGCAGTGTGCATTGTGCACACACTGAGAAGGATGTCACAAGCTTTTTTTGTGCTAAATCTATATTCCTGTTGATAAAATTAAGCGCTTCTTATGAAATACTCACAATAGATAATAAGTTAGAATAGAAATGTGTAACCAAATAAGTTTGTATATATCTGTGAATCTGGTAGAGTCTCACATTATTCTACTGAATAAACAGCCATTTAACCAGGCTGCTTTACTCTTGATATAAATGTACTTGATATAAAAATGTATGGATGGAAATACTATACTGACATATTGGACACCTGTCTGGCAACCTGCCTACATTAGTTTAGGAATATTTGTTATTTTAATAGGCCTATTTTAAAGATGAAATTGAGTTATTCATAACCCTACCTAGCCTGGTCAAAACCAACCCCAATAAGGCTTCTTGTCGTACATGTACATGTATCTGGGATCTCAGCTATTGAGAACCAATTATTTGCTGAAGATGTTCAAATGTGGTGTTCTCAAAACCATTGGATCAGTGGAACTGGAATCCCAAACCCTCATACAAAGAGAAGCACCGACTGAAGAGCTGGTTAAGACCAGGCTAAATGCTCCAAGTACCTGAATGCTGGATATGTGGGCAAAAGCACATTTCTCCTGTGCCACTCTATACAGTCCACATAAGGGTTTCATTCAGTCTGCCATTCAGTCTGCCAGGGTCTTATATCTTGATTTATTTATTTATTTATTTATTTATTTATTTATTTCCATCATAATTCTTATCCAGCACAGTGGGAGATGTAGTTGCAAAGATACATTTCCCTGTTTTTTGTGTAACTATAAGCTACATTTATGCATGTGACAAATAAAAATTCTTATTTTTTCTCGATTCTTACATTCTTCCAGGTTCCTGGGCTGTTACTACTGCTTTGCACGTCGGACGCCGGAAGGCTCAGACTTAGAGACGCTGGTCCCTTGAACTCACCGCACATCCGTTTTCCCCAGAATCGCACTGGAATTGCTATTCAGTTAGCAGCTAGTTAGTTGCCAGTGGGAAATTGCATTGCAACTATCAAACCTTTTTTTTTTTTTTTTTTTTTTACACAGCAATACTGTTAACCTGACCTGGCGTCAGATAAATACTTGTATTTATCTGTTTTCAAGAGACAAAATGTGGAGCACTGCTGGAATTTCTGTATTTTTTAACGGTAGTTTTTTTTTCAATATTGCCATCATAAAACATTGCAATGCTTTCCCATGCAATGCAATAAAAAATAATTCTGTAAACTGTGTATTGGCCATTTGTTTTAACATGATTGCTTCAACATATTAAATACTTACAAATGGAATTTTATGTATTTTTAAACCAGTTTGTATGGTATAGGCCTAAACTTTATTACAGGCTCAAGGCCCAAAATGGGATATTACATTACATAGCCTTGACAAGACGTTGCATAAATATTGGGGAGAGAAACACAAAGTAAGAAAAAAAGCTAGAAAAAGCACTCATGTCAATGTTCCCAAACTTTGGAACTTGACAGAACTACAATGGGGATTTGCACCAGAATAATGATGTAGAGCAGTTCAGTCTGCTCATAAACTTAGAGGTAAGTTCAGTCTGCTCCTTCATTAAGAGCCATTATAGTCAGACTGCCTTAGCCTAGTAAACTAGCACCAGGTAGGGTCTTGCCTCGCATCATTCTCCAATTCTGCCAAGAATGCCAGGAATCTGGCAAAACCAATCATAACGCAGAGATGTGTTTTGAATCAAAGCGGGCGGGGTTTAAAAACCAATCATAACGCAGAGATGTGTTTTGAATCAAAGCAGACAGGGTTTTGAGGGAGAAACGACAGAGCGTTGGCCTATACGCACAGATATGGTTTGAAAGACAACGGGTTGTGCTCATCAACAATCTCCCGTTGTATCCATTCATCAAGGCCAGACTAAATAGACATCCAATCTCACATTTAGTCTGGTTTACCAGGCTAAGACTGCCTTACTTTTGTGCAGGGCCGGACAGGGACCAAGAAATGGCCCGGGCATTTTTGGCCATGGCGGCCCACCATGATTGTATTGAATAATAATAACATTGTGGCTAGCTAAATATCCTTTATGAAAATTATGACTAAATTACAGCTTCGGCCCAAAAATGACTATGGCAAGTCCATGCTTGCTTTAGTGACAAGTGTGTTTGTCCACTGTAGAATACATTTGCAATTGAATGGCTATACAGTTTTGATCTACAGAGCTATACGTGGCCTACAATTGATAGAACAATATGATTATCACTATAGAAAATATGGAAATTTATAATATATTAATGGTAAAGTCAAAGATAAAGCCTACCATGTTAAACATAACTTCATCAGTGTCTTGTAAGGCTATTATATTATATTATTATTGTAGGAAAACCAAAAAGCTTACATGATATTGTACCAAGTCCTTTCCACCCCTCAGCATAAGTCAAGCTTGCCCAGCAGATGGCGCACTTTGCTATGGATAGGGAAGTGAACCTCAGTAGTTTTATCTCAGTCTGTCATCTCCACTCTCCAAGCCTTTCCTGTTTATTTACCCACTCTCATGAGTCCGCCTCCTCTGCCCTGCACGTACTTGGAGAGATGCTATAGGTGATACAGTATGAAACCAGGGAGTCAGGTCGGAGCACAAGAGACCTGAGACGAGGAATTTTAGTCATTTAGATTCCGATTTAGGGATTCTCCATTCCTGTATAGCGGTGAGTTTTATTGTCTCATCTTCCCCCACACAACTAAGGACCAGACAGACTTGTTTATCTAACGTTAGGTTAGTGTGATCTTGACAATAACTGAGTTGTACAGTGCATGCATATTTCATTTAGTCTCTTTTTTTGGTAAGGATAATGTTAGGTATTTCCCTCCGATATGCAAGTAGCCAAAACTTTTCAGAAAATTCTGACGAGTTCTATTGTAGTTCATGCTGCTTTCACTTTCTACATGGCTGTGAAGGTTCGTGCTACAGACCTAGATCATGTGGGATGATAAGCTACCCTACAAAAGAGACTACAAATAAAAAAAGAAACTTCCTTGCTTGTTGCCGTGCTTTAGTTTCATGCTTTTTGATAGTATTTTTTTTTTTTTTCTCAGGTTTTTGAAGATTAACTAGATACACAATGATTAAATCACCTCACTATCTCATTCTCTCTGTGCTGCTCACAACCTCTGGTAAGTGGTAACTTTCAATAATCTATCAGAAATTGAGCAGCAAGAGCATTTTCGGGTTCAGGGGGTCGCACAGCCCCTGATGTTGACCCACCCCCATCTCCACACCCACCCCACCACCACTTGA